>WEIV01026979.1:7954-28535 GCA_013390005.1 Calyptomena viridis
AATTCTTAACATTCTAAGTTAGAGCCTGTTTTGCTTGTGTGAAGTAGTTAATAAACAGTTGCTTGTAATTCTTATCACAAAAGTCGAGGGTTTTTTTTCCTTTCTCTGAGAAATTTTAGATCTGTGTGGGCTCTTGGCTTTTAGCCAGAGTCAAACCATGACACCATTTCACAAGAAATAAGGATGGGAGAGATACAGCAACACTCTTCTTCAAATAAGAGTCCTAAACAAGTGATGTATGTGCGTGCATACTATTTTTTTATACCATAATGGCTTGTCATCTCTGACTAGTGCACTCTAGACTAGTTAAAGGCATTGGTTATCTGGTTGCAACTGTGTAGGATGTTCTGCCCAGTATTAAGAAACAGAAGAGGCAATTGTTGCATCGTGTAACCACATGTATTGCAGATATTTTAAAATTTCTGCATAGAAAAATATTGGTCCTCCAATAGATGTGATATCCTAGCATGCATAAGAATGAAATGCAAATGTTTTGCCTCTTCTAATTCAGTGGTTCAGAGGAGTGAGAAAGCTATATGGTGCCATCAATTTTCATAAGATACTTCAGTAAGAGTAGAAGGCAAATTTCTGTCTTTGCTAACCAAGGCTATCTTAGGCTAATTCTTTTAATAGTCTCAAATTCTTAAGCTATAGAGTTTGCTTACAACATTTAGATGTCTAAAAACCTCCCAGTGAGTCAACTTAGCTTTGTTTTCTGAAAAAGAACTTATTTTGCTAAATGCCCAAGTCTGCCTGCCATCTGTGCAATTGTAAGTAATTCTTCCAATAACACTTATTTGATTTGGCCACTTTGCTCTTAATGCATGCTTCTTGAACCTGCAGTGCAGGCAATTTAACTGTTGGATGGATCTGTTGGTGTTCTGTGATTTGGATTTATTCATACAGGTCCCTGCTGAGAACATTGTTTAATAGTGGTATTTGCCTGTACTTGCTTCTAAAAATGGAGCTTCCTTTATGCACTTAGAGATGTAGCCACCAGATTTACATTGCTCAGGCAAGTAAATGCAATAGTTTTGCAGTGCTTTACCTTTCAGAGATGGGGTTATCTGATGTCACTTTATGTAGCTAAACTTTTGCTTTTGACTTATTGGTCATAAAGTCAGAATTCATGAGCAATCCTGACTAAGCTGTAAGTCTTTTATTGCATTTCACTTATCATTAACTGCAAGGTGCAGTACCATCAGCAAAGTCGATATCTTCAGGCATTCCAACCACACTCTTATCCTTACAGTTGTTATTTCTACAACAGAAGATCCATGGGAAAATGAAAAGTGACCATAAGGACAATGATGTGAAGACATACCTTTGATTAACTGCAGGAGTGTCCACTGAACTGATGAATTCACAATACATTTGATATTTTCTTGAAGAGTCTAAAATGTATAGACTTCTTTTCATAAAGGCATTAGGATTCCCAGTAACTGGTGCTATCAAGGGCTTTCTGAAAACTGATGAAATTCAGGAGTGTTAATATGTTTTGCATAACAGAGTATGTTATTGGCATGGTATATTACCATTTTGGCACCGGAATTTTGATTCAGCTTACACTGTAAAGGAATTTCCTTTAACAGAAGGATGGAAGACAACAGGGAATAATATGGCTACGCCATTTATTACATTTAAAATCCCTTTCCAGGCATTGCATAGATCACTCTTTTCTGTTTCATTCTGCTGCACTTAATTGCATCTTTCGTGTTTCATGTCAAGATATCTTGATTATTTAAGCCAGATAAATTTGCAGCCATTATTTCCCAGCCCTATTTTTTAGCTTTCTGACAATGGCTTTAAGCTTTCCAGACCAAACTTTCAACTTTTTGTTTATAAGTACTGTGTTTGGTTTAAGATCAAATGTACCTGTCTTTCCATTTTCTCTCCAGGACATGGTGAAACTGTTTTGATATTATTCTTCTGTCTCTAGTAGAGCTGTGATGGAAGTTTATAGGACTTTTGAGAGCTTTTGCCTCCCTTCCCAGGATTATTGATCAGTGCAAACTTTCCTTTGTGATTTTTCTTTTTTTTTTTCTCATTGGTGATGACCTTCACCATCCTTTTGGTGAATCATTTTTATGTTGCAGAACTTTGGATACATCCAGTCATATACATCCAGTTTGTTACTAGACATATCAATACTTGTCTTTCTCAATATCTGCTGACATACAAACAAATCTAAATCCATGAAAATGCTAAGGAAGAAACAACTAAGTAAGAGATATTTGAATGTCAGGTAATCAATAAACACTAGAGAGTGCTTTGTAGGGAGATTTCCTGTCTGTGTCGGACACTCGATATCTTTTCTTTGTGTAAAATGCCTAACATATTTCTAAGGAAAGCTGTTTAGTGTCAAGTCAGACTCCAGAGTTAAGAAATACTCTAATATTTTAAAAGTTGCCCTAACATGAATTAAAACTGGTTAGTAGTGTTGTTGTGCACAGTCATAGTTGCTTCATATGAACATTTATTTACTTTGTGATTAAACTAGTATCATGATATATCATGCAGTGCTTGTTTAAAAAGTTTGGGTGCAAAATGTTTTGGTAGAATTGGACTTGTTGTTTAACTAATGTTTCTGTTATTTCTTCAGAGCAATTCTGTGTATCTGTTCCCTTGCACTTTTTATTGCTTCATCTGATTTGTATTTTAAAACAAGATATATTAAAAAATATATGTATGTCCAGAAAATAGATAATTCAATGTCATAAATAAATCTTCTATTCAGTACAAGATGACTATGTCTATTTACTGTTACTAAATCAAGCTTTTCTTTTTTTTTTTTTTTTTTTTCCCCCCTGGAATGAACACAAAATTCAATAGAAAAGCAATGAATTTTATTCACTCTAGCTTGTCAGCTTCTGTGGTTTTGGATTTTTTTTTTTTTCAAAAGGCCTTGGACAGTGACTTGCAAAAGTAATTACTTATTTGTAAATATTTATAACTTCCAGTCATTCTTTATTTTTTTCATGTTTCATATTTGGCATTAGATATTTATTTTGTAGTTTTAATTCGTAAAAAGTTTCACCTTTCCTTGTCAGAAACTGAGACTACAGCTTCAAAGAAACCCTATCTACACGTAGCAGAAATAATTTATTTACAGTTTATTTATCCAGTTTTATTACATGAACTATATGTTGCTAATTATGAAATAATGCACAAAATTATTTGTAAATGAATGAGAAGCAATGTAAAGACAAACCTCATTCCTGATTAATTCAGTTCTCTCTGCTTTTTTTTGCACATGTTCTACAAGCATATTTCATTTGAATTTAAATTCCTCAAAGAGCAAGTTAAACTACTATTTAGGAAACTTCAGTGCAAAAATAAGACAAGAGAGATTTAGGATCAGTTTCAGTAGTAAGGAAAACATATATAGTAAAAAGAACTCATACAGAGAGAAGTCTTGCACAAATGTTTTCTGTAAGGATTTAAAAATGTAGTTTGGGAAATGTGTCCTAATGAATATGAGACTTATTTTGTCAAAATGGCAAAAAATCTGATCTTAGAGTTAGTTCTTTAAAGCTAGATTTTCCTAAATATATCATATGTTTAAGAATTTGATTTCATACTTTTGTCTTCCTGTTATGGAAATATTATTATGGGAATAAAAAATCCATAAATATATAAAAGAGTTGGGCCGTACTGTACCCTAAAACTACATAATCAGCTGGATTAAGGTTACATTTAATCCATCTTTATTTAAGCAAAGTACTTCAAGTCTTCTAATTGAGTTTACAAGGTTTACTTGTCTTCAGTAAATTATCTCCACTGGAAACAAACTGGAAAACTTGAGTTATGTAGAAATATTGAACTATCTGTTGTTTGAGACAATAGATGACAGAATCTAAACCTGATCACTCGCAGTTAATTTCAAGGAGGAGAATAGGAATCAGAAATGGGTTATTTAATTAAAATTAAAGTTTCTGGAAATGCCAGTTGTGTTAAGTACTATTTTTATGTACTATGTAAGCATACTACAAAGTATGTTCTTATTCTAAGAGCTGGATGACCTTTTTTTTTTTTTAACATTCATTTAAAAGGTTTTTTGTGAAATTACAAATGTCTTTTGCTAAAAATGAATCAGAGAAACTGGAAGAACCTATGACCTGTTCTATGATACTTTGAAATTGAAGACATAACAATGGTGACAGCAATTATTGAACTAGTTTTGCTTCTAAGGTTTAGGCTGCCTGTCTTTCTTTTTTTTTTCTTCTTTTTTTTCCCTGCCCACTCTCACGGTTTTAACTCAAAAAACAAATCTGATGACTACTAAACTGAAAATATTGAAAATATATTTACTATTTCTCTTGAGAGGAAAACAAGGTATACCTGAGATAGAAAGAGCACTCAAATCTGATAATAAACACCAAGGATTAATTTTAAGAGAGTGTAAACAATACAAATTACAATTCATAATGGAAGGGTAAGTAGCACAGTGAGATTCAGTTTTCACTTGCAAATAGTAAATGTAAATATAAAGAGCTACTGAGAGCGCTTGTCAGAAAACATTCCCATAAACCAAACTTCCTTAACTGGTGCAATTGATTTAGTTAGTATAACACATGGAGATAAGAACGAAGTTTACATCCTAGACATGGTGTCATAGATGGCATCCATTTTTAACTTAACAAAGTCTTCCTCTGTTCATAGTGGAATCCACCACCTGGAATAAAATACCCAAGTTAAATGCCGTTCTTAGCCTGTGCATGTTTAAGAACTTTAGCACACTGTTCTAAAGCAATTTAGGATTCAGAGCAGGGAGTTGTCTCAACATTGCAAATAAGAAATACTGAGTACATGTTAATGACTGCCACTATCTGCATTCATTCAAAGTAATCCGCCCTTGAAAATGCATGCCAATTCTGTTTCCTTGAAGTGTGAAGCAGACAAATCAGCCCAGTAGAAGAGCCTCAACAGGAGGGAACTATCTTACCCAAACACAGTCACTTCTGAGCATGTGAAGAGGTGATATTGTAGGCTTTTGGAAAAGATAAGTTAAAAAAATGTAGCTGCTTATGGTGTTTACAAGGCCTTTATAGTTAACCAGGAGAATCATTGATTTGCAGGTATTTCAATTCCCACTGTAAGCATCTGAGTCTTTATGATCTGGCTGCAGGTTATTGTCAACACTGTTACAAAAAGCACAGCAGAATTAAACTTGGCTTTTCTGTGGGGTATTGTATTAGTCCATCTACTTTAGGAGGAAAATGAATTTTAAACTACTGTTTTAGTGACTGACATCTATCAGGTAATTATGCTATCCAAAGGACACCATTATCTCTGGCTGTCTCCTTCCCTCTCTCCACAGTTCTGTGTGTGTGTGAAAAACAGAATAAAAAGAGGGAAGACTGACCCAAAATATCAGTGGAACTCCTTTGAAATGCAAACAGAGGTTATAGAGAGGTCTTGTTAGTGTTATATCATTTTCCTTCAAACTTCCAAATTTTTGACATTTCAGAAATTATTTTCAACTATTAAAAGGCAAAAAGACTTTGAACAAAGGATTTGATCCATTACAAACCTTTTGGTTCATCTTTTGGATACTCTGTTAAAATCCATAGGAAAGTATTATAAATGATTTTCTGAATGTGACTTTCAGATTGTAAGACTGATAACAGAAATGGTAAGTCATTACCAAGACTTGTATTCCCAAGAGGCCATTTGCTTTCATATTTCAGTTCCACTGTCCTTGTGTGCCTGATTAGGGCATCCGTTTCAGCTGATCAGTGTAAACTGGCTATGTACATTACAACCCTGAGGGAACATTTGAAATGCACATAGAGCTCACTGCCACAGGCAAGAAGGCAATCTTCATCTGTTAGGTTGTACGTGTGTTTCTACCAGCATGCATGGACAAGGAAAATTTGGATGATTTGGGTGTCTTGGGGTGACTTTATGATTATCCCATATTCGTCTCCTCTATGCCAGGAGAAAGAAAAAATGAATCTTGTGCTTTTAAAACTGAGCCCCAAGAGCGGAGAGAAAAAAAAACTAGCCAGATGTGGTGGTGCGGGATTTGTATTTATTTCTTTGTCTTCTTAATGTATAAATCTACCCTTCATGGACTGTTCTGTTACCCCCATTCCCCAATTCCAAGTTGGTTCCTCCCTAAATGTTGTATCCTCCCGTTCTTTAAACCCCACCTTCCACTCCTCCCCTAGCTATCCCATATATGTAAAGAGCTCCCTGGAATTTTCCCTTATATGTTAGGAACCTTCTGGAATCTGCCCTTGTAGGTAACCTCACCCCTCCTACCCTTAAGACAGCCCCCTGCTACTCGGTCACTCATTGGGTTGAGTAGCAGGCCCCTGGTTTCTCCATGNGTTGTTTTTGGTTGGTGTTTTTTTTTTCGGCGGCCTGGCTGAAAGACGGGGGGGGGGCCTTCTAGGCTTCTAGCTTTTTTTTCCAGAGAGAAAGGCTGTTTTTTTTTCCTCATTATTAATTGTCATATATATATTATTTAGTGTTTAGTATTATTACTATTTTCCTTTTGTATTTGTTAAATAAATAGTTTTTTTTCTTTTTTCCCTTTCGCTTTCCTTCAAGGAAATATTTCTCCTGGTGGGAGAGGGTGATTGCGGCCTGTTTTTTATCCGAGAATATTTATCCCTCTGAATATATTTGTTCCAAACCAGGACAGGGGTTATTTCATTATACCTTAATAGCTATCTTTGATCTGTTTGCAGAAACCCCTTGTAAAACCCACAGCAAAGAATATGATCATGAAAGCAAGATGAAAAAAAGGTATTTAAAATCTTAAATTTTAATTGATTGCAGTAGAATGTGGGACATTTGACTGCTCTCTCCTAAGAACGAAGCAAAAGAGGGATAGTCAAAGTTTTGTGATTAATGACATAATAATAACTCTGCTCAGTGTCATTAACATTTGTGCATATACCTTACAGGATGTGTTAATTTTATATTGTACTGGGTCTATCTAAGCCCCAATAGCCTTAGCAGTGCTATGAGATAACCCTCCACTGTTTTGACTGCTGTGAGGGAGAGGCAGAGGGGACACAAACAGATCAGCTGACCCACACTGACCAAAGGGATATTCCAGACCATACGACGTCAGCTCAGATATAAAAGAACAGCAGGGGTGGGGGCACGGGGTTGTCTCCGATGGCTGCCTGCTGAAGGGACAACCAACGCGTAGGGCCCTGCTTCTCAGGATGCGAGCTGACCTTGGGAATGGGAAGTAGAGATTAGATTCTCCTTTGCTTTGCTTCCTGTGTGCACAAATTTTTTTTTCACTTGTATTAAACTGTCTTGTCTTAACACCCACAAGTTGCTGTCATCTTATTGGTAAAGGGAAGGGGTGAGAGACTGTCTGGGTACTTGGCACCCAGCCAGGGTCAACCTGTCACATATATATTATTACATACATAAACAGCTTGTTTACAAACCACTTCAGAAACAAGAAAAAAAGCTAATCTCTATTTTTCACCATTAATCTTTACTAAAACCAGAACTGTGTAAGCTCAGGCATAACAATAAAATCAAGTCATTTTCTCACTGTTAAGTATTTCATTATTTTATCATTTGATCTACTGTTCTGTGACAATTGGTTATGTATTGGAAGAGTTCCTTCTATTACTTTTTTTCCCTTCCTTACCACTATCATCACTATCCTTTTTATAGAATACTGTAAAAGGTCTTCCTTATGTTCTTTAATGTACTAATAGTACTTTTCACTTCTGAAGGAACTACATGCAGAATAAAGCTATATTCTTGCTAAGCAGCTATCAGATTCTAACAGAGGTGTCACCAAAAAGTACCTAGTGTTGAAATAATTTATCAACATTTAAAAAAATACAAGTGATGGAGTTGAAGTTACTCTTAAAATTTCCCTGAAAAGTATTGCATTTATAGTAAAGAACTTCTTTTGTTTTATTATTTAATTCTTATGTTTTTCTTTAAAAAAGCCACCTGCACAGCTGCTACCATGGTGTCCCTCCCCTTCTAATTTCATTCAAAGGTAAAATTAATGAAATTCAAAAATTCACCATAAAATTCTCTCCAAGCTGTTAATTACTAACAGGGGACCTGCACAGATATGTTATGATCTGAGAGACTGAACATCATAAATATGAATTAAAGCCAAATATTCACAAACACTAAAACTCATGGGCAACCACTGCTTCTTGTATCACAAATCTCTTTATAGAGGATTTAGAGGATAAAAGACCTGCTGCTTTATCTAAATCAAAGTAAAAATCAAAGCATATGTGTTGATACAGTGCTATAATGAACTGATTATTGCTTATTTAAACTCGAAGTAGTACTTAATGGAATACTAGCAATGTAAGAGAACTGTAAGCTTAATGCAGAGGCTATCCTTTGCATTCAAAGCTCAGAGGGGCATAATACAGCCTGTGTCTGCTGACACCGCAGGACACATGCACTGTCACAGTTGTCACCTCACCAGTTCACTTACAGCAGCTCAAACCAGACCTCAGAACCCTTGAGAGCAGGAATGTTCAGAGGGCTCTGGGGTAGTAGTGATGTACTCCAAGGCAGTAGTAACAGCCCTGAGTTCTAACAGCTGGGGGCATTTCAGCACAATCTCAATCATTTGCTAGATGCTCTTATTTCCTGAGGAAAGGGGGAGCCTCAGAGAAAGTTGCTCGGAGTTGGGAGCAGGCAGCTATAAGAGCAGGAGTGTGTTGGTATTTGAGGTTTTAAACACATGAATGGGAGATGCACAAAGAGCCCTGCAAAGCACAGCAGAAAGCAGAGGCTTTCCACACCTTGCGTATGGGCCTGGCAACAGCAGTGTGTGGCCACCACCGGGAGTCTGTCCCAACCCCAGCAGCTCTTCAACTCTGCACTTCTGCTTTTTCTCCACCTATCCACACCTGGCATGTGATGCTCAGGGAGAAAGGGAAGGACACTGAGGTTCATGCACTTGGGCAGCTGGTGGGTGAAGCCAGCTATGCAACCACTGATCTTGTGCAGTTTGATCACCGGTGTAGTTGCACTCTTCCCACCCTACAACACCCACGAGGAGAAAGTGACTCCAGTCAGGGAGAGGGCTGCCCTTCTTCCCTACATCCTGCTGAGCCAGATGGCTGGGATACCAAGCTCTTTCCAGTAAAGACAGCTCTGCCAGCATCACTCAGAGTGTGTTTAATCAGACTCTTTAAAGGACTGCACAAACAAAAGGTGACAACTGTGCTGTAAGAGTGGGAAATCCAGGCTGGCCTGGCTCTATTTGTTCCATAAACAGCCAAAAGAAGAACTGTGGTCTTTGCAAAGAAGAAAGGCATGGCACCTCTAGGCTGCCAGCCTTACTGATTGGTTCTGCTACAGAATCAGAAGCAAGATTTCAGCCTGGCCATGGATTTGCTTTCATCTGTAAATGTTCTCTTTAAGTAGCCTCTGGAACAAAGCTGCCAGTACTGTGAACATCTGTTGCTCTTGGCTGCATACTTCCCAGCACTGCCAGCACATGGGAACTGGGAACTAACAGGTCGAGATTTTGCCGTCTCCCCCTGGAAGTGCAGAGGGCTCCTGGTTTCATGGCTGTGGGCATTCAGGAAAGCTGGCAGCCAGCACCCCAGAGTACTCCAGAGCACCTCAAGAGGAGGTCTGCTGCCTGTTAAATGCAATAGGTGGGCTTCTCCATGTCTTGGTATCTGTCCAAGAACATCAGAGCCTGGTGGTGCAGAAACTTTAACTGTGGATGGTAAACAGGTGACAACAAAAATTCCAGCACAGGCTTTCTCATATTTGTGAAGGAGTGATGCAGGATGTTGGCTGGATGACTCAGGTCTGAACCCCAATGCACATGGGATCAGAGCTGCTCAAGTATGCCTTGGTTAAAGCTCTCTTGGAATTATTTTAAAATGCTCGTTCCAAATGGGCTTTTAGCGGTTGTTTCCTCAGGTTGTGTTAGTTTGGTGGAAGATGGCTCAGTAAGTATGCAGTCCATGCTGTAACAGATCCCAGACAAGTGCCAGGACAAGAGCCTGCAGCCACATCTCACTCACTGACCTTGTGTGCTGCCTGCAGAACTGGCCTCCTCCAGGTTCCCTGCAGGATCCCTGAGGATCTGACGGAAGATCAAAGCAAAGGAGCTGTCCCACTGAGACTGGACAGATGCCAACATTGCCAGCATCATGGCATTGCCATGCCTTCTGCAGAAGTCAAGCATGCTAAAGGTCCACATCTTGAGGCTGTGTCTGAAAACAAGCACAAGAACTGAGGAGAATCTCTTTTCCTGCAGCAATACACTGGTAGGCAACTACTGCCACACATCACCCCAGAGTCTTTAAAGTAGAGGGGAAGAGGAAGTCACCAAAAGAAAATCTCCCAGCTTCTCCAGCTCCGTGCACGTTTCTGCCCCAGGCAGGGCAAACTGCTGTCTTAACAGCCTATTTTGTATAAACAGGACTCCATAGTGCTTGCAGGGCTGGGATTTGGACTTCAGTTGACACGCAGACTGAAAGCACCCCTGAATAACCCTGCAGATTGAAGGGAACTGCTCTCCTACAGTAGTAATAAGCATATTACTGTTACAGACAGTAGCAGCCATGCCAAGTGACTACACAATTCAATTACCATGGCATCAACTGAGTGTCCTCATTAAAGTCTACGGGGCAGTCTTCCTTGAGGAAGAGGACAATGAAGCAATGGTAGACTGTTCCCACGGCAAGGAGGAGAGGAGATAAATAATGACAGACCTCCTTACTTGACTTGATGTAATTCCCTGGGATGTTGGTCCTGAACACAGTTCACAGTTTGCTATGCAAAGACTATTTCCCTGTAGTAGGACCAGCAGATTCACCCAGGACTGCAAATCACTCTATGCCATGTTTTGACATGACTTATGCCCTGTTTGATAAGTGAGGTTACTTTGACTGGAAGAAAAATCACAACCAGTGATATGAATGCCAAACAGCAGCAACATCTGGAACGACTCTAGCAGGACCCATAACACAGAGGTAAAGAAGCTAGTGGCAGGAACACTGTTGAGACTTATGCAACTGCCTCCATCTCTCTGGCTCTGCAGCCCAAAGGGATGGATTTCATGCAAAGAATACTCTTACAATGTTTGGAGTGAGAAGAGCTGACAACTGGGAGTATTCATTGTTCATTTTCGTCCCCAAAGTTGGAGGACACAGCATCACTTGGTAATGCATGGGGATGTCAGCTCCATCCTTTCTTCAGGGACTCCAGGAAGATGTGCTCACCTTCCAAGAGATCACATTCCTAAGAAGGGAGGGGATAAATATGAAAGAGTGCCACAGAAACAGGGGTGGTGCTCATGATGGAAGGAAGTATCCCAAACCTCCCTTCATGCCACCAGCAGTGGGCTGGCACTCATCTGTGGTACATGGGATGCTTGGGGAGCCTCCCTGTAGCCCAGTGTGAGTGGGACCCAGGAGCACCCCTGCCTGGGCAAGGGCACATCAGGGAAGCATGGGCTGATAGAAGAGGATGGGGATATTGCTGAGCCAAGGTCCGGCAGAGATGGCTTCTCCCACCCAGGGAAGGGGTGGGACCGAGATGACCCCAGTGAGCCATGTAAGCCATTTAACCATGAAAGTAAGACAAGTGGTGAGGAGCCACCTGTCCTTGCTTCTGCTGTCATTCCTCTCCTGCCCATGGAGCTTTAGCCCTGATCTGGCAGATCCAGAGAAGGCAGTTCTTTGTGAAGAAGACAGCTCCTGTATGCTACAGAGAAATGTAGTTGTACATATCAGACATTGAAACATGACTCTGCAGGGAGACTGGACAATTATTTGGAAGATAAATAAGTATGGAAAATGAAATACAGAAGTATTGGAAAATCCCAGAGTGAGAATAGCTCAAAAGGGATAGAGTATCTGTGAAGGGAGTTATATACATTTCCACTTTTTCACTCTTCCTGAGACAGATACTTAATTGTCAGTTAAGGCTAGCCAGACCCTTTCTGATTCAGTTTTATCTTCTTACATGGTAAGAAGGGAGAAAAAGAAAGGGTCCCAAAACCCCAAGAAAATTAGTAAAAGTATTGTCATCTCATTAGGTGTGTAGGAGGACAGAAGAACTGAAATATAGGTGGGAACAAGCACTGTTGTGACAAGCCTTAGAAGTGAGGACAAAAAGTTTCAATTTTCCTGCTGAGAGAAACCAGGAACTGACTGGAAAAGAAAATCTAACTGATTGAGTATGGCAAGAACATAATATGCTTTTGACAGCAGCAAGTTTGATGCACTGAAAAAGAACAAATTGGGATGCAGAGGAGGATTGAAGCAAGTGCACTGCACCACACACGAGGGAATAATTTTTTGTAAGAGAACGTAGAGACCTTGAGGTGAGCTCCTACTAATCATGCTTCTTCCTGTTAAGGATTTTAGATTGTGAAATCCAAGAAGCACTTCTTGTGTTACAATTAGACCATTACACCTGGGAACACAATGTGTTTGATTCTGGATTCATAATCATGTTAAGTCCTGCTGTATATGCATGTAATGCTAGAATTATGACAAGTAAGGTAGATAAAATCACACCTGCAGGCTCCTTTCTGATAAAGAGAACAGGAAATACATGGAGATACTTACTGGAAGGGTAAAAAAAATGTAAAATTGCTATGATCTACTTTGCTTTTGACCTTTCACAGTACCTTATTTCCGAGGTTTCTTCATCAGGATTTCTATTACACAAGAGAAGCTACAACTATGGGGAGTCACTCTAAGAAAGTTGGACAAAAAAGTGTAAGCAGCTCCTTATTCTATCACTAATCATCACCGAAGAGAGCCTGGCATTCTTCTCTTTGCATCTTCCCTTCAGCTATTTATATTCATTGATGAGGTCTCCTCTGAGCCCCTGAGCAAAACAGTTCCAGCTCTCTCAGCCTTCTACACAGGATATGTGCTCCAGCCCCTTCATCATCTTGGCAGCCCTTTGTTGAACTCCCTTTATTATGCCTGTATCTCATACTGGGGAGCCCAGAACTAGACACAGAACTCCAAGTGTGGCCCCATCAGCGCTGAGTAAAAACAGAATGGTCACTTCACTTGACCTGCTGGCAACTCGTGTCCTAGTGCAGCTGAGGATACTGTTAGCCTGCTCAGGAGCAATAGCACCCTGCTGGTTTATGTTCATTTTAGTTTCCATGAGGACCTCAAGGTCTTTTCTGCTAAGCTGCTTCCCAGCCTGTGCTTGTGTCTGGGGTTGTACCTCCCCAGGTGCAGGATTTTGCTCTTCCATTTACTGAACTTCATGAGGCTCCTGTCAGTTCCCTTCTCCAGCCTGTCCAGGTCCCTCTGGATAGCAGCACAACCTTCTGGTGTATCAGCCCCTCCTTCCAGCTTGGTGTCATCAGCAAACTTGCTGAGGTTGCACCTTCCCCATCATCCAGCTCATTAATGAAGAAAACAAACAGAACTCAACCCAATATTGAGCTCTAGGGTACAGTGCTAGTTACTGGTCTCTCCTTTGACATCACTGGACTCCAATTAGACTCAAGTCCTTTACCTCTCTTTACCTAAATTCTTATCCTGTGTTTTACACAGGAATGTATACTAATTTATAAAGAAATAACACTATGTGGAATCTCTTCAGTAAAACTAACAATTCCTTCATTTTCAGGTGTGAATACTTGAACCTGAGAAGTAAACTGGAATATTTGTCTGAATTTACCCTAAGATGTATAAATTATTCCAGCTAAGATATTTCTAACCTTTGAC
The DNA here is from genome assembly GCA_013390005.1 of Calyptomena viridis. Taxonomy (NCBI): domain Eukaryota; kingdom Metazoa; phylum Chordata; class Aves; order Passeriformes; family Eurylaimidae; genus Calyptomena; species Calyptomena viridis. Next base: position 21,643 of record WEIV01026979.1, read on the forward strand.
ATTTTATTTAATGCAGCAGCAATTTTCCTCTGGATTGACAACTCTCAGATCTCATTACATATGAAAATCATTTGCACTATCCTGAATATTCAGTGAATTAGTGGTGCTTGCCAGTCATTTACCAGACTCTAAAATATTGAGTGCTGTTGTTTCAGAACAAGATAAAGCTGAGGAAGGGTACTGTCAGCCAGCTCTGAAGTATATAGCTGGAATAAGCTCAAGGGAGTTGGCAGAAGGGCTGTGACATGAAGGTGTTCAGGGGAAACATGAATAAGGTTACTTTCACAACACAAACATTTGTTAAATGTGCACAAGAGAAGCAGTACAACACTCACCTAAATCTTATTTAGCCAAGTGTATGTTGTTCAGCCCTATTTACTTATATTTTTAATGTTTTTGAACCTTACACTATATGGTTCCATTTATAGTCCTAAGAATAGAATAATAAATTATAAAAATAGGAGTGGATATATACTATTACTTCACTTGATCTTAACATCAATTTATTCTCTTTTGTAGCTAGTTAATGCTATATAATACTTGCCAAGTATTTCCCATGTCCACAATTCTCAAACACTTAAAAAAAGGGTAGTAGAAAGTCTGCATATTAAATCACCTTTCATCCTATTCACAGTTTTGAACACCACTCTCTGAGTAATCGTTCTGCAGGTTTTTCAGCAATTTGTTGCACAAATAATTATACCAAGAATTCAATTTTATAAGTCTTTTAAAATTGGAAGCAAAGAGAAGATCCAGTGATATTTCATCAGCCAGTCTCCCATTGATTTGATTGCTTGAGAATGCTCAGTTCTTCATAAACTCAATATATAGAACTGGAAGACTCAGACACACGCTGCTCCAGTAGAAACTTAGTAGCAGGAAAAAAAATAGGTTTAAATTTTTTTAAATGATCTCTGTAAGTTTTCTCTGTCATTTGTACAAAGCTGGTTTTGCCAAACCACACAAAAATGCTCAAATTATTTTTATCACTGCACACGTCTTCTGAGGAAGATATGCTTAAAAGGACTATCTTCTATTACTGTTATCCAGGTGTCTTTTCAGTCCTTGACAGAGGATTATAAAAGGATAAGCAGGGCTGCTAAACAGATGATAATTCCTCAGCCAAAAACTGATAACAGAAAGTGACTTCTTGTCACTGTCCATGGCATCAGATAATTCTTGTTTTATTGGCCTGTGTTTCAGTAAATGTTTCCTGGGGCTGCAGGATACGAGAGTCTCTGTCTACATGTATGTGAGGCCAGTTGATGTAATGCCCAGCTGCCAAAGCATGTGAGAATGTTTTGAACGTTTTCCTTATTCATTTAGTCTTGGGACATGTAATCCATTCTTGTGATAGGTGCCAAATGCACTTAAAATAGTGTGTGGTACTGCAGAGAACTTTTTCTAACTCCAACAAAGTGAGTTTTTGTAAAACTTTGAAGATTTTTGCCTATTTTTTTGTCTTTCTTATTAGTAGTAGAATTAATAAAAATACTATGAATTCTAGTTTGAGGATTTAATTAATAGAGGAGATATGTGACTGTAGAGCTGATTTAATTATAGCACTGTAGGCTGAAGACTATATAGGTGATAGACTAAAGTAATGATTAGGAATCCTGTGGAGAGAATTTACTTGGAGGCCACAGATACAGAAAATGGATTGAAGAAGAAAATTGTTCATGTGTCAGAAAATTGATTGGGAAGCCTGGTAGAAGAGACAGGATGAACTGCTGGCAGATTAACTAAAGGGAGGAGAGAGAGGTATTGACAGGGAATGAGAAGATAGAGCAAAAGAGAGGAGGCCTCTTGAGTTTTTGGATCTCAGTGTTAGCGGCAATGACTTGGATAGGTGGCAGAAGGATGCTGTCATGACTTAAAGGGTTATCCAGCCTGTGGGTGTGTAGAGATCATGACTGTAACTTCATAGAATTCCATAATACACAAAGACACAGAGACTTTGTATGTTTCCGTACTTTATTACAGACTAAAGAAAATGCCCACACCATGTAATCTACCACAAAAATTACCACTAACAGATATACCCATAATTAGTAAAGTGTATACATGTATGTATAATGTTATTATAAATTACTATCAACAGTCAAATACAGCACCAATCAGTAGTATAGCAGCAGTAAATACAGGTACAATCAATATAACAGCAACAGCCAACTAGGTATGTACTATTACATGTTATTGCAACCATATAATTGGTGAACATACAATAGTATGACAGCAAATATACTTACAAGAAATTGCTTATATGGATATATATATATATAATAAAAATATCAAGAGAATTATAGAGATTTCAGAAGAGGCAAAATCATAACAAAGGGGATGGTAATCTGTTCCTGGAGAGGTAACTAACCATCCCAGAGGTGGGAAGACAAGTTTGCAAAAAGTAGGGGGACCAATAAGGCAACAGGCAAAGTCTTGCCTCAAGAGTGGTTGTGTCAAGGAGTTTAGTGCTAGCCAGGTATAACTGGGGAGACTCCATGGTCTCTTAGAATGTTTGTGTGGGATTCAACCTGTTTAGGAAGAGTACAAGCAACATAAGAAGTTCTTAGAGAAACATACTACATTTTTGATAAAAATTAGGTCTCTTTTATATCTTAGAGATAAGAGGTCCTAGAGCACCACAGCTTCAACTACCAATAGGTGCTCTTAATTTCTGTTTCACATCTGTAACAGGCAATGATGATAATGTTTTCTGTCCTTTCAGACACATTTTATTTTTCCAGATTGTTTCCACTTTTCCACATGATAGGTTGCCGTAAATGTTTCTTGGTTTGAGCTTATTAGTGGTAGCTCAGGATATTTCTACTTTCTGGCACCTGTACTTCGAAGAGGCCAGCTGCACTTTTCAAGGATGTTTCTGATTCCAAAGTCTAGTTCCCTGGCTCCCAGCTCCCAGGTTGGAGGGCAATTTCTCTGTCAGTATTTTTCAGTAGACGTTTTCTTCTGTTCACTAATTTTCCTCTTCTAAGAAAAACACATCAAATGGCAGTAGGGCTGGGTGCTGTCATTGGCCCTTGGGCAGATTTTTTGTGTTCACAAGCACTACTCCCCTGCCACTCCTCCTTATTCCTGGTTCTTCACACTGCATGGAAAGAGAAAATGTGTGTCAGTTCCAGCTTCGAGCATTCTGAGCAATTTGGAAACAAAGGGGCAGCATGGGAAGAAGACATTAGAAAGAAGATGGATCTTTTTTTAGCTCACTGGGCCTTTGCTGTTCTGTATCTCTTCTTCACTCCCTGAGCAGCAATGTCAAGCATTGAAGATCAAGAGAGATGCTAGAAAATGCAGGAAGATAAGTCAGTAATGAATGAAACCACAAGGTTTTGGCTCTCTCACCTTTGGGGACTAAACAAGATAGGAAAGAAGTAAAACATTCCACAGTGTCCCAACTTGTCAGCCTTGCTCCAAGCCAATGAAATTTAATGTGATTTAGTTAGAAGTTCATTAACATGTGAAAGCAATTTGGTTAGAATGAAAATCTGAAAAGAGGACAGAATATGATGAAAAAACAGGCCAGACAGGCATAATGAATACTAAGTCATACACATATTTATAATACAAGCCAGAAAACCCCCTGGTTTTCCACAGATGTATACTGCCAGTGAGAAAAACAAACCCCTGTTTGATTCACGCATGAATGTGCTTTGCATTGTTCTTTCATTGTGACCAGTATGGATCAGAAGTTTTTAAGTCGAGATTTTTGTCTTGTTAACAGAATATCAGTGTCAAATAAATGTCTATATGAAGTAATATAAATTCTGATTTCCCACTGAATTTTTGTTACGTGTCAGACATCATCCTCTTCATGACTTGTAAAACTTTAAGGGTGGAATTCTGGACCCATTGAAGTCTTTGGTTCAGGCCCAGTATCAAGCTAAATTTGAAATATCATTTCTATCTTGGTATTTGTACCATATGTCTTATGGTTGCTGTGTAGAAGAAAAAAAATTAAGAAATTCATGAACAGATTTGAATATCAAATATACTTGAGAAATTTTATCTTAGTTCACAAATAGAAAAAGTGAAATTTGATTAACAAATTATTTGTTGTTAATAATGCAATGAATTCTAATTTAGAGACAGCTGGCTTTTTCTATACTAATGAAGAAAGAACTGTCAGCAGTTATTTGTAATTTAAAAGTTTTCTAGAAGTTAATATTATTTCTCACTGTCTCTCTATTTTGTTCTTTGTCTCTTCACAATTGTTTTCATTAACAGACACCATGTAATCTTGCCTCTGGCCATGAGGACAGAAATTAGTGGCAATGTATTATTTACAGAGGTTGATCAAGTATTCCTAGTATGAGTAGAATAAAGGTACGAAGTACCACCTTTTGCCTTCAAAAAGACAGGCATGAATTCTGAGCAGGAATTAGATGAACTTTTAAATGAGGTGAAACTTTATTCATTCTGATTTTCTAGTCAAAATTAAAACCACAACCAAAACCAAACCCCCAGTCCTGTCATAGCAAGATGAAAAGGGTTTTACTCAAAAGGCAAACTATGCTGAAGTAGGGATGAGATTGTCATACCTTTTAAGCATATTAACAGATTTTCAAATGTTCCCATTTCCTCTGACCTCTGGATAAACAGAATGAACAATTTGTCCAGTTGCTCTGCACTACATTTCAGAGTGTTAATACAAAGGAAACAAGGTACAGTTGATGTATGAAACTGATGAATAACTATAAAATACATCTGGCAAATGTAATGAAGGTTAAAGTCAAGTTCACCACCGAAGTAGATGCACTTTCACAGAGTCAAACAGTTACATCTTTCTCCTCTTCTGTTGTGTCTACATAACAAAATGTCTTGGGGTGACTTTATATCCCATATTTGTGTTCTCTAAGCCAGNAAAAAATGGATTACTTAAAAAAAAATTTAAGATTTTAAGGTCAATCACTTGAGAGCAGGGTAATTTCCTGAAAAAGAATCCAAGTAGCCCTGAAGATGCCCCCTTTTGTAAGTGCTTCATGGCATAGTTTGTAATTAAAAATTGCTTTTTTAATAGGAAGCTTCTGGCATTGGGACATGAGTCACCCAATATGAGGAGAGAGTCGTCTTTTGTGCTGCAGGAGTGTGCAGGCACACATAGGCCACAGGCTCCTTTCTAGCCCCCAGAGAGGGGGGCTCTTCAAAGTGTCCAGACCCTTCTGCTCTTTCTTCCATTTTCCCCTTCCTTTTCCCTCTGCTTCTCTTTTCTCTCCCATCTGTTTCTGCCTGTTACCTTTGTTCTTGACTATGTTGTTAATCACTTTTGCTCCTGCCTTTGTTTTTTTCCCCAGGGCTTCCTGTATGTTTTCCCTCTCTGCTTTTCTATTTTTATTTACATTCACACAGCTTTGGCACCACTTCCCTTTTAGCTGCTGTCAAACTGTCTTTCCCACATTGTCATTTTTCTCTCTGTCTTTACCTTTATTGCTGTATAATACTTTGCCTAGTTTTTGTTGTTCTTCTGGAGGTCAAGCTGTCACTGTATAGTACAGTGAAAACCAAAAAAATCTGCTACTGTGTCTCTACAGTTGATAACCACGAAGACGATGGCAGTGAAGAAATGTTGTTACACAGTAGGCTTACTTGTGTCAATACAGGAAAAGAGCCCTACATCTGTTGCATCAATCTGTGGCTGTTGTTTGGTACGAATGGAGTTCTTCCATACATGATGGGCTGGAAAACATATGTGGAACCACACCACAGTGTGAGAAAGGGAGTGAGATAGGGAGTGTGATCTCTTCTTTTTTCACAGTGACTCCATTTTTGGTAAAGCAATCTGTTGTAACATCACTGCTATCTGTGGTGAAGCCTTCCTGCCAGATAGACAGTTTAAAAGAAACACTAGTAGCTCCTGAAACCTTATCTCATTATCTGATTTCTGATTTGCTTTTGCACCTTATATGTGTCTTTATTTATCTTGGATATCTGGTTTTATTATTAGATCTTTTGCTACAGTTTTCTGCCAGATGGCTTCAGTGGCTTCCTAATGCTAACGTGTGACTTGATGATGCAAAATCTTGACAAAAGTCCATGTGTCAACACCCTTTTCTCAAAAGAGAACTCAGAGGAGTCACTGTAACAAGAATTTATGATGAGATTTTTCAACTTCTACATCAGTTAAAACTGCTGAAAGTGCTGGCTAGTGTTCCATTATAAGGTTGCCATGTTAAGTTTGCCCTTACTGGCAGTGCCAAAAAGAAGTAGTTCTGCTTCACTGTTTGCCTCCCACAAGTAAACTTCAAAACTATATGCCAGACTTCAGGGAAAGTCAGTTATTTTCTGTTTGCACATAATGAATTCACATTGTTGTTGCTTTGCTTCAAAAGATCTATAAGCTATATGTGTCTGTTCACTATTTTTTGGTACCCATACAGTTTTTGAAGAGTCTTCACTGACACTTTAGAAATATAATTTTCTCTTTACTGACTCTTCCTATGTTATTGCAGTCTCCTCTAAAAGGCAAATCTCTTTAAATTACCAGTTCAATTTTGTGATTTTGTGACTGCAGAACATGCTCATTAGACATCTTTGTGTTATGTCATTCTCAGATGACTGCTCTGGACATGAAGTATATCTTCTCAAGTGTTATGGTTGTAATACCGTGTTCTTTTAAAATTTTTCTCTTTTTAGCGGGGAGAGTAGAGGGGGAAGAGGGGGGGAAGAGCCCGAAACGGGGCTGCTGTCACAGGACCCGGGAAAGCTGAGTTTCTTCCCCCACCCCCACAGGGCTCTGTGCTGGTGTTGGCAGGGACTGCAGTTCTTGGACCAGAGCCCCCGGGCAAAATACAGCCGAGAGCGGGGAGGTGCAGCGGGTGCGGCAGCCTGCCAGCCCTGCCACCGCTCCTGCGCGCTGCACTGGGGAGGGAACAACCCAGCAG
>WEIV01026982.1:2407-87093 GCA_013390005.1 Calyptomena viridis
AGCCATGATCACTACTGGAATGCCTTGAGCACTGGAAAGGAGAATTCACCCAACAGGGAAGTTTGACACCCTTTCGTGTCTCTCCTGTGCACTAAGGAAAAATATTGTATCATGAGCCAATTCCCTTTTCCTTTTACCTCCTTTTACCTCTTTTTATTGAATATTCTTTTCTTTCAGCAAACAAGCAAAAATACATTTTGCTAAGACACTGCCATTTGAAATGTCTGCTGCACAGCCAGAGTGAGAGCATATACTAACATTTACTCATCCTATGCTGCTCATATATATGTAAGGTCAATGATGAATCAGACTNATCAGTATTTTTACTCACACCACATCTGCTTTTATTGGTCAAGTATAGTGCACCACTGCATGCTGTCAAGTTTTTAAAGAGGGAACAGCTGTATGCGTTTACATCCTGCTCAAGAAATCTGCTGTTCTTCTGATGCATTATTTTCTAAAAATTCTACTTTCCAGCTATTAGTATTCTGAGAAAAAGGAATGGCTCGCTCTTTCTCAAATCGTTTGAAAAGCTTTGCTAGAGAATTTGACAAGTCATAGATATATTCCGTCTATTCCACATTTGATTTAAAGTCATGTTAAAACAACATCAGGTTCATTGTCTGAGGTTTTGTGCCTTTTTTATGGAGAATGTACATGAAGAGAGTGTTACCCTTTTTATTTTTACTAGATTTAAATTAATAATTACCTGATTATTCAGAAGCTTCCTGAGTAACTAGAATATCTTGCCTTTTTATGGCAACACTCGTTCATGAACTAGACATTTTCCATTTTATTAATTTAGATTATCAGTGTGACAAGATTATCCTTTTTATTCAGTTAGTCTGAGGTTTGTTATGAATGTAGCACGCTACTTCATCAGAAATAACTGTCTGAGAGCTTTGCAAACAACTCAGCTGTAAAATTTCTCTTGAGACAAATTTTGGATTCCAAAGACTGTATCTATGTAAGGGGTTGTATTCAAATTAAAATATATCAGTAACCTTAGGTTCTAATGACTAATGACAAACTAAAAAGCTATATAGACACATACAGGAATTGTTAACCTGAAATATAGTATACAATAAGTATGGATTAGGTTCTCAAAATGTTTAGCATGAAAGCAACTCTCATGAAAGTATCCTTCTGATGTTAGAGATCTTGTGTCACATGAAAGATAGGTATTTATTTTAACATAAGGTGAAATTGTAATGCTTATAGAACCTGGAGTATTAAGGAGTTAGCAAATATCAGCATCCTGATATCTGGACATAGTGTTTCTATCCCTAGGAGAGGATTTGTATATGATCATGTTTTTCATTCTACCTTTAGATGTACCACAATGCTCATTTCTGAGTGAAAGTACTTGCAAATATGAAGCATAAGATTAAGAGTTTATACACCTCCCCAGGCTCAATTGCTTTTGTCATGAATCTGTACTATTGCCCAAACAGTTGTAACATTATAGAAGAGTAGAGATAAAGGATTAACTACATAAAGTATTGCCTTCCAGTAATAATTGGCTTTTAATATTGAAGATATATTGATTTTCTTCTTATTATTTCAGTAATAAGTCCTCTTTTTTTTCCTGTGATATGATAAGAACATTTCTCTGCACCATCTGTTTGACTTAGTATTCTTGTGTTATACTCTGTATAGTGTTTGTGATTTACTAGTACCCTATCAGTACAGGAGATTCAATTACAGAAATATTGCATGGCTATCTGTACTAAGAGTATGTTAAGTATAGAATATCTGATTCATTTTCATATTGTTACATTTGAAAAAGCTAAGAGAAAATTAAAACTTTTTCCTATTGCAGGAGCATCATCAATAATGGATAAAAAAGGAATTTGATGTGTAAAAAAGGTTCATGACATGAACAGAGTTTATGGGGTTACATAAAGTTGGAAAATAAATGTAAATACAAGATGATGCAAAAACCCAAGAATGTTAAAGTACCTTACCTTTTATTTTAAAAACAGGTAATTCTAGTTTGTTGGGAAGAAACATTATCTATGCTTACCCTGCATAACAGAGTGCAGTACTGGAACAACTAAGCTAACACAGACTTGACTGGATCTTGTTAGGCTCAGCGTTACACCAGGTAGACTTAGCAGCATATACCTTAAATGTGTGTTGGCTGTACCAGCCTATTGCTGCACCCTGGTAAACACACGGAATCCATTATTACCTGAGCATTGCACCAAGCTACTACCATGTTTATGAGTATGTTACATGTACAGCTTATATTAGAATGAAAACTGGCTCACAGAGCAACAGTTTGAGTTTATATTTCCAGTCTGGAGTATCTTTCTCTGCTTTTTGCCAGTAAAACTATAAACATATTGATCCAAATTGAAATGTCGTGCAAAAATCTTGCTCAAAGCCTCAGTGCAAAATTACTGTAAGTTCAGAGGATCTTGTCCTTAGGGAACTGTTTGTCCCAAAAGGACATAAATACTAAGTTGTGGCAAATGTTTTCAGCTATCAAATCACATATAGTCTAAAGAAAGGGACTTTTTTAGGTACTTTCCTGGCAATTATCATCTGTGAAATAGACACATAATAGAACTTAGTCTCTAAACTCAGTTCAGGCAAGAAAAGACCAACCCAATACATAGCTCTATTGCAGAAGCATTCCAAAGTAGAAAATTTATATAATGTGGGCATGGATTCACTATCTGGAGATTCATTTGCTTATGTTTCACTTTATATATCCATGTATTTATTTAAACAATCAAGTATATAGAGAAAATACCCTAAAATGGAAAAGTAAGGAAATGGAACACCGTTAATGTTGAAGTAAAACAGTGTTTGTATAATAAACATAATAAAATTGAGTCAGTGAAATAGAGAAATTTATTGGTAGATTTAAAACAGGAGCAAAAGTAAAGCTTCCTGTTCTGGTTTCTGCCTGTAATAAGTACAGCGAAAGCAATTTTGAATTGAGATTCTTTTCCCAGTTTAAATTCAGGGATAAAGGAAGACCCATCAGTTTTCTTACAAATCAAGAAAGATGACATTTTTCTCCCCTTTTCTGGAGAGCAGTGTTGCTGTATGTACAACCTGCTGGTTAATAATCACACAAAATCACAGAATCAATAATGTGAGAAGACTTGTTCTTTCTGAAAAGAAACCAACTTTTTGTTAAAATAACCAGCACTGCAAATACAAGAAGCTACTCTCTGTGTTTGCAGTCTGCTTTCTGTTGTGTTTGCTACAAAATCGTTGCTCCTATAATTTGGAAGGCTTCCAGTGGGCATGCTATAATTGTCTGTTTTCTGCAAACCCTATCATCCTTCAAAGAAGGAAGTAAGGTTATTACATCCAATTTCTAACATACATTCTTGTATCTTCCCTAAAAGGAGAAACTTCTGTAGCCAAAGCACTTTGGTGTTTTACTTTGTGTTCATAAAGGGGGCCAGTAAAATGTTTTATTGAGGCCTCTGATCCCATAACACATGGCGAGCAGTGTGAAGCTATATAATACTCTGTGTCTCAGCACTGGCACGGATGTTGGAGGATGTCCTAATGCTCTACAGCTGCCTTCAAATGTGCTGGATATGCTTTCAGACCAGCGTATTGGTATGTGAAGGCAGCTTAAAATCAATTGGGCCCTAAAATATAAAAGGGACGAGGACCAAGCAAGGAAAAGCATAAAACAGAGGGGCTGAGGTTGACATCAAACAGAGCTGCCTTTCACTCTCCTAAGGCCTCCAAGGTGCTAGACCTGCCCACAGTTGTGACAAAACGGACTGAAAGTGACCTCTTTGTCATCATTTCCCTCCCTTGAAACCTTATTCTCAGAGAAAGGATGTTCTGGTGGATGGATCTTTCGTCTTACCTTACCATGGCCATCACTGAAATATTTTCTGAATGCAGATATGAGAATACAAGAGTTTCTACAACAGTTCCACTGAGTTCATAGCCTTACCTATCTAATCCAGTAACTCATCTCTTAAAAGAATCTCCTATGTAAAGTTTTAAGTAAATGTAAAGGAGCAGGATGTACAGTGATGCTTGCCTGCATGAAATAGTCTCCACTTCTGATGATCTGAAGTAGTCCACTGCTGTTTCTTAATATTTAATAGCTGATAATATATTTTTCTTTCACAAGTTTAATAATTTCCTATTATTAGTTTCCATCTTGGAACAATGGGTGCAACGGTTTAATTATGTAGGGTTTTTTTAAAACAGTCCACTATCATGTCAAAAATCATGCTTATCCCACTTCCTCCACTGAATAAGGATTTCCAATTTAATTTCTCATATAGGTGATTCTGTTTCCTTTCTAACTCTCTCTTTCAGTGAATTCTAGTGTATTTAATTTCTCCTTACACATAAATTGTGTAGCAACCTTCAATAAAACTTGTTTACTTTCACTGTTTTTCTGTTAATTCTACTGTACTGTTTTTACAAAAAGGAATGAGACATCCATATATTCAAAATTCAGCATATTATTATATAAGGACTATTTCAGCTTTATTTTTTCTGTTTAGTGTCTAATAGTTCTTAAAATTTCCTTTTTTTAAACAATGAACATTAAATCAAAATATTAATATAACCATCTTTAGTAAATCATAGCTCTCAGCCCTCTGTGGCAGTAGCTGTTTAGAATCAGTCATTGTACATAGTCAGACTTGTTTTCCTATGCTTGCTAATTTGCACTAATCAACACTGAATTTCATTCGCCATTTTATTGCCTAGTCAGTCAATATTTTGACATCCTTCTGTACATCTTTACAGTAATCTTTTTCTTTTATGATCCTGAATAATTTCAGTTGATTACCAATTTTTATTCTCACTGCTTACCTTCTCTTTCAGATAATGATAATGCTGAACAACATATACTAATAGAAAGAGGGGCCTAATTTAAATATCTTCTGTTGGGAAAAAGACTGATTATTTTATTAGGTTTTTTGCAATTTTTTTTCTGTTTGGTTTGGTTTTGTGTTTTGTTTGGCTTGGTTTTTTAATAGCCTATCTAGGAGAGGCTGAAATTTCTCTTGGAAAATTTAAAATGTATGGCGCTAATATTTGTTTATATTCTTTTTTGTGCTAGAGCTCCTTCTAGAAAAGCTTTGTTGATTTATCCCTCTTCAATCACAGTTTTTATTGTGTTTTTTGTAATACCTTATATTCTGGAATAATGCTCTTTTGTCCATGCCATGTCCTGCTGTTACAGCAACATTTGAATACATCTGAACCTTCAGAGAGAATGTTAAACAATGATAGTTAATAATTATGTGACACTCAAGACTTCAATCCAATGTGTCTCACTTGGTTTAAAATATATATATTGAATCATCCTGTTTCAAGACTACTGTTTTCTAAAATAATGCAGCAATCCTGTAAGTATAGGTAAAATTTCTTCCAAAATTTTCTTATAAAATTTGAAGGAAAGTAAAGGTCATTAAAGTAGATATCCACTTGTACAACTACTGAATACAAGATTGTTTGAAGCTATGGTTTGCTTACCAATACAATAATTCCTGAACACCATTAATAGGGGTAGTTAGTTATTCATCTAGGAGAGTATAACTACTAATTATCTTATAGCTTGAAGTGATGGGATGTGTTCAGTCTTCACAGTGAAGAGAATGTATTTGTGTAGATACAGTCAATTCATTTCTAAGAGAACGGTAACCTTTGCCTGATAAACCCATGTTTGCTTTGGAAGCGCTAAAGTATTGAGAAAAATTCGTTATCTCAATGAGGAGGGAACAAGTTAAGAGGGAGGGAATATTCTGTTCCCATATAAAATAGCAAATAAAACAGCAAAGTAGAAAGATATTTCATGAAAAACAACTAAACACATTTATGAATTGTAAGAACAGTGAACTACTGGAATAAGTAGCTGTGAAGGTTGTATAGCCTCCATTATTAGGCTAGTCTGTCAGGAATGAATTAAGGATATCTGAGCACAGCATATGCAGAGAGGGGTTTGACTACACGATTACTTGCATTTCCTACTAACTAATTTTTTTCTCATTCTAATGTAACTTATATTCACCCTGGTAAACTCTATTTTTTATATTAAAAGAAAAATTATTGCCTTAAGATAAACAATTTAGTAGCCTGTTAAGAGAGACCATGTGCATGTTACTGCTGCTTCTTTTACCCGTAAGATAGCTGCAATTATGTCAGATTTTCTATTTGTTTTGAAGTTTAATTTTTTAGCATTTGTTTCAAACTGCAAACATCAAACTTTTAGTGACTGTGAATCTATTAATCAATACATTTGTTCTGTGAATGTATTAATCAATCCAAACAAGCGTTTTGTCGCACAGCTGGAAATTCATAGACTCATTTTAGTTTTCCATGTTTTTCATTATTTGCTCACAATAATAGACTGTAGACTCCAGAACTGTCTCCACAGAAAAGGAAATAGAAAATCTGGTTCAGGTAATTGTGGTGAGGGCTGAGTTGCCACTGAGATAAAACATTTACCTAAGTCAAACCCTTGCCTGGATGAGCAGAAGTCTTTACTTTGCGTTCTTCCCTGCTGGATTCATTTAGTATTTCTCCCTTGAAGAGCGTGGAATTCTGCTCAGATACTTAAATTCATTTACCTAAATCAATATGCCAAGTACCACTTGAGATGTTGTAGTGTTTCTAAGGTACCTACAAAAGGCTAGTAAGATTACACGAGCCATGGGAATTCTACACCCTTTGGAAGGAGAAGATGAAAAGCCAAGGAAGATATCTTAGGGCATGTCAAATCATTAGACATCCATGGTTAGACATCAATTATCTCATGATAACTGAGACATGCCTTTTCAGGTCTATTTACCACAAAGTTAGTAAACAACAGTCAAATGGCACTTTCAACAGCTGATAGATCAGTCGTAATTTTTGCTTTTCTTGCTTCATACTATCTACTCTACTTATGCTAACAGTTTTTGCCTTATTGAAAGTGCTTTTGCATTTTACTTGTTCTTTATTTGCGTCCAGATGCATTTTAGCACAGAAACTCTTAAGTATCCAAGTATCCATAGTCATTTGCAAGGCGCAACCTGCTTTCACAATACGTCTGTGGTGATTTTCTTGTTAATTATAAGCAGACAAACAAACTCATATTCCTTGTAACTTGCTCATGAATTAAGTTTACAGGACTTCTCAATATATCAGGGAACAAACAGAAAGGTTCTTCTGCTTCTTAATGAAACAGTTTATGAAATTATACCTCACAGCTGCTTGTTACCAGCCTTGCAGCTGAGATGCCGTAAATGATCATGTTAATTTCTAGTCCATTTTTGTGCAAAGTGAAATAGATTAGTTTAATCTAACATTGAAGCTGTTTTAAACAGATTTAATTCTTTGCATTGAAATGGAGGAGGTTTTTCCAGTGAAACAGCTGTGACTCAAATCATTATTGTTACATGGAAAGGATGGGGGGGCAGGGGCAGGGGCAGGGGNGGCGAGGAGAGGAGACATTTGGGTAAACAGTAAACTGCAAACTGAGATTTAGTCAAAAAGTAATGCAAGTTTTGCTTTAGAAAAAAACCCCCTTCTTATATTGTTTGCCACACACTCTGTATTGTTAAAACACATTTTCTGTTTCATTAATAATTAATTTTATTAAATCAAAATTAACTATTATTTTTTCTCTAGAGCACTCCTAGACCCAGCATTTCCTTTACAAAACTGACATTTGCAAAGTCACAGAATAATTACATCTCCATTTTTTCTCAGAGCTGTAAAAAATTGACAGTAGGTAGCCTGAACAACTAGTCATCAATTGCCTTGAAAAGATGTAGCAGAAAAAAGAAATCCTCTGGGAAGAAGCCTATCACTATTGTGCCACATTTCTCTTATTTTTCCTTTCCCTCTTTCTGGCTTGAATCATGTTTCCTATGCTGAGGATATATATTGTATTGCTAGACTTCTCCATCTAAGAACTAGGAGGCTAAGGTAAGTGACTTCCCTTCTTTCTTTTTTCCTGGCCTATTTCACATGCTCAATGGCTTCCTTTTGGAAACGGAAATTCAAATATTTTCTGTGGAGGAGACATTAAGTGCTATATATATTCTTCATCACCTTAAAGACTGTCTTTACCTGCATACAGTTATATTCACAAACACAAAATACATGGCATGGCAGCAGAGATAGCACAATTGGACGCTGAGTATTTCTGGATCTGTGTAACAACTATGTAGCAACTAATTGTGTCTGGTGAAGTACTATGGACTGCAGTGCAAGCATCTCTCACACACCACAGATAATCCTCTGTCTGTTTTTCACACAACATAACCAACACAATTAAAACCAGTCCTTACCATCTTGAAAAATCAAGCAGCTGATACTGAAGATAAAAAGGACAGAGGGCATGTCAAGTGCAGAAAATACTTGGATGTGCTTGCAGCTACATCTGGGTGCTTCACGGCCACAATTAATTAGGTAAGGAGGGCTGCTGAATTGCTCTCCAAGGGACGTCAACAGTTATAAGAATGCACTACATCCAGTTGCTCAAAGCTTAGCAGGCTGTGTCCTGCTCTCAGATATATATATTTTGCCATCTGGAATAAAAAACGCAACTGGGCATCAAACCATCAGCCAGTAGGAAATGCCACCTGCTTTAGCATTTATGGCACATCTTCTCACCAAATGAATCAGCAACTGCAAACTCATCCTATTCTCTCATAGGCTTTTGCTTTCTCGGAACACTGAAATATGATGGAGGGAGTGATGTAACCCTGAACTCCCATTGCTCTGGGAGAGACATTGGACCTGATGAACTAGTTTTTTGAGAATCAAATGTGACTGATCGTGAGGAAAGCTGAAGTGATAACATAATCTTTGTGGATGCAAAGTTATGGGGTTTAATCTATATATTGATGGTCTGGCAGTATTTCTGAGAAACTGGGAATTTTACAAGAGTGCTACGTCCAGTAGGCTGTGAACTGCATGAGTATATCATGTCAATATGCTGAGGATCTTGACCATTTCTTTCTCTGAAATTGTATTTCTCAATTTCATTTTTGTACGAAAAAAAGAATTTTTTTTATGTTCACTAGAACTACCTAACAAAGGAATGATAGCAGTAAAAGTGAATGTTTAAGGTTATCTAAACACTGATTTTATTATGATCTGGATCAGCTAGGTGAAAAGGACTTATTGGAGATCCCTTACCTTTCCTCTTTGCTTTTTTACTTTTCTAAAGTCTTGGAATAGAAAATAAAGATGTTAGACTGAGTCCAAGCCTGATAAAATGCTTAGTTTTGTTTTGTTTCATTTTTAAATAGAACTACTTTGGCCATTAAAAGAGTTTTCCTCTGGATGATCCTTGGCAGATAGATTACAAAGACAACACTAATATATTAAAGTATAAGGGATTTGAATACCTTCCTTTGACATTTACTTCAGTGACCTCAGGAATGGGCAAGTAAAAGGTTTTCCTGAATGCAGCTATTTTTCTTCTCTAATCTAGTTTTTTTGAATTCTAGGTTGAATCCACTCTGTGCTAGCCCAGGAATAAAGGAAAACTGTCTCTAAAATCAAGCATCCACTTTTGATACACCTTTGAATAAAAGCACTCTAACCATTGTATTCTGTTCTCAGGCTTGTAAAAGATTCTGTGATGGAGCTTTGATCTTGAATTTTTACTTATCCAATTTCTGTCTTCTTTCATTCTAAAATCAAATGCAGTTATCAGACAAGTCCAAGGCTTCTTTTCATCCTGGATGTAGAAAAGAGCTCAATCTGCATCTAAAAGCATGCTCAAGCCATACAGTTTGTTCCCATTATAGAGACAGATACTGAATTATGCAACAAGTTCCCAGTGAGCAATTACATTTTAATCACTGTAAAGATTTTTTCTCCAAAGACACTTCTATAGATGATTTATTTCAAAAGATAGAAACTGTGCCCATATAGCTTAACTGGGAAAATGTTCAACTTCCCCAGACAAATTTCCTGGCAGGCAGATTGTTAGAGGAGACCAGCAACCAATATTTAAACCACCTTTTTTTTTTTAATTTATTTTCCATTTTTATTTTTTTACAGTAAATCTTTAACACAGTATGACCTATAGTAGATAAGTCTTAGTCTGCAGTTCCATTTGGTCACTCATAGCTTGCTCTCTTGGGTTAGAAACTGCATTAATTATTTTTACTTTTTATAAATGGATTGTGGTGTTTACAGTAGTTTGCCTTCAGTGCAGCTAAATTGAATAACCAACTTTGAACAACTTCAAAGAATGGCTGAAAATAGAAGGATATTATAGAGGAATGTTCCAGTGCATTTAATGTCAAAATGGAGGTTTTACTCCAGGTAATTAAATGTTCAGAATTAGTGATTTGCTTATCATCGTGCATAAGACATAAATTGTGAAGTTAAGACTTAAATTCAAAAGCACATTAAAGATGCTTATAAACTGCATCCATCTATTTAGGTTCTGACTTAGATAAATTTCAAGCTGCGCTGCCACAGTGCTACCAAGAACATTTGGTACATTCGACACAGAAAAACATAAAAGATATGAGTACATTAAAAAAGAGACAAGAATCCTTCTTTTGTTGGTCTTTCTACCAAGAATTTGAGCAAGGTTTGTAACTGGCATTTGTGTTTCACTCACAATCAGATATCCCCGCACTCTGTTGCTTGAACAGTCACTGAATCTTGAAAGCTATTTTTGATTTTGATTGGAAAAAAATTTCAGAGTATGGTAAGAAAGATGCCAAATGAAGCAGTCCTTTGCATAAAACATGCTTTTTTTGCCACTATAAGGAAACTTGGCTGTGATTGTTTAATCTATCTCTGGCATTTTCGCCAGCACAAAGGAACAAGCTGTGATATTGCAAATGCCAGCCCCTTAGGGATTTACAGAAGAAAATCCAAAGATTTCAGCTCAACTCAGGAAACCAGCGTCTGGTGAGTGGTTTAGAATGCCAGGTTGCTGCAACATGTACCATCCCAAGGCTTTAGACAGATTTCCGTGAAGTATTTCTTAACTACCATTGGTTGTATACTGGTTGCCTGAATCCATGTGTATAGCTATTTAAACAAAAAAAAAATAGATCGATGTTATGCATTGCATAACTATGCAGTTTTCATCACAACAGGAGGATTCAGGACTTACATTACAATTTGCAACCCATTTTATTGAACTCTATAAAATGTAAATGGATGAAGAAATTTTGTAACCTGGAATGCGAGATGCCTTCTGATCTTCTCGAAAAGCTGAATATTTGTAGTGGTTTTGTACAGAAAAAAAAAAAAGAAAAAAAAGTAAAATAAAAGCTTTGATTGTTGCAATACCTAGCTGTAAACAAAACACACACTAGGACACTGGGGAAATCACTGAATCACTTAGCACAGCTTGTTCCAATTCTTTTGTATCCTGGAAGAGGTAGTTAGAAAGTGCAACATAATAGATATTATTATAACATTTCTATCTAAAGTAGTCAGTCTTGAAATATAATTTTCAAAAAATAATACATTAATATTCAGTAATAACCTGAATGTAATTATTTACAGATTTACAGTAACTTCAGGACAAGATACTTTTAGCAGTATATGTTGATCTTGGTCCTTTCAAATGAATGTGGTTGTCCAGCTGTTAGCTGAAGTCTTCGCATTTTCTTGATCTTTAAAAACCTTGCATATCTTAAAGAAATACTCAGGAGTAAAGATAATTCTTTCAGTAATCTATATTATCCATACTCACAATTTTAATGTGTTAATAAAATTAAATATTTTTCTTCAAACCCCAGCTGCTGGCACAGTAATCTAAGACTCTTATATTTTAACTGTTTATTTCTTTTTCAAATGCACCTAGAGGTCTCGTGGTTATGAAAAAAAGCTTGATGTATAAAGCAAGCATAATATAATAGCTGAGAAATGAGATGGCAGTCTCCACAGAGACCTCACATTTATTTATGTCACTTCTTGACTATTTGAAGACAATACTGTGATTTTTTTGTGCCATATTCCCTATTTTGGAATGCTTGAGGTTGTCAATATGAGGCTGCAATAAAGCTGTGGTGAAAGATTTTCCTGATAAGACCTATAACATTTGGTGTGCCAACTAAAAATAAGCAAAGTAAACAAACAAACATTAGGAGCTAGAAGTGTAAATGAAGCAGGAAAATTAAAGCTAATGCACTCAGATGTTTAACAGGGTTTGTTATAAACAGAAGTATTGAAATTCGAAACTATTTTTTCCCGTTTGTTCAAACTACTCTCATATTTATTTATCCACTTATTTTTTGGTCAGAAAATCTATCTTGTCTGGATTTTTTTCTTTCCTCTTCTACAGTCAGCTCCTTTTTTAGAGCCCTTTTTAGCCCATCTCATTTTTTAGAGCCTTCATTTTTGACCCTTATATGTAGCTCGCACTACCATGACTATTTTCCTTCCTAGTCCTTGAGAGAAAAGCTATGCCTTCATTTAATGCAAATTTAACAGCATACTTAGTGTACTTAGTGTTAGCTCAAGACTTTGAAGACTGAGTGGTATGTAAAAGCTTAGTGTACAATTTAATACAGTCAGACTCGATTTAAATAAATGACCCACTGTATTTATAGAATAATTAAAAGATGCTTGGGTCTCTGAAATAACAGAAGCATGTTTTATTTTCCACCATCATAATTAAGATATGTTATATTATTATGGGTGTAGTATTTTATTTCCTTGAAATGGTAGGAAACCTCAAGAGTGAAGCCAGCACGAAACTTGGTATTAGCATAAGGCTCTGATAGAGAATTGTATTGCTAATGGTAAAGGTAAATCAGCTTCTCATTATCCTTTCATAATATGAGACTCTTAAAAGGTAAAGGATAGTTAAAATACTATCTGCTTTATGATTAATGGAAATTTTCCTGTTGGACATATGGGAGTAGGATCTCATCCCAAAGGTTTTGCTGCAGAAAGTTAGCTGATTTATTTATGAAATATATTTTCGTTACAAGTGTACATCAGATTAGTAAATATGAGGACTCCAATAAAGACAACCCAGAAAGACAACTCTACCAGGTACAACAATGCTGTTACTTTAATAAATGAAGAGTATGAGCTTGCTACCTCAGAGGCTACAAATTTTGATCAGCCTTCTTTAGTTTTGTATTGTTTTCCCATAGACGCTCTCATGTAGCCTAACGAAAGGGATATTTATATGGATTTTCTTCTAAAACTAAAAGTCAAGTAATTATCATTTTCACCTTAGATCATTTAAGTTTTTTTTGTCCTGCCAGCTTGTGAAACCAGTCATCTACCAGAAAACTCACCCTTGCCATAGATTGCCTTTTGCCCCAAGTATTTATGACACTCCTGGATAGTAAACCCTTTAAAATTTTATTCACAGGCACAGAACAAAGACAACTAAGAAATCTCTTTGTCTCTTCTCCAATTTTCATTGTGATCTCATAAATACATCTAAGACATATTCGTATAACATCTGTACTTTGATAGGAACTTTTCTGACTATGTAGTTTTACTAAGCATTTTAGCATCTTAGAAGATAGTATCCCTTCACTTGCAAAGATGAGTTAGAATGAAGTTATTATGTTACTAGAAACAGCAGCTTTGATTAACACTTTACACTCATGAGAATAACTTTATGGATTTAATTTAAGACACAACCCCTCTACACAAAGAGTCAAAACTCCAAGGTACATAATATCATAGGGAGATGTAAAACTCATGTGGGAATAACATTTAATAAGATATAGAGTAACCATTAAAATTAATTTACTTACAAAATTCCATTGTGATTTTTCTTTTTTATGCTATATTAAGTGCCTTTATTCTTTGGTCATCACCTTACAGTGGAACAGAATGTAGCATAAATTTCTCAACCACTGCCAAGAACTTGGATGAAGTGCTTTGCTCAAGTAAAAAGTGTAACAACAAATTTAAAAACTGTATATGGAAAGATTGTGAAAATAAACTTAGTCATAAAAAAGATGTTTGGGGGGGGTTTAATTGAAAATATAATTTTCCAAATTAATTTTCCAACTATTCCATGCCCTGAAAATAATAGAAATAGACCTGACAATTAATTGATTTACCTAACTTAAAATTCTAAAGCTGATCCCTCATAAATTGAAATATTTAAAAAAAATACACGCTTTCAAAAAACCTTGTCAGAGGACTTCTGCTAGGCCAGCATTTTGGCACTTAGATGACACAGGAATATTTTCCAACACTGTGGATACTTCTTGAAGGAATCCAAGATGGCTTAATTCTTGCACATTTTCCTTTTTTAATATTTCTGCATTTGTGAGCAATTCGGATTTTGGAGCCACTGTAACTTCCAAAATTTGTTTCTGGACTTCCATTATGTGATTAGCAAGAAATTTACAGATTGCTAATGATCCAGCTATGCATCACAAATAATACTGAGGTATTAAATCATTACCTCTACAGTAACATTTATTTTCTGATACTCTTGTGATTTTTTTCCTTTAATCAGAAATTAATATGCTCAGGTCACCCAGAAATGGTTGTATTTTCTAGTGGAATACAGAGAATAAATATCATGTTTCCCATTCGTGTTCAAAATTTCTTTTACATTCTAATGGCAAAGAAAAATGCACAACAGTACCTGGCACAAGAGCTGGGACCTGGTGCTGTCCTCCTGTAAATAACATGTCTTAATAACCAGGTGACAGAACCAGGCTCCTTATTTATGGTTACACATCTCTCCCAGACTGTCTGGAATAGGAAAAGGCAAGCATTTGGGCTCTATCCATGCAGTTTAATGCACTCTCAGTGACCAGGAATAAAAATTCTCCCAAGCTGAAACCAGGTGGGTCAGAACACAGTTTTCTGCTTCTAGAGTGCTCACCTGAACTGATTTGTCTGGGTGTACTTCTAACAACTGATTTTTATTGTTGACGTTTGAAAAACAAGTATCTGAATTGCTTTCTGCAGCTCTGAATTTATTTGGACAAAGTAAATTTTTCCAAGCTGGTTGAACTTAAACTATATCTGGTTCACACTCCACACACATTATCAGCAGTAGAGGGTATATTCTTTAGTGAGGGCAAGAAGCATTATCCTAGAGGCAGAGTGAGAGACTTGTATCAATCCTAACCGAGACAAATGTGTCTGAAGTCTGATTGTACTACACTTGGGCAGAATATGATATTCTTAATCTTACCTCTAGAGTTTTGGGGTTATATTCTTCCCTTTGTGGGAATGACATTCATGGCTTCACTTAAACTTTTAAAAAGATGGGATTTGGGAAAGGATAAATGGGATTTATGTCAAATGATGTGAACAATATCATTTAGAAATCATGAGAGTTGAACCTTAAAATGGGGAAAAAAAAGTACTGAAAGAGGTCAAACTTATCTACAATGTAAAAAAAAGGGTATGTGCAACTGATATAAGGCAGAATCACACAGACAATTATTGTTATATAAAAATTGTCAAGACAGAAAATGATGTTCTATAATCTCATAGAGGAGTCCACTTTTGGTCCATGGTCATTTTAATTAGCATCTTTCTGGGGTGAAACACAGAGGAAAGTAATCTAATTCAAAGAGGAAAAAGTTGGAGAGGAAATTAAAAATACTTTTGAAGTAAATGCTTTTAATGACAGAACTTTAGAAAAGTATCATCTTGGTAAGCTGGACAAATTGCTAGTGTTGCTGAACCTAGGTTCAATTACAATTTTATAACATTCGTTTTTCTCTTTAAGGAAAATCAAAACCAGGACAATCTCATTACAGAGTAAGTTAGGGAGCAAGGAATGATAACACATAATTTGATTTTTTTCCTTCCTTCACTCATATTTAATAAACGTGCTGTAAAGGTTTAATTTTAAAAATAACACTTTATAATGAAGTATTATGTAGACAATGGATATTGCAAGCGCAAAATCAGGTTCTGAGAAAATGCATGCAACAACCACTGTTTCTAAAGCAAGCACTTGTTTTATGGGGTTGCTGTATTTAAAATAAAACATGCAGGCACATGTAATAATAGCATGTGTTGACTAAAAAAAAGATCATAATTTTTTTTTACCTTCCTAATATCAAAAAGCTGCAGCAAATTTTGAGGTACTATAAATATACTGACACCTGTAAAGCTAACTTTACTGACTTGTATTAGAAGTAGTAAAATGCTCATTATAATTTAATAGAACATCCTGCTTAACTTACAGAAATGTCATATAAGCATTTTCAAAACAGAAATGAGTCAAGCTTGTACACTTAGTACTATACTAGAGAAAAATGTTTGTAGCTAATAACATAAACTTTTTTATAAACCTGCAACAAAACCTTTGTATTACAATGTCAATGAATACAAATTCTTAACTCTGTAATTGCTAACATTCTTTTAATGTACTGTAAGACTAAACACCTAATCAATAAAAGTGCATTAAATACACCCAAGCAACAGCAATGACAACAACAAAAAAAACCAACAACAAAACCCCAAACAACCAAATAAACAAAAAAACCCCTCACAACAAAAAAGATCAGTCTAATTGGGGAAATCTGCATGTTTTAAGTAGCCAGCTGAAGGTCTTGTCCATCAATGTCTATTTCAATTCTGAGGGCACCACTGACAAGCAGCTCTGTGCTCCACGAAGAGACACTGGTCTGTGAACTGATTTGGAGGTCACCTGTCATTTTAAAAACATGATCAATACAATCCTGAAACAGTGCTCAGATTCATTTAATAAGTGAGAAAGGAATAGGTCAGTGATGCCCCAGTGAGTTGCCTGCTGTTTTCTAAAAGGCTTTATTTTTTTATCAGTGTACATCAAGTTCTTTTTGTGCTTTTATAAGTAATGGAATTTGCATATTTTCACACTGAGAAATTCCCTGAAGAAGGCATATTAACATGTTCTTTAAGAAAATATGGGTGAGACTTCCCATCTTTTCACATTCATGAACTTCCTTTTACTTCTAAAGTCAAAACAAGCCCTTTCACTGGTTGTTAAATGGTTTGTCAGTCTTACACCAGAGAAAATAACAGGAAGCGAATATCAGGAGGCAAAGAGAACTTAAATGGTATTTTTGATTTTATGTTTGAAACCACTAAACTCTATAAGTAATAAATGGTGTTTAAAATAAAGAAGACAATGTCCTGCTTGACTAATTTTCAAAGCCATTATTTTCTGTTAAATGTACCTGATAAAAATAATACTTTCTTTTTAGCTGAAAAAAGTTAATTTAAGCCCTTTGCAAGAAAACATTATTGCTGCTTTGTGACAGGAGGAAATAGAAGTTGGCATAACAGTGATGAAAACTGTTTTTTCACCCATGAAGTCTAACCATTAAATTGATTGCTCCATGTATTTTTGTCTACAGGCGGGGATTTAAAAATGGCACATATTTTCTTGAAAACACAGAAACTGTGTTGAGGAGTATTGTTAGAAAGTAGCAGCAGAAGTTCACCTAGCCTTGCCGTGGGCCATATCTCAGCAGGGAGAGCAGCCTTGAGGTGCACAGTTGGTCCCATGTGAGCACAACTGAAAGCCTGCACTTACCACCGGCTCTGGATGGCTCAGCAGGATCCAGAGAATTGAGAGTAAGAAATAAGGGAAGAAATCAAAAGCAGGGGGAGCTCAGACTGTGGAGCTCTAAAATGCAGCGTGCTCTGATCTACTGGAAGATGCTTGCAGTCTCTGGACACAGTGTGATTTCCTTCCTCCTTCCTCATCTCACCCCTTTCAAAGATAAATGAACCAAACTCATATGCTTGTCATCTTGGCAGATGCCAAAACACCTCACTCACAGCTAGTCATTAGCAACAGCGTGCTTTCTACCTGAAATGCAGCTGTCTCCTCTTAAATCCAATGAGGTTTCTCCTCAGCAACCTTTTAGCAAAGTCCAATCCTGTACACATCCATCATCCCTTATCCCTTATGGCGCTTGGTCCCAGCCATTTGACCTGCCCTGAATTCCTGCTTTCTAGATGTTCTGCTGTGAATCAAAGGTGGGGAATTTACTGTAGCGTTTGCTGTCAGACCTCTCCCTTGTTCTGCAGAGGTTGCCGTTTAATGTTGTGGAAGAAAAATACCACACACAGTGTGTTTACCACCAGTGCTGACTTCCCTGACTTCTATCCTTCAGACCATAAGTCTTTAGTCCCAGAGCTGGGTCAACTCATGCAACCTCAGCAATGGTTTCATCCTGATGTTTTCTAAGGACTTTTACTTAGCCTGCCCTGTGATTCAGTGCCTACTGAGGGGTTGATGGAGACATCCCTTTCCAGTGAGCCCAGGGCACAACCACCTAATTTGGTGAATATGTCCACTGCACATACAGGAGACTGGTGAACTAATTGCTAAGGGCTACTGTCTTCTTGATTCAGAACTACTCATATACTTCTTTCAAAGCCCTTTCAAGATATCTGAGGCTGTATTGGAGGGATGTAAGATTTCAGGACTGGTGTTTTTGTTCTGATTTTGTATCTCTTTCAGGTGCATCTTTTTGTCTGTCTTTTCTGGATTGTAGCAGCATGTGCTAGCTGCCACAGGTTTCTTCAGGTGTATGCATACTGCGAAGGATACCTTAGCATCCTTGTTGCACTCTGGATTCTGTTCTTATCCTGTATGTTTTTCTTTTCCTTTGATGTTCACGTAAGCTACAGTAAATTCCCACCTTCTATGTAACATTAGTGAGCATTTGTTGAAAATATGACCAGAGATTAAGTCTTCAATATAGCTGGTGAGCCAGCACCTCTTCATTGTTCCATAGAGTGATCTTGAATCTGTGCGCATCATTTGATCACCTGTGAAGTTTCATACCTTTTCTAGGCTTCCAGGTACACCTTGATACTTTTTAATTGTTTCTACATTTCCCAGATAATCATCTACAAAGACAGTGATAGGAGCCATGGGATATTTCTCCTGATCTCTGTCTAATTCTCTCTTGCAACCTACTCTCTGTTTAAGGATCTCCATTTAACTTGCAAATCAAATAAAATGAAATCAAATTCCAAACAAAAAATAAAACTTCACATTTACTGAAAATTATTTTCTTTTAAAGACTTTACAGAGTCACGTATCCATACATTCTTGCAAGGAATTCTGTTAGGAATGCAGAGTATGATTGTCTTGTAGGAAGAAACTAGTGCTCAGACCCCAAATTCCAGGCTTCATTACTTGGGATAGGAGATAAACAGTTGTCCC
This sequence comes from Calyptomena viridis, assembly GCA_013390005.1. Taxonomy (NCBI): domain Eukaryota; kingdom Metazoa; phylum Chordata; class Aves; order Passeriformes; family Eurylaimidae; genus Calyptomena; species Calyptomena viridis. The sequence goes on from WEIV01026982.1 coordinate 21,504, forward strand.
ATGTGATACCTTTGCCTTGCTACACCAACTCATTCAGAACCACATGCCAATAAAGATGAGTTAGACTCATGGCCAAAGACTAATACAGTATTTAACAAATATTAACCTGAGACTCCATATGGCAACCCACACAGATGGCTTAGTGCTCTCATTTAATACTGAGCCATGTTGGAAGCAGGGGCTTTTTTTGAAAACTTTTGTTCACCTGCACCAATACAGTGTGTAAATTTTGTTTCTCTTTTGTTTGCATGTGTAATTAAAATTTCACATAAATTAACCTACTATAAAAGTGGGAAAAATTGAAAATCGAGCTAGTGGGTTTTCTTAAAGTTTCTTCTGAATTTACTGACACTAGTAGTAATTTATCTTTCACAAGGAGAAAAAAGAATAAAATACATAGATTGACAGTTCAAGTGACATTTCTTTCATTCTTACAGAATTGGCAAGAATATACTGCTTTATGCTTGTAGATCCTCACAGATTGTGTAGTTCTTTTTTTATTTTTTCTTTGTTTACCAGACAGGCAAAGCTGAAAGCCATGCAATTATCTGAATAGATGGATTTCTTCAAGGTTCAGCCAGAATCTTTCTTATCTTGGAAAGCCTTTATCAGTTTCAAGACTTGTTCATATTACTGAAGTAGGAATCTTTCTTCAGGTGACTAAAATGGACATATTCTCTTTGTTGTTAAGGAAAATAATGTAGTTTATATCCACATTTTTGTACTTGCTACATTTCTATGTTGTTAAAGAACAAGTATTTTAACTGTAACCATTTGCTCTTTCTGTATAAAGTAAAAATCGGTAGACACATTTTCACCACAGAAGCCTTCTTGTGCCAGATAGTGGCTTTTCCAGATAAAAACTCAGGACAAAAAAGAGTAAATGTTCCCTAAAGAGAGGTAATTGTAGCAGGACCAACATAGCAAGACCTCAATCTCAGACATATCTATTTAAATGTACTTGAGCCAGATAAAATTCTAAAGATGCAGTAAAGCTGTGCAACAGCCAAAATAGGTGTTAAGGCAGGCAAAAGTAACAGGGAGGAAAAGGTGTGAAAAAGCCCTTAGTGACAATTGTGGATTTTTCTGGAGTGGTAGTTCTTGTAAATCTTACCCACAATATTGGCATTAAAAATATTCTGAAAGACCCACTCGTGTAATGCTCTTGCACCCATCTCTACCTCATTTTTTTTCTCCTTTTCCCAGTATCCAAAGTACACTGGCAAATTACAGAGTTAATAGTGCTTTCTGGATAGCTGATGAGCCTTTCTCAAAGCACTTGCAAATCTATTCATGAATTCCTTATTCATGATTCATGGAAGCAAACTCTTGCTCAGAGTCTGAACACTTTACTCATAAATAAAGTTATATGAGATGGAGAGAAAATAATTTGGTTTGGTTTATTAAAACTCCAGGTGGCACAGTGTATTCACCTACAAATACATTTCAGAAGTTTGCCACACAGCGCAATGTGTACTGTACACATGAGAGAGCGAGTGCTATACTAAGAACAGTATGTGTTAATTCAGCATGGATTTTCTGGTGTGAAACATTGGGTTCTTCTTATTGTTATGGAAACCTGGAACCTCTTCATCCAACCATAAACCTAGCTTTATTCATCCTTGCTTTGGCTGCACCTAGACTACCCCAGGACCATATCTGAGTTAAGTGCCATTCTGCCGCACATCCCATACAGCTCTTTATCAGGCACCAAATGCTGTTAGGATCAGACAACTTGAGCTTTCCCTGCTCCTAGCCACTCCTGAGGGATATACAGTCTCATGGGCCAAAATTATGCAAGGGCATCTACCAATAATTAACAGAAGATCTATCAATTATTTATATTTTACCAATAATTAAAGATTTACCAGTAAATAATGTGTGCGTTTTCCCCCACTGAGAAGGTGATTCTATAGAAGGCTGGATCCTCTAAACTGAGCAGGAGCTACCTCATGATCTGACAGGACCAGCAGGTCATCATGCAGCCTCCATCCACTGCCCCCTTCGTGCCCACCACTGAGCCGATGCATCGTTAGGGGCTGGTAGGGCAGGTGCTCCCTGGGGGAGCCTAATGTACCCTTTTGCCCTCAAGACCTAAAATCGATGCTCAGTTGGTGAAATTACACCACTGCGTGTTGCTTTCTGCTGGCTAAATAGCATATAACAGGGAGGATCTAAATAACTTCCTCAACACAATAATATTTTCTAATGATAGTGTTGTTTCAGCTGACATAATGTAAACATAAATGCAAGTGAGGCTGTAAGGGGAATATCTGTTATTATGCCAGATGCTAACACTTGAAAAAAGAAAAGATAGCCAGAACATAGAAGCTACCCTCAATCAGTGGGTTTTGGTTATTTCACAGAATCCTAGTGAATCTGGATGTGCAAATGACATCATCTGTCCATTATATTTATTTCAAGTTATTATGCAAATGGGAAATGCAATTGAAAAACTAATGCAAAAGGGAAAATGTCCAAAACTTTTCCTTGCCAAAAAAAGAAGTTTTAAATTATATTGTTTGGTTTCAAAATTGTACTGAAACATCATCCTTCTTAAAGTAAACAAAGCAAAAAATACTTGTCTTCAAATATGTCAACATGAGTAATCCCACTTTTAAATGCTTCTTTTTTTGTTTGTTTTGAAAAAAGGTCAAAGGGTCTGGAAAACAAAAGCAATACTGAAATGAAAATGGAAAGAGATTTGCAGTTACCAAGTAAAATATAATTTTCAGGGCTTTCAAGTTTTAAAAACTCTTCAGTATACCAATGGTGTAGCCTGAAATCCAGAATAATGAACATTTATGCAGGACATGAAACACCTCTTGCAAGTCTATCTGTACAGCATTCAGAGTGCCTACATTCAGTTTAGAGGCTTTTTCCACACTCTTAATACTGTGCTCACTTTAATTCTGCTCTTGACCCATTTCATCTCTTTTAACTGTGTTGTGCTTTGCATCTTGTGTGTGACTTCTAGCACCATGTGAACATTTCCCAACTTCCCAAAACAATTTCCACTTTAAACATATTTCATGAGCTTTAATGTTATTTTACAAAACTAATTTAATGTTTTGTCTTTGATTTTCAAGGTCAGGGGCTTTTTGTTTGTTTGTTTGTTTTACTTTTTTTTTCTTCAGTGCTTTTAAGCTCTAATGAAGTGTCACGCTTCTTTTTTTTTTTTTTTAATTGGAAAATTAATAGATTGGCAAAAGGATCAGAAGTACTCATTTTATACATATTCTAAAAGGTTTACTCGCTTGTGGTGTTGACTTACTAATTATCCTGGGATTGTTCTCTTCTTTTTTGGAACATCATTTGAGTGGTACCAAGAAACAAGCAATCTCAGCACAAGTAAAATTAATAGTTACTAGACCATTGGAAATTCTTTTGTTTGGGCTTTTTCTGTTATGTGTTGAATATTTCTAGTTATCTGCTGAGTAACTTTCACCTCATTCAAAAGAAACTGAAGGTGCTGCACATTCTGCTGGACTGATCATTTTTTTGAGTCTCTGCCACTCTCACTGAACAGCATTAATGACATTCTGGCTGGAGATTTGAACTTGAGTTTGACAGCTATTTTCCACTAACAAGATATTTCCAGGTTGCTTATAACTTGCCAAACATATCTATTTAAAAAAGAAAGAGCGACCTAAGTTCCTAAGTCTAGCAGGCTAAGATGACTAATATACTTCCTGAATACAAATCAATGCTTTGGATAAGAGAGGACAGGCTTCAGCACACACTGTCAGTCAAACAATGAAACAAAGCAGATGTCGAACTACATTTTGCAGTTAGCCTGGCAGTTTGTGGTAGCTATCTTGCTTTTAGCAAAATAAAATACAAATTCGTAAATGGAATTGGAAAAAAGGAAATTAACCAAAGAATATCCCTGTGTGCACATGTGCATTTAGTCCTAGGTTTCTGTAGATTAAACGAAATAAGTATTTCTGTGGATATGAACCAGGGAGCTCATTTTCCTCTTCTATTTGTCCAGCACGGTTATTTTGAAAAACAATGGCATGACACATTATTAAATATATTTCAGACACAAGTGCCTGAGTGTATTCACACATGATCAAAATATTGTAATATGGTGAGATTGCTTCAGGAAAGATATATGCAGGTAAATTCTTCCAGATACAATTTTATCTGCTAGGAATATTGCATAAACTATTATGACTTTCATATCTGGTATTAATATACCTGAAAATGTTATACTTTAAGTTGAATGAGCTTCTGCTGAAAGACACTTGTGGTAGAAAAATAAAACATAAAGCCATGATATATGCTTATTTTTCACCCATTATATAGCAATATAAAAATCCCATTATTTTATTTGCAGTTTTAAATTTTTAATGCTAATACAAATAGGGATACAAATTCAAATACTAATGCAAGTAAGGTAGGAACAAGTAATGTGATGACATCTAGAAAGAAAACTCCTAACAACCAAACAGGAGCAGTCATGCCTCAGGAATATATAGATTAGGTCTGAGGGCATAAAGGTCTTTTCTCATCATATGAAGAAAAACCAGAAGAAAATCCAAATCAAGCAGTAACTAGTGCATTCATACCACTTCACTCTAGTGATTTCACTTAGGGTTGCAGTCGCATTACATTCTTAGATAGACAGTGAAGAAAGAAAATGCATGGTTGCCTAAATCCCTTTTTTTACAGCATCCTAATTTACTCTGGTGAGGCCTTGCTATCTCCCATTAACTGTAAATAAAGCCATGGGTGATGACATTGCTGCCTTAAGGATCTGTGTTATGTGCCACAAATAGGTGAAATGAATCAGATCAAAATAGTCAAGTACATGGAACAGGTAATGTGGTTAGAGATTTCTGAGAATATGACATATGTAAAGTACTTATACATCGCTTTTGGGAGTGTCAGAAGCAGATAGGCAAGCAGTTCAGTCCATGGGGTCATACAAGGTTTTGGAAAGTGCTAGAGAATAAGACAGAGGCCAAAGAAGTAAAAACAAAGCATCACAAGAGTGAATTCATCCAGTGGACACTGCAGTGCCAGAGCAAGTAGTAAAATAGTAGAACTGAGGTTTAAAAGTGAGGAGGAAAAGAAAATATCAAATTGCTTCAGAACATGTCTGAAAACCCAAGGAAATCTGTAGTATGATTACTTCACTTAATTTGTGAAGTGGGAAGAAGTTATGAATTTGGAGTGGACACACAGCTCACATTGAAAGAAGAGCACAAGAAACACAGAAGCACAATCTGTAACAAAGGTCCCCTTCATAACTGCAGTCAGGAAGGAGATGAAGGGAACCTTCAGAGGAAATGCCAGCAGTGACTGGCATTTAGCCCTGTCCTCAGTGGTCAGGAAACATAAATAGCAAAGACAGCTCTTCAAGTCACATGTTAAGAAAATAATACCTGGGACTGAGCTTCCTACATAAGTGATATATTTATAGAAATGTTGTTTTTATCAGTATCATTTGAATACTACATTGTGTAAATCAATTAGTTAAAAGGTATAACTTACCATGTAACATACCTACTTCAACATCACATATTTGTTTTGAATTAGCAGCTCCAGGACACAATGTATAATTAAGAGTGGATTCGCTTTGAAATTATGAAGATTTAACTCCCTCTGTTGACTCTGGGTATGGTTCTTTGGTTTATTTTCCTAGAACTGATTGGATTGGTGTTTGTGTTTTCAGAAATTTTGCTATTTGCGTTAAAGCAGACAATATTTTCCCCCTCCCCACACTGCCCACACACCTGCACCTTCATCCCCAGCAAAAGACTGATTATGAAAACATTCTTTATATGGAACATAGGTCTAAATCCTCTGCCTTTAGAGGGTTATCCTCAGGAAAACAAGGAGAATACATAAAACTGTTCTTCCATGAATCACCACTAAAACTGTTAAACTTTTTTTTTTTTAACGTTCTGAGTCCACTCTTTCCGGCTGCCATCCTCTATTTCAAAAATGAACATAGGAAACAACAATCTTTCAGATGCGTTGATTTTCCCCTAGTTGCATACATTTAGTTGAATCCAAGACATATACACTCTCAAAAGCGAGAATCTTGCACCAAAGCTGACCTTTTCACAGTTGCCAGAAGCTTCAGACATCAGACTTTTTAGCACTGTGCACTGCCTAAAAAGCTGGTCCCCATTTTTCATTGGCATGGTCCTTTCGTTTTGCTGCTGCTACCAAGGGCAAGGGTCTTCATGGGTGTCATCGTGTACTCACAAGAACCGTGGATCAAGGCTGAGCCCCTGGGAGCCCCTGGGCTATGGACAGAGGACTCAGGGGAGGCTTGGTGCTCTCAGGGACCCAATGCCTGCTTCCTCTGCCATGAACATCCTCACTCTTCATAGCAGCTTCTCAGCCTGGCAAACACCTCTCAAAATATATGCGATTCCTTTCAGCCATCCTTCACCATTGTCCACTCACTTGAACTCTACACCTGGTCAGCTGCCACAAATTTGTAGTATGTTTCGAAGAAGAGGAGAAAAAAGCTTATTTGGCCTTCATATTGGGGAAAGCAAACTCAATTTTTTCTTGTGGTGCTGAAAGAAGCTTTTTACTGACATTAAAACTAAAAGTAATTGATCTGAATTTTCAGTAATCACTCCAAGGTTCAGTTTAAAATAAAAAGTTTTCAGCAGAATAGACACAAGAGTAAAGGATGAAAGGTTAAAAAAAATAAGATAGTTCATCTTGATTGAACAAAACATCTATAATTTATAAACAACTTGGCTAGATAGGTTAAAGCCCTTTCTTGGCTGTTTCACATGCCATTTGACTGTTAAGTGACAAATACAAGTTTCAAATTTTCCAAAGGATCATTTGTTATTTAACAGTATGTAAGCAGTCTTCCTTGAAACATTGAGGTAAAGCTCTTCACATTCTGAATGAGTTCCTGGAGAAAAAATACTATATCACAGAAGGAAAATCTCAGCATCCAAAATATATCTATAGTCTCACATTTACAAATTAATGATCCTAGATCAAATTAATAATTTTGTACAATCTGACCAAGCAGTTCTTTTAAAAGTTCTATTAGTATGGAAAGGATATCCTGGAACATAAATCCAACACAATTAATAGATAAATGACAAATAGCTTCAAAGAAGCAAACATTTATTTTTAGGTGTCAGTCTAAAATCTGTCTTTGGAAGTTTTTATTCCTTATTTCATGGGAGGAAGTATCGATTCCTTAGACAGTGCTCACCTACAGAGTTCTCTGTTATCCCAAAATTGTTCTGTGATTTTGAGATACATGTAAAAAATAGCTGGAAATTCTAGTAGAGTAGGAGAACTAGCAATAGCATAATGGTGGGTCAGTAAGGTCTCAGTAAATACAGCCTGATTCAGCTAAATTGAGTTAACAGTAGCTATGAACTTTTCTGAAGTATTCTATGCTTAGGCTTGTGTAATTGGGAGCAGGAATCAAACCTCAGTTGTGCAGCATCCTGAGTGTTAGCAACACTTGAGAATACTCACCCGGCATCTCTCTGCTGCATTCACCTACAAGCAGATTATTCTGTTTTTTAAGTGAAACACTATATCCATTGTTCTGTTATTCCCACCTCTCCATGACTGAGGAAGCTTTTCCATGGTATTAAGGCAGTATATCCAGATATCTCATTGCCAATAATCCAGTATTCTTGCATTTTAAAGATTTAGTTTGCTAAATAACTTTCTTTAGTGTTGAGGTATACAGAGAAGGCTAACAAGTTTTTTTCCTATAAATAGCATTAGATAGGATTTTTTTCCTGTTCAATTGTAACATCTATTAACTTTTTCAGTCTTTCCTCATTAACCGTCTACAAACTCTTCACTTCGTTCTTTTTTCTTAGATCTTTATCAGATGCTGTTTCAAAAAAGTTTCTTTCCTGCAAGCTCAAAATTATGGAGGTGAATGCAGTATAATTCAAGAGGTTGGGAACTTCTGGAGGCATAATACTTATTGCATTCTTGGAGCATATCTACAACCTCATGTTTATAGAATCATAGAATAATGCATTTTGACTTGAAAGGAATGTTTAAAAATCAGCTAATCCCTCATTTGCCATGGAGAGGGACATCTTTCAGTAGATAAGGTTGCTCAAAGCCTGATTCACCCTAGCCTTGAATGCTTCCAGGAATGGGACACCCATAACTTCTCTGGGCAACCTGCTCCAGCCTCTCACCTCCCTCATTCTAAAAAATGTCATTGTTATGTGCAGTTTAAATCTACTCTCTGTCAGTTTAAAACCATATTCTTTTGTCCTATCACTACGTGCCCTTATAAAAGTCCCTTTCCAGCTTTCTTGTTGGCTCCTTTCAGGTATTGGAAGGCTGCTCTAAGGTCTCTCTGGAGCCTTCTCTCCAGGCTGAATAGTCCCGACTCTCTTAGACTGTCTTCACAGAAGATGTATTCCAGTCCTCTGATCACTTTTTGTGATACAGCTGGTGCAGTTGATCAGCAAAGTCCTAACAGAGAGGAAATGACAGTATTCTCTGTTTTCTTGTTAATAGGGAAACTGAACAGTACAAAGCAGATCTATATCTCTAGCTCATTTTTCTTTTTTACTTTACATGGAGAACCAGTTTTTAATAGTAATTTTCCCTTTTTTAGTGAGTGTATCTTTGTCTCTACCAGTTTGTGTTTCTGCACACCAGATTTTAAAAAACCCACATCATTAACTGAATTTCTATAGTTGTCAGCACCCCATGATGTGTGAATGCTGAGCTGCAAAATGCATCCCATAAGCAGAAAGATACATTCTTTCATGTACCTTTGCCCTTGTTACCTACCTTGTTCAGATTCATGTTTCTTGCACTGTGAGACTGGGCTCCCTGGGGCAGGTATTGACCTCTTCCTTGCAAAACATCAGCAAGCCATTCACTGAAAATTAAGTGAAAGGAGCATCTTTTTCCTTTCTCCTGGGATCAGTTTTACTTAGGAGGAAACAAACATAGAAGTAGCTACATTCTTCAACCGAAAAAATTACTGTACTTCTGTGCTTTCCAACTCTTAAATAGAAACAGACTGAAAACAAGAGAAAAAATTAAACTGGTCTTGTCACATGGTTTTTTTAACAAAGGTCCCAAAAGAAGCCATTCATTTTGGTATTTTTATCAGCAGAACTCCCAGCATTCTTTTAAAAAAATTACTTACATTTAAGATGTGACTTCTCACATTTTCCATTACCTCAGAGGCAAACGTAGCCCCCATTAAAAGTCTGGGAAATTCTGTGTTATCAGACAAGATAGGTTATCGCTAGTTGCAAACTGCAATGTTTTCATCCTCTTTTGTGGTGGCAGTTTTCCTCAGAAAACCTTTCTGAAAGCATTAAATTCTCATTTGGATATGACTAGGCAGGAAGGTAAGGAATTTTACCTTACCTGCCAGTATCCTTTCCCAGTCTGTGCAGTATTTGAAGCTCCATAACAATAGTATAGGACACAGCAGGTGACTTGAGCAGAGCTGGAGCTCTGTGCAAATGTGCCAGTAGCACTGCTGAGGGTCAGCTCTTTGTAGTATCTGTAGCTGGGAGTGTAGTGACAGGTTATAGGCATACGCCCTTCATTCTCTACCAAAGACACTTGGAACGGGCAAGGGAATCAAGAGAATGGTCACCAGGGAATAATCAGGCTCTGGTTTTTTTGCCCTTTATTTTAATCCAACAGCAAATGGCTTCCTTGTGCCTTTCCCTACGCCAAAGTTTGAGCAGGGGAAAAACCCTCATCAGTCTCTCTAAGGTATAGCTGCATCAGTAATTATGCAATTTACTCACTACCTATGTCTCTGCTTAGGATAACCACCTAATTTTACAGTGTCTTTTCCATGTTCCTTAAAGATTATGTAATTTTTTACTTTTTTTTTTTTTTTTTACCAAAAGGAGTTGTAAAGTAGCTTCCCTTTCTTTGTTACTACTGATTTTACCCTTAGTGATGGATAAACAGTTAAGTAAAAGACTGAAGGCACACTCCTGCTCTTTCTTCCAGCTGCTTCTGAGTATTAGTGAGCATTGCAGCTAATGGTGTACGTGGACATCAAGTGCTATGACAAGATGTCTTTGACTCTTCAGAAATACTACTGTAGCTGGGGAAAATGACACATTGAACTTCATCATTGAAAAAATATGGCATTGCATTCCATGAGAAAATAATTTGGAATTTAGTGTAATAGAAGGAAGTTGTTTCAGGCCTTTAGTCAAAGATTCTGCAGTTAAATGATTTTATGGGAAGTCTGTCTTCCTTACTTTTGTTTTAATTAGTGTCTCTAATATAAATGGTAGTTTATCCCTGGGTGCCAATATCAACATAGTGCCAATAGAAATTATTGATAATCTTTAGTTCCAGTACCCTGCACACCAAAACTTTTTCACTGCTAACAAAAGCACACATCATAGCAAAAATATCACTTTACTTTGAATTACAACTCAGTAATGATTCACACAAAAAATGTTAAATTAAAAGCATTTTATAGAGAATAAACCAGTTAGTTGTGAGTGAAAATTGAATATGAATTGCAAAATCACCAAATGGGTAAGGTTGGCAGGGACCACAGTGGGTCATCTGGTCCAACCTCCCTGCTCACACAGGGTCATCCTAGAATACGTTGAACAAGATTGTGTCCAGAAGTTTCTTGTATATCTCTAGTGAGGGAGACTCTACAATCTCTCTGGTTAGTCTCTTCCAGTGCACAGTCACTGCACAGTAAAGTTCTTCCTTATGTTCAGATGGAGATTCCCACGCATCAGCTTCTGGCTGTTGCCTCTTGTCTTATTTCTTGGCAACAGTGAGAAGAACCTGGCTCCATCCTCTTGATTTATATACATTGGTTGTAGTCCCTTCTGAATGAACAGGCCCAGCTCCTTCAGCTTTTTCTGGCAAGACAGGTGCTCCAGTCCCCTATTCATCTTTGTCACTCTCTGCTGGACTCATTTGAAGTGCTCCGTATCTCTCTTGTCCTGAGGAGCCCAGAACTGAACACAGCACTCCAGATGTGTCCTCAACAGGGCTGAGCAGAGGGGCAGGATCACTTCCCTCAGCCTGCTGGCAGTGCTCTTCCTAATGCAACCCAGGATTGGTGTTCTTGGCCACAAGTGCACATTGCTGGCTTGATATGGACAGCTTGTTGTCCACCAAGACCTCCAGGTCCTTCTCCATAGACTTGCTTTCCAGCAGGTCAACCCCAGCCTGTACTGGTGCACGGGATTATTCTGCCCCAGGTACAGGACCCTGCACTTGCCTTTCTTGAATTAAAGTGGTGATCAAAGTGAGTTAAATATACCATCAGTTTTCAATGAGTACTTCCATGTCAAAAATCTTTTCTTTTTTTTTAACATCCAGATCTCTATGTAAACTAACATATGAAAGATTAATGTAATTTCATCTGTAACTTGCTATATCTTGACTATTTATTTTTTACAGTAAAAAAGAAAATTAAAGTAGTTTTGCATATGCCCTGCTAAACCCTGTTGTAAATTACAGCTTTCTATTTCCTTTGGAATTCATCTCCAGCTCACTTTAGGTCTGTTCATCTGTTGACTTAATAGGTGATCTGTTGCCAGAAATAAGCACACGAAGGAATTAAATCACTGATATCATTATTTTAATGCAACCTACTCATAAAGGGCAATAGACTGTGTACTGCCTACCTTTCAGCCACACCAATGATATAACTGAATGTTCAGAGCCATGCTCCTTAACTCTAAATTTCCTACTATTTTATTTTGGACTTGATATTGTCTAGAGGAAATACCATTTAGCTACTTTTCTACATTGTTTCTCCTTTTTTTTTTTAAATCTTCTTTTCTATAATGTAATTTCCACAAAGAAAGAAATGTTAAGCCTCACTGAATATGTTTGATTTCATTAAAGCAAAAGTGACACATGTTCCCTGTGGGTGTAAAAGCACACTTCATTAGTCCAACCACATAATTTCTCAAAGAAAATCATTATTCTGGTTGTGTAAATGAAAGTTAACTTCCAATTTTCTTAGATTTTCTATACCAGAAATTCCCAGTTCTATCTGCTTGCAAATTTTACTTTGCATGGACTTGTAGGCCTGGCTGAATTAAAAACTGCACATAGTTTAAATAACTATTGGCAAAAGTAGGGGAAAAAAAGGATTGACCCTGTTAATCCCTGTACTTTTAGGGTACAGAAAGCCATAGAAATCCTTGCATGTGGTTGGAAACTTTTGAAAAAAACAAAATAAATGTGCAATAGGTTCCTTATTGTGAATTTAAATGCAGTCGTCTTATAACTTCCAGTCAGAAATATCCAAGTTTCTTGATTGAACAATCTGTGACTTATGAGAGTGTTATTAGTAGCAAGCTGAGAAATTACTTCCATTACAGTGTTTTAAGACTTTAACTCATTGTTTGCACTTTAATTCTTGTTGGAAATAAAAAGTTTTCTTTGCTACTATCAAATATGTAAATTGTGATTGCAAAAATGTGCTCACAGACAATTGCAGTGTATTTAACAGCTTAACTATCAAATCTATTGCTGTAGCAGACATATTAGTGTGTAAAATCCAGTGTACATTTTAGCGTTGTAACACAGTAACATGAATTTATTTTATCTCCATTCCTGTGGACATCAGTGTGTTAGGCAATTTATGTGAAAAGAATATGTTGCTTCCCCAAAGGGTTTTTTACACTTCCACAGATAAAGCTATAACTTTTCTTCGTTCACACTTTTCTGAGAATCCATGCATTATTTACAGGAAATATTTTGTCTTTGTACTCCATCGTGATGCAGCTGTTATTAGAAACTGTCTATGTTTGTTGGGAGAGAGAATTATAGTAGTAGAATCTATGCCTGAACTAGCTGCTCCACAGAAAACATAGTGGAGTTTTATATGAGCAATAAGATTGACCTAACCACCTGAAACTCATGGTAGGGTCAGATACAGATGATAGTTAAAATATAAATGTGAAAATAAGCACAAGAAGAGCACAAAGTTAAGAGAGGAAGAATAATAAACCTTTTATATGTTCTGCTACCCTGGTAGCTTAAAGCTTTATTTGAGGAGTGGTTTAAACAATATCTTGGGGGAAAAAAAACCAACCAAAACCAGACTTCCCCCCCCCAAAACCCCAACAAAACCCCCAAACAAAACCAATCAAACAAAAAAACCCGCAAAACAAAAATAAAAACAAACAAAATAAAAGCAAGCAAACAAACCAAAACACTCAGTTATATCTGTATTAGTAAATGTATTAGTAAATTAAAAAATAAAACTTGATAGGTCCTGATTGGAAGATAAATATCAAGGAACTGTAAAGTCAGGTGAGTGAAACCTTGCACCTTATCACCCCTAGAAGAAAAAGGTATTAATCATCTCTCCTGTTGAGAACAGCCTGTATTATATTCTTTTCTTCAAATGACTCCTAGGTTCTGTCTGGAAATGTGAATCAAAATCGTGCCAGGTAGTGTGTCAGCCATTACTAAGGACAGATAGCTGTGTGTCAGTGATCAAACCAGTGCTCTCCGTCTATGTAAATTTCTGCTATAAATGGAGCTTGAGGGAGCAAGTGAAGAAAGTGTGGGAAAGTAAGGAAGATTGAGAGACTGTGTAAGAAAAGTGAGGCAAAGACACAAAAGTTTTCAGTATAGAAGTAACTAATGACACAGAATTGGGAAAATAATCAGCTTCAGATACATAGACTTAGTAGTACCTTGACATTTCGCATATGCCTTCATCTAAAGTCGATCGCACAATTCAGGGTACTTGAAGGAATCAAGTTCTTTATTTTAACAAGCCTCAAATCCTTTCAGAAACAAGAGTTTGTTTCACAAAGCAGACATTAAAAAACCCTTTTCTTCTCTTCTGATCTCATCTGGATTTCATTGGATTGCTTGGCATTCCTTTACTTTTTTTTTCCTATGCTGACTTGGTCTTAACTCCTAACAATATGCAACACACAACACACTGTGTTCCCAGAGAACAACATAAGGGCATCTATGTTGCTGTACTTAAAACAGTTCAGGGTCCTTCAATCTCATCTACTTTACCTCTCATCTATCTCCATTGATTAATAGTAGCTACTTAAATAAGGATTTACAAAACCAACAAGACTAAAATCATCATTGATCATTTCCTGGAATATTTCCCCAGTTCCTGTCAGTCTGAAATGTAGGGGTTTCTTGAGCCAGAAGTAGTTGCTTTTCATACTTAGCAAAACATTAATACACTTTCATTTGGATGCCTCCATGCAACTCCTTAGCTGTGAGCTAGATGTCTAAGCTTTAATTATAGGTAATGGACTGAAATATAGTTAATGAACTGTCTAGTCAAGACAGTCAATAGGACCTCAAGAGAGACTGAGTTCATGTAAACATCCGATGCATAAGCATGAATGCCTGGTGTCATTTGACACCAGCTCTGGTCAAGAAAGGATAGGTTTCTTTCAGGCTGAACGTCCACCTGTAAGTTTCTAGGGTGTCTGAAAAAATACTAAATGTCAAAGTTAAAGCAAATAAGCTGAGGCTTTTGTATTTAACAGTTACAGCTGAACTTTCCTGCAGGAGGTTTACTTCTTGAACTTCAGTCATTCGTCAAGTCCACAGCATCCTGTGGCAAGGTATTCCACATACCTCATGTATGTTTTGTATGAGGACATTTTTTTTTTTTTCAGTTTCTGCTCTTCTTACTAAGTTTTTCTTCTAAAAACTCTCTTCATTCTGTTCTGCCTTTTTTTCAGCAGGAAGATTGACCATTGCTTTCTATTCAATTAATCATGATTTTGTAGACTGACTTATTGTCTAATGAACTCTCTGTCTAGTAGCACTACACAAGGATGACCACATCTAGAACATCCCAGACATAATTTTTTTATAAACTTTGAAGCTTACCTTGCAAGTTCAGTTACAACTTTCCAAACAACTTTGTTGCCCAGAAACTCTGCTCGTTCAGTCTTGGTCAATTTCCCTCTGCTTGATTTTTGAGGCATTATTGTCTTGCCAAATTCTAACTGTCTTGGGAACTTTTATTTTTTGAGACAGTCTTCTACATTGTCTCATGTGCTGTCTACTGTCTGTCTTGAATGAAGTTACTTTCCTTTTAAGCACACATTTAAGTGCTTTTCTGAAAGGATGCCCAAACTGCTAGTGTTCTCAATCAACATGTTTTCTTTTTCTAATTCTGTTCTATTGTGGGGGTTTTTTTAGTAAAAACTTCATTACATTCACAAATATTCAAGACATAAAGACATGTTAAATTAAACTGAAAATAATTTAAAACTTAGTTTTGACTAAAATATGGGCTAGATATTGGGCATAGATTAAACAAAAATTTTGGAGCCCATGCAAACTAAGGAAAACATTTTTTTCTGCCTGTTTAAAGAAACAAATATTTTGAAAACAAGAGACTGACTTTCCTGGAAAAAAATATTCTGGACAGCAAAACTTAACAGAATTAACTCAGGTGAATCATTAGGCTCATGAAGCCTTTTATTCAGGTAGTTGGAAAACTTAAAGCAAAAGTTGAACTTTAAAACCATACAACCTGTGGTAAGGAGGAAAAAGAGAGGTTAAAAAATCAGAAAATCATATCTGCCACGTTTCATACAGATCTAGTAAGAATTCATGCTGTCCTTTGGATCCTATACCTCAAAGTTCAAGAAATATTTTTAGAATAGACTATTTCAGTTGGGAAGAATCTGCATTGATCATGAGCACCTTTTTCTCTACTTCCCCTCCTCAGGAAGCTGTAGAGAGCAGTGAAGTCACCCCTCAACCTCCTTCTGTCCAAACTAGACAAGCCCAAACTCCTCAGCTACTCCTCATAGAACATTCTTTCCAGCTCTTTCATGAGCTTTGTTCTTCTGTGGACACTTTCAAGGACCTTCACATTCTTCATCAATGGTGGTGCCCAGCACTGCACACAGCGCTCTAGGTGAGACGGCAATGCTGAATACAGAGGAATAACCAGTTCTTTTGACCATCTGCTGGTGCTGTGTTTGATGCACCCCAGGATGTGGTTTGCCATCTTGGCTGCCAGAATACATGATTTCTAATTTATGTCAGCCTGACTAAATATCTGCAGAAAGCACAGAGCCATTGAATTCATTTTCTTGTACATAGCTTTTAATTAATTAATTAATTAATGAGAATTAAATCATTTTTCAAATGAAAAATGCCTTGTGAAATTATGAAATTGTGTGTTGCCTAAAGAAAAAAATAAATTAAACACGCAGAGTAAAAAGCATGTATATGTGTCTATATAAATATACATAGATACATACACGTACCTATATATATGTACATGTATACATACATATTTATGTACATCTAGACAGATAAGTAAGGAGGTAGGTACAAAAAATTCTCGTTTTTTGAGAGACAGAGAGGCTTTGTTTATTAAATATGTGTATTTTTTCATTCACCTTCCTCTCTAGCATAAAAAATTTGAAGAATATTAAGGTCCCTTGACAAGAAGTAGTCTTTCCTGTGAAGAGGCAGAAAGCACAGCCATTCCTAAGTTTATGGAGATGGATCTTGGTTGGCTTTTGTACCAAAACACTTCATAAAAATGTACAGCAAAGCGTAATGAATAGGTCCTCTAGTCTCAAAAGAGATATGCTCTTGACCAATGATGAATATATTTGTTAGCTGACATTCTGTTTGTTGCAGCACTGAAATCAATAGAAACTTTTCCTTCACAAAAATGTCTAAATTTACCTGGAGAAATGTACTTAACTTTAACTGGAAGTATTTTGCTTTAAATAAATCATAGAAACTCTGTGGAGCTGCAAAATATCCATTACTATATATAAACACCTGTTTTCAAAGTTAATTTTGAATATTTTTTGTCTTAGATGAAATACGATTCAAAAGCCATACTTTTGTAAGGAGTGCCCTCACTAAATCGGGAAAAACCAAGCTTGAAATACATAATAGAGGGTCCTCCATTTGAGGATTTGACTGTGACAGAAAGAGAGGTATTTTGGACTTTCAGAACTGAAAAGATTGATTAAAAAATTAATTTAACTTAATAATTTTCCAAAACACTAACCCAATATTCTTGCTACAGAGCACATAAAAACCTTAAGTTAGGAATTCTTCCAGACTCCTATTTCTCTCATAGCCTTCTATTTCATCTCCTGAATACTAAAACAATAACAAGAAGAAAAGTCACACAAATTTAAGGAAGCTTTCATTATAAGTACACAAGTTTCCCTTCATGAAGGTGTTGTGTACTTTTTATTCTGACAAGAGATGAAGTTATGTTATTGAGAGTAATGCATCAAACCACTATGCTAAATGTTAAATGCTAAATTTTTGAACACTTCTTATTACTGTTCCACGAAGGTGGACTAAAGTATAGAGAAAGAAATTTTGTGGAGCATTATTTTTTTACCAATTCTCCATCTGGGACAATCTTCGGGTTTTTTTCATTCCTGTAGAGATGTGACAAATTATGACTCCATCATTCTAAAAGCAGTGAAAAAGAAAACTGGAATGGAAAATGGAAAAGATGAACTCACGTCAGTGGCTGATAATGAAAGAAGATGCCTTTGTGTTTCTCAGTTTTGTGCTGAGGGTCTGGTCTTGGGAATGTCATCACATCTATCTACTGCTGCCCTATACCTTATAGTTTTGTTTTGGTTTTTTTTTAATCTTCGCATTAAAATATGTTTTAGATTCCATTAATTATTATTCAGATTATGTACCTGCTTAGAATTAGCAAGGCGATGAGAATTAGTTCCTGTCATTTAATTATTTTTGAGATGTCATGGCCGTGATAATCTATTGCTCTGTGAGGTTTACCTGTGTTATGGTTTGACTCTGGCTAAAAGCCGAGAGCCCACACATAGATCTAAAATTTCCCAGAGAAGAAAAAAAAACCCCTCGACTTTTGTGATAAGGATTACAAGCAACTGTTTATTAACTACTTCACACAAGCAAAACAGGCTCTAACTTAGAATGTTAAGTATTTACTACTACTACTACTACTACTACTACTACTACTACTACTAAAATCAGAGCTTAAGAGTTTAAGAGTGAGAAGTTTGATAGTTGTTACAGACACCTTTGTTCCCCCACCCCTCCCTTTTAAGATCCTTCACCTTCCCCCAGCAGCATGCGAAGGCAGGTGTGTGTGAGGGGGGGNAGAGCAGAGAAAAATTCCAGCAGCTTCTTAAAGAAGCCTCTCTCCTAGCCCCCCACAGCTAATAAAAAACTCTGGCTGCTTAAAACCACAACAACCTGCAACAATATTGCTCCTGTTGACCGTTTTACCCCTCGGTTCCTCAGAGAAATGCAATCATAATCTAGTTTCATGCAAATGGGCTGATATTTCAGCCTGCAAATTGTTTACAGGACAGGCTGACCAGTCAAGAAGGTGACTTTTTCTGGAAAAATGTCACTCATTGTGACAGAGGAAATGATAGTTTGCATATGAGAAGTTACTTTTTTCTATATTAAGTCAGGTTTCACAACAGTATGTTTGAAGGACAATGTAAAAACAATAAAACAAAATGGGCATGAAAAACATTCTTTAACTTTCTGAAATATATACATTCAAATATTTTAAAAATTTATTTATTTTAGAAATTAAGCATTCCTCAATCTATAATCAATATCAGAAACAAGGTGATTTATTTACGGAAATGTGACATCTCTAATCATTTAAGGTTTATCATCCCTATTACTGTTACTTTCTGAGAAAAGTGTTTTAAGATTTGCTGTGTTGCCTTGGTTGTGATAAAGATGTTTTCCTTGGTAAATGCTATGGTTAAGAATAAAAACGCGATAGAAACTCTGTTACTGGAGTTTTTATAATGGTTGAGAAGAAAGACAGAAATTGGAAGAACAATAGCTTACAGATTAGGGCTCTGTATGGGCTGATGGATGCTAAACTTCAAGTCCCTGTTGTATTTGGGGCAGATAATTGAACTTGGCTTTACCTCTTTTCAAATAACCTACGTATTTATATATATCCTGGCATTTATGCCTTTGCTACTTTTTATGAAAACCCCTCCACTAAAAAAAAAAAATTCCCAAAACAAAACCAAACAAAACCCTTTCCTAAACTACATGAAAAAAAAAAAGCAAGACCAAAATAAATACAAATGAAAAAAAAACAAAAACCCAAAAACAAACCCAAAACCTCAAAGCACAGAATCAGAGAATCATTTATGTTGGAAAAGACCCTTAAGTTCACTGAATCCAGTTAACCCAGCGCAGCCAAGCCCACTACTAACCCACATCCCTAGGCACCACATCTACACATCCATTCACATACACTTCAAGGGATGATGACTCAGTCACTTCCCTGGGCAGCCTGTTCCAATGTTTGCTAAACCTTTCAGTGAAGAAATTCAACCCGGTATCCAATCTAAACCACCCTGATACAACTGGAGGCCATTTTGTCTTGTCCTATCACTTGTTACCCAGCAGCTGAGACTGACTCCCACTTCGCTACAACTCTTTTCGTGTAGTTGTTGAAAGCAATAATCAAAGAATCATGTAATGTGGAAAAGACCTCTAAGATCATCAAGTCCAACATTTGACTGATCATGACCTTGTCAACTAGACTAAGTGCCATGATCAGTCATTTCCAAAACACCTCCAATGATGGTGACTCCATCACCTCCCTGGACCATCCGTTCCAATGCTTAACAATTTCCGTGAAGAAATTCCTCCTGACGTCTAACCTGAACCTCCTCTGGCAGAGCTTAAGACTATGTCCTTTAAGTCCTGTCACTGGTTGCCTGAGAGAAGAGAATGACCCTCACCTCTCTACAACCTCCTTTCAGGCGGCTGTAGACATTGATAAGGTCACCCCTCAGCCTTCTCTCTTCCAGGATAAACAGCCCCAGCTCCCTTGGCTGCTCCTCAGAATTACCCTCTAGACCCTTCACCAGCTTTGTTGCCCTTCTCTGGACTTGCTCCAGAACCTCAATGTTTTTGTTGTAGTCAAGGGCCCCTAGCTGGACATAGCCTCTCCCGTGCCAAGTACAAAGGGAAAATCACCGCCCTGGGCCTGCAGGCCACACTATTTCTGATAGAGGCCAGGATGCAATTGACTTCTTGGACACGTGGGCACACTGCTGGCTCATGTTCTGTTGGCTGTCCACCAGCACCCCCAGGTCCTTATCCACCAGGCTGCTTAGTGCTGCATGGGGTTGCTGTGACCCAAGTGCAGGACCTGGCACTTTGTCTTTTTGAATCTCAAAGCCTTGACCCCAAAAACGTGGCCCCAAAACCTTCAATAACAAAAGAATATTCTAGTTGTGGAAAATTCCCTGCATACTTTTTTGTCCAATTTGAATGTTTAGCCAGATTTTTGAAGACATTTGAGTGCCTGAACTCTGTTATGTCTGTAGGGGAGAGTTACTGCTTATTTTATAAACCTATTCTTAGATTTCTTTTCTCCTAAAGTAACAGACTCAGTTGGATTGCAATGAGCAATTATTCCTCACTTAGTTTAGAAAAAGGCTCTAGTCCAATTTCTGCAGTTGGCAGACAGTGTTCAATCCATGCTTTCTGTCACTATTGCAGGCATTCAAACTGGATGCAGTTTTTTCAGGCAGATCAGTGTCATTGTCAGCTTACAATGGTAAACAGGGGACTGTTACAAAAGGCACATAACAGAGGAGCAGATTTATTTCTATGCTACAGAGGAACTTCCAAATTTCAAATCTGATCTGCCATCTAAGTCTTTAGGATTCTTCATACTTGATATACACATGTGACAAACTAGTCTGAGCAGTACTAAAGTAAATATAGTTTTCCTTGATTTCCTTGATTTTCCTTGATTTCATTATTAAAAATAAACTTAAATTAGTTTATTAGCAATGAAAACTCTAGAAGTATCTTTGTGGTAAGTTGTGCATACAAGTGATTACTTATTCAGGATATTACTTATCCTTGCACTGTTGGACGGCTAACTGAATTTGGGCAGAGAAAAAGACCAGCATGTGAATTTGCACTTAAAAAACTCTTGATTTACATAATAAGGATTTATCTATATCCATAAACAAAATATGCACAGGATTATTAAATAGCACTGAAGCAAACTGGACAGAAAAGTTTAAGCCCTCTTTTCCTCTAAGACAGGAAAATGTCTCTAAGCCAGATACAAAATGATTATTTGCTTACATGTCTCTACGTAATAATACTTTACATCCTGTGACCGGAAATGGGTTTGGAGAGACCATTGATATGGGCCATTCTGACAATGGAGAATTGCAAATTATCTCTTTTCAACAGCTTAAAATGCTCCCTTGCAGTGCTTAATTAGAAGCAACTTTGATACTTTTTTTTAACTGGTTGACTTTTCAGTCAGATAATAATGCTCTGACATTTATGGGTTTATGCTTTTTACCTTTTTCTTTTTTTGTCTAAAAAAATAAGTGGAAGAAAACATCCCAGAGTAAAAAGAAATCCTGTAAGTTTTTCCCTGATTTTTCATACAGGTACTTACAGTGACTGTCAGTGTCTCTCAAAGTTTCAGATGCACTGCAAAAACTCTGCTGTTTCAACTAAAAGATAAAATGAGAACGAAGTAAACAAGTTCTCTACAGCAGCAGTTATACAATCCCACTGTCTCTTCAATTCCAGAAGATAAGTCTTAGTTCTAGTGCTGGTTTTGGTACTTATTTAACTCAATAGTAATTGATTTTGATTGAGCTCTCTTTTCAATCCTTTCCTGTCAGTCTCAAAAATTAACACTTTTAAAGTGCTTCTCTTTCAGTTTCCATGTTGTTCCCACTCTTCCACCTTTTCTTTTCTAGCTTTATGTCAAGGTCAATTTGACATCATCTGATCTACTCCTTTTCATCAGATTCCATTCTATCATTGGTTCCTCAGCTACTTTCTTCATTCACAAATCTGATTTTCCTGTCAGTCCCGTCATTTCTCTTGTAATTTTCTTCTTTTGAACTGAATGCCCTTTTCCAGGCAAACTTTCTTCCCTGTATTTCTTTATGTTCTGACTTCTTCCTCCACCTTCCTTAGTTTCAGTCTTGGTATCAGTGAATTTAACCATTGAATTCCCATCTCAGCAAGGTATTAGTTTCCACTGCATTTGAATCAGATTTTGTCTCTGCCACAAATCTACACTGTCTGATGCCACCACTGTTATAGAGGGAGGACTATCCTTGTTTTCATTGGTGTTCTAAGAATAGTAGGTTTGGAAAAAATGTCTAGAGGTAAGTTTCGAACTTGCAGCCATGTTATGGAAGTATGATCAGTTACCTGACTGTAATGGTGCAGGTAGATTTTAGTTATAACAAAGAGAACTGGAAAAGAATGGGTTCTTCAGAAATGTTAAGCAACAAAATCAACTTTCTAATATGTAAGCATATTCAAAACTGTAACTGGGCATAGTTACAAATTTGCAGTGGAGGAAAAAAGACATTACAAGTCACAAAAAGTGCATTTTTTCAGTCAGACCCCTTCATAGAGAGCTGGAATGATGATTCTACAAGAGAAGTTGTAAAACCAAAAGATGCAAATGTTTGGGAAACAACATATGTTTTTATTGGTTTCTCTTTTATATATATTTCAATTGTTACATCTGAACATTTACAAATAAATAATTGAATTGGACCTCATTCTACGGTATATACTCAGAGGTTTTTGAGTATAAATAACCCAATTTTTGAAGAATGAAGCTTGTCACCGTTAATGAAAAATTCAGAAAGCCTTAATTACAGAAGATATTGCCAATACCTGTGAATAACTGATGAATGGAAATATTAAGCTCCTTCCAAGACATATATTTCTGTTCAGGAATTACTCAGGATACACCTCTTACTTGATATGTACTCAACAAAGATACTTTTATTCAGTTTTAATAAATACATGAAATGTGATATCTCAATAAAGGCATTCTGATAAACTTGAGATGTCATATACACTTAAAATCTGCATGATTCTAGAAAAATAACGTGCAAAACAGCAGAAAATTAAATAAATTTTACCCCCTGCAGAGATTAAATTTAGAGGAAATATTGAAGAAAATACTATAAACACAGGTTTGACCTGTATGTAGAAGTAATTGGAGCAGAAATAAACCAAGACCTTCAGATGTTCACTTTGCTCTTAATAGTCCTACTCTCCACTGTTTTTGATGCGCACAATATTTTTACATGTAGTATAGAGGGAGAAAGCAGGAAGTAAGTGAGTTGCTGTAATATCTGTTTCACGATGTACTTAAAAAAAAAAAAAAGAAGAAGAAACAGATGTTTCTTGTGCAGGTATAAAATGCAAAAGGATAATAAAACCATCAAAGAATGTGTAATGAAATTTAGATTAAAGGGTGTAGTCTTGTCGTTACAACATATGTTCTGAACTTTCATGAGATAGGATTGTATAACACTAGACACATTCTCATGAAAACAAGGAGATTGAAAGGACTTGCAAAAGAAATGTTCTTTTTATGTTCTGGAAGGTACAACATGCAGAAGGGGATGAATTTGGCATTAATGTGCTGTAGGAACTGTGGAGTTGGACTGATGCTTTAGCATCCATTATCCAGTTCTCTGCAACTGCAAGTCACTTGGACTGAAGGTCATTATGACCAAGATACAGGTCTCAACAGTTCTTGGAATTTCTTTAGGTAGAAACAGTGCCAAATGTCTTAAATATCAGTTTATTTTGCTTAACAATAAAAGGAAAGGACTTGTCTGAAATATCTCATTCTCTTCCAGACTTTTTTGGGTAGGATTAATTTCATTATAGATGGAATGACCAGTCCCTAATTATTATTAAACATGTCCTCATATACTTCTGTGCTAACTAGACACAATGTAGCTGTCTAGAAAAAACTTGTTTAACATGTTATGGGTATTAGGAAAAAATTCAGGAGTCAGTAACATATGTATATCAGGATGTAATTTTTCATTTTATTGTCATCACACACAATCTAAGAAGATGCAACAAAACCCAAGTTTCTAACTAATAACAATGCTCTGTCTAAACTGTAACCAGGTGATGTGTGGTTTATAGCAACTGATTATAAACTATAGACATAGAAAAATAATACATACACATATTGCATTCCAAGAATGAGTAAAGTATGAGCTGAGAAGGTATGAAAGAGAATGGCTTAATTGCAATATTGCAATTGCAAAGCATTAGATATTCGGTTTCCTTGTACACACTTCCATATGAATACAAGTGAATATCTTCAAATTATGACACAATCTGGAAATGAAGAAAAATTGGAATCAACCTTAACACTTTGAGAAAACCAGTATACTATTTTCTGTCATGACTTTATGAGTGCTCCATCAACATCCATCATCCCGTTTATGAAAGCCAATGACAGAAGCAGTCAATGAACAGAACTGCACATTCTCTCTGGCAGATACTGGATCTAGTAGACTTGGAAGAAATTTAGAAACATTTTGCTTCTGATAAATATTCATTCATGTGGATGAGGCCTCTCTTTAGTTCAACTTCAAGTTGGCATTCAATGAAATTGATATGTCCACAGGTAAAGAGCAAGCCAATTATAAACTTATCATGTCAAAGAGCAGGAAAACCTGTGATATCCATAAACATTGGTGAGCAGAGATGGACCATGCAGTGCTAAGACACTAATTCAGACTGATTTTGATTGACACCAGACTGGAAGACAACCAGAGGGAATTCTTCTATATTGATAGGTACATAACAGCTTCTAAGGTAGACAAGAGTATCCAAGATAGGACGCTGATAGGTACAAAACAGGGCTTGCAGGAAGTCACCATTCTTCTAAATTGACAAAAACAAGCTAAGCATGCTAATTTCATATTACTTCTTGCCAAAAACTTAAAATTTCAGTGCCTGAAATTGTCCTTAGTGTCTGCATGTAGGCAACTGAATCACATATGAGTTTACATTCAGGAGATGAGTGCTGTTACTATTTTGTGAGACAAGTGGTTCCACAGCTGGGATGCACAGAACATCAGAAAGGCCTAAGGGTCTTGTTCATTCTCCAAGGGAATTCATCCCTTACTCTAGTTTCTCTCATGCTGTATGGTTCTAGATGTCAGGAATTTTTTATGGTAGTATGCAAAAGGCCTCCTGCCATAGCTTGCTTGGCTATGCATCAAAGCCTCTATTGAAAGACCACAGGACAAATGTGGAAATCCGTGTTCTCTTTGGTTCTGTTCTGAGTTCCATTCAGAATCCATGTCCCATTAGTTCCATCACCATTCCTTCTAACTGCAATAGGCTGCTTGGAAAAATGAAGGTACTGCTCATGAAATTAGAATACTCATTCACAAAATTGCAGAGTGAGTGTACAAGCAGATATATTAGGGGAAAAAAAAAAAAAAGAAAGAAAGAAAAATACCTCAAAGAAACCAAAAAATAACTAGCAATGAATTTCAGGGAAACTTAATATAGCTGGAGCAGTTATAAAAGCATGTATAAAATCTAAAACATGTATCATGTCCAGGTTTAAATGGATGAATCACCAAGAGGATTGCTTAAAAGCACCAAGTCTTCACTCAGGAATTTCAAGAGCTAAAAGCTCCCAATGCTGAAGAGATCTGGCAGAAAAGTACATGCTACTCTTTGGCATCGGGATATGAGAACAGCTATACTAGTAGCAAAAACTTAACATTATTTCTCAAGTTTCTATTAATCTAAATTTTTTTTTACCTAAATCAGCTCCACTGGTCAATTATTTCCCTTTTTCTGAGTTATTATTTCACTTTATTCAGCCCCAGATATGCACACAAGCATGTGTTTGTTTAAATGAGAATTTCCTTCTTATCTAAGTACTTTGCTTTACTTCTGCATATGCTGACATTTCATTTCTTCTTATTAATTGACTGGCCATTATGATCTTTCCATACTGCCTCTACAAGTCTGAGAGATGATAAAAAATCTCTCATGCACTGAGAAGAAATGCTTGAAGAATCTGTTTTTCCATCTGGACTCTCGGGTGACCAGTAAAATCAACAGTAAGCAGTAACATTGCTGGAAAGTAGAATTTGGAGATTAGTATTGGCAAATTGTTTGAACAGTATCTAAAACATGTTTGGCCTCTACCAAAATTTTCCAATAAATTCACAGGCACTGGGTTGGGTGTGCTGTGCTGGAAATGCAGGAGTTATATGTGTCATGGAAGAGACCAGTGGACATGGGAGGATAGAAATTATGCACACAGTGCTGGACCTCTCTGCAGATGAACATATCTTCCAGTTGAATATCATAAAGCTTAAATTTATTATTTTTGCTCTGTTACAGGATCTTTTTTTTGAAATTCGTTCACCTTAGCCTGCAATGGCTGCATTTTATTCAGAAGTTAGTTTAAGAGCAGTGGACTGTAGACAAGGCTCCAAGGCAACTCTACCATGCAGACAATTGATTGTAAAGGTGCCCTCAATGCACAGGAGCTCTAGGCAAAATTGATCCCATCATCTGGGATCTTTTTGAAGGTCTGAAGTTGTGAACCTGTCAGCTATTCAACTGTCTCCCTAATTTGTACAATTTTTGTAGTGTGGATGGAGTTCTGTCCCCATTATAAATCTGGCACAGACAGGAGGCAGCACTGGGGTTGTTCATGCTCTTACTGCTTACCCAGCTCCCAGCAGCCCAGTATGATTGAATCTGTAAGAAGTGCTCAACTGCAAGCTCACAGTTAGCTTGTGAGTTTACATCTGTAAGTGTTTGAAACTTTATCTTCCTCAAGAAAAGCAACCAACAAACAAAAAACAAACTGCGGATAAAGCAACCAAACAAGCAAAAACTCAAGCCCAAACCAAACAAAAATGTAGGAGTTTTTAAAGTTGAAAACCTATTAAACTTGCATTCCAGTTGAAGGTGGTTTTATATCCACTTTCATTTAGTATCGAAGCAAATGCAAAAAAAACAAATTACCCAAATATATTAGTTTTTCAGACAGGTATATAATTTGCCTAATGTACATGTGTACTCCCAGAAGGCAAATTATACATAGATTTATACAATTACCTGGATTAAATATTAGAAATCCCTCTTGTCCCCAGAATTTTCCTCCAGATGCTCAGCCATAATTATATTCAGTTGAAAGTATCTGTGTTTGTACTGTTGGATAAATTTGTATATTGCATACTTTGAAATTATTGACTATTTTTCCTGTTTCTTGCTCTGTGTGAATACTTAATTTCATATTACTTCTTGCCAAAACCAAACTGAAATAGATGTGCTGAACACATGGATACAAAGCAGTCTGGCCTGTAATAATTGCTTCATGACAGTTTTGTATTCTTCCAGTTCTTTTCCCTTTGGGATACTTTAGTAGTTTGGACAGCATTAGTAATAAAAAGATGAAGTATACTTTCTCGAGCTAGATATTATTCATGCAGTCTTAATAAAATCTAAACATTTTTGAAACAATTGTCTGAATATTTAACTGGATTCCAGAAACCTTCAAACATCACTTTGTTTACCACACTACATTTTTTAAAAGATCAAAAAAGAATTCCAGTCTTGGAAAAAAGTCAGCTTTGAAACTGAAAATATTTCAAGAGCAGAACATATTCAGGGAAACAGTTCTTTTTAATACACTATATTTCAATATTGTCCATCCATAAAAAAGTACATAAATATGGCATCTAAATAAAAGGTTTTTTAAAGTAACTTTTCAGCTTTTCTTTACATTAACAGAAATACCATAGTCAGGAAATTCTCTTGTTTAGATTTCAGTACAAAACAAAAAGAACTCGGTCTTCAAATAAACAAATAATTAAATACATACATACATACATACATACCAGTTGTTAATAATTCTTGCACACCAGCTAGTCATTGCTGTGCAAAAAGAGAAACAAACAAACAAAAAAAACATGGCAGGGAACTACGAAATAGATTTAATACAGGAAAGTCCTAAAAACCTTTCTTGAGAAAATAAGTTTTCTGTTTTATTCGGTTCTATTTTCATGGCTTCACAGAAGGTCTGCTTGTCTAGAAATCTGAAGAGAATTCTTCAACTGTCATGTTTGCTTTAGGTTTACAACTTGAAACTTATTTTGTAGATGAAGTGGTCATTTTACAAAGAGTCTTTATAAATACTGATATACTTGTGCTGTAAAGTTTCCATCAGCAATATTTGACTTTGAATTTGGCATGGAAAGGAGAATTCAATTCAAGCTTCACAAGGTAACATGAGAAATTCTTTATCCCTAATAGAATTAAATCACTCAGATTTAATACAAAATGGACACCCTACAATCCAGAAGGAATCAGTTAGCAATCTGCTGAGCCACTTAGGTGCTCACAAATCTACGGAACAGGATAGTATTCATCCTGGGGTGATGAGGGAGCTGACGGAGGAGCTCGCTAAACTACTGTCCGTAATTTATCATCTGTCCTGGTTAACCAGGGAGGTCCCACACAACTGGAGGGTGGCCAATATGACACCCATCCACAAAAGGGCCGGAAGGAGGATCTGGGGAACTACAGGCCTGTCAGCCTGACCCTCAGTGCCTGGCAGGTCATCTTGAGTGTGATCACATGGCACAAAGAGGACAATCAAGGGATCCAACCCAGACACCATGAGTTTAGGAAAGGCAGGTCCTTCCTGACCAACCTGATCTCCTTTTAGGACCAAGTGACCCGCCCAGCGGATGAGGGAAAGGCTATAAATATTGTCTACCTGGGCTTCAGCAAAGCCTTTAACACCATCTCCCATGGCATGCTCCTGGAAAAGCTGGTAGTCCATGGCGTAGATGGGTGCACTCTGTGCTGGGTTAAGAACTGACTGGATGGCCTGGCCCAGAGAGTGGTGGTGAATGGTGTCACATCCAGTTGGCATCTGGTCACTAGTGGTGTCTCCAGGGGTCAGTGCTGGGGCCTGTCCTGTTTAATAACTTTATTGATGATCTGGATGAAGGAATTGAATGTACCAATAGCAAGTTTGCAGATGACACCAAGTTGAGTCAGAGTGTAATCTGCTTGAAGGAAGGAAGGTTCTGCAGAGGAACCTGGACAGGCTGGATCAATGGGTCAAGACCAACAGCATGAGATCCAACAAGACCATATGCTGGGTTCTTCACATCAACCACAATAATCCCACACAGAGTTACAGGCTGGGGAAGAGGGGCAGGAAAGTGGTCCAGCAGAAAAGGACCTGGAGGTTCTGGTCAACAGACAGCTGAACATGTGCCAGCAGTGTGCTCAGATGGCCAAGAAGGTCAATGGCATCCATGCCTGTATAAAGAATAACTGTGGTCAGCAGAACTAGGAAAATGATTTTTCCCCTGTACTCAGCACTGGTGAGGAAACACAGAATCACAGATTATGCCAAGTTGGAAGGATCCCACAAGGATCATCGAGTCCAACTCCTGCCTCTGCACTCCTGGACAATCCCCAAGACCTACACAAGAAAGAATCATCCAAATGCTTCTTGAACTCTGTCAGGCTTGGTGCTGTGACCACTTCCCTGGAGCGCCTGTTCCAGTGCCCAACCACTCTCTTGGTGAAGAACTATTCTCTGATATCCAACCTAAATCTCCCCTGTGACAACTTCAGGCCATTACCTCATGTCCTGTCACTAGTCACCACAGAGATCAATATCTGCCCTTCCCCTTCCTCTCATGAGGAAGTTGTAGACTGCAATGAGGTCTCCCATCAGTCTCCAATCCTGAGCCCCTAAATTCAGGAAAGACATTGAGGTCCTGGTGCAGGTCCAGAGAAAGACAAAGAAGCTGATCTGGAGCACATGTCCTGTGGGGAGCAGCTGAGGGAGATAGGGGTGTTTAGCGTGGTGGAGGCTCAGGCGTGACCTTACTGCTCTCTACAACTCCCTGAAAGGAGGTTGTAGCAATGTGAGGGTCAGCCTTTTCTTCCAGGCAACTAGCCTAGAGAACATAGTCATAATTTGCACCAGGAGAGGTTTAGGTTGGACATTAGGAAGAACTTCTTCATAGAAATGGTGATTTGATGTTGGAATGGGCTGCCCAGGGAGATGGTGGAGCCACTGTCCCTGGAGGTGTTTAAGGAAAGTCTAGACATGGCGCTTGGTGTCATGGTCTAGTTGATATGGTTGTGTTATGTCATAGGTTGGACTCAGTGATCTCAGAGGTCTTTTCCAACCTAAATGATTCTCTGATTCTGTGATTATGATATTTCTTAATTACAGTGAATCCACAGTGAAAGCAGTTATATTTAACATTACTCTGGTTTACCATAAATTATTTCTAAACCAAAAAACATTTCAAGAAAATGTCCATCTCATTATATTTTATGATAACCTGCCTCTATTTTCTTAATTGAACTATTTCTCTTAGCAGCTTTTCTGGTATCTGTTCGAGAGCTGTCAGAGAACATTACTTCTGTAATACTGAAATACAGCAAGATACACATGAAGATATCTCAGTCTGTGACCTATAACACTGCAGACATATTGTTATGTGTGTATGAAGAACATAAATCAGAATAGATCTTATAATGTTTTGTAGTAGAGAATTTTTGAAGTGAAGAGGGACTACTGTGGATTGAGTCAAAATAGTAAAAAATATTTCAGGGTTAAATAATTAATAACAACGATATTTAGATCTTGACTTTCTAGCTCGTTTTATAGTGAAAAGATTATGTATTTCTCTTTTTTCTTTGTTTACAGAACTTGTAAGGAAGTTATTTCAATAAATACTGATGCATTGAAACCTGTACTGTGCACAGAAAGGGCACCATAATCAAGACTTTTAAATGTCAATATTAGTGTTTCAATAGTTACAGAAGGGTAGATATTGAAAGTATATATCCTGGCATAAAAATATATCTGCCACTCATATACATTAACTAAATATGTGTCTTAAAAAATTGTAAATTTACTGTATTTCTGCTCCATGAAAAATTTACAGTCATTCTCAGGAAAGGAATGTCAGTGAAACTCACTACAAAGCAATTAGATATTTATTTTAAGAGTGAGCTTTGATGAAACTTCAGCATTTTCACGCTTAATCCATGAAAGCAGCCAGTGTATCATTGACCTTGTAAATCCAGTCTTGCCACCACTGGTAGATTAAAAAGTGGGTATAATCAATTTAATGGTAGACTTAGTGGCACATGTTTTGCTTTCCTTGACTTTCTGTGGATGCAGAGTGACCACTGGGCTAGGATTTCTGGGTTTTCAGTCTCTTGAGCATCACACAAAAAGTGTTAGAGGCAGCATGTCCCTAAATATCCACACCATTTCTCTATGAGGACAGTGTTGTAGAGAGTATCCATAATTAAACCAAGTGATTTGAATATGAGCAAACTTGCTCATGCTAAATCTTGCACCTTTTGAACGTATAGCATCTTTAATATTAAGCTTGATTTTAGAGACTTTTTCTTTTTTTAATAAAGAAGATGGTTGTTTCCCTCTCCTTCAAAATATCTGGAAACATGCCTGGGAACTCTAAAATAATTAATTATGTATTTAGCATAATGAATCTTCTTAAGCCAAATGATCACCTCTAGCTGCATTTCAATTTGAGCCACTATTTCAGAAAACCTTGGCTAGATTATAAATTACAGTTACGCTGGGACCATAGTATACTGGAAAAGATATAAAAAACCCCAAACTAATAAATTACGTACCTTCTGTTATACAAGCTGAAAATGTGGTCTAGGAGGTGCAGATTTGGATAGTCATGTTTTCTTCCTTCGTAATCACTCCACAAGGCAAAAATGCTGAGCAGTCTTGCTGTAGTTTTAATGCTGTTGAATGTTTATTGAACATTTAGACCATGAACTATTTTAACATACTACTTTAAAAATAGACAGAAAGGTATAGAACAGTTACACAATAGGCATGGAGGAAGGTTTATATTTAATCATCTGTTTCTCAGGTTCTTATCACCCATAAAGAATCTGCAGAAATCACCTGTGCTCCCAGAGGTGCAATATCTTTCCAGGGAAAGCATTTCCACAGAGGAACACTGAAAAATGTCACCTGAACACAAACCATGGGAAACAGACAAGGTACAGAATTTCTAGGTTGTGCTTGGGGACTTGGCTATGATAATGCTGAGTGTAGTTCTTCAGGTAAGTGTTTGCCAGCATTCAATTAGTAAAGATCTGTTTTCAGGCATATACCTCCTTAGGACTTACGAATTCATTTTGACACAAAAGTTCTCCTGACATAAATGGTGTCCAATAATAAGAAATATTTTAAATTAATTTTAATTTTGCATAGGTTTGAAAGATGAATGTAGCATACAAATTATAAAAGTTAAAAAAATATGGCAAACTGAGTAAATGTAAGAAATTTATGTTAAGTATTATTTAAAACTTCTGCATCGCTGTCAATTTTAAAAAAGAAAATTATTATAAAATACCCCAGGAATTAAAAATTAGTTTTATGAGTCTGCTCAAGACAAGTTCATCAGGTCAAGCTATCCTGTTTGTGAATACTTATATCTGATTCCATATAATTTGAGAGTTTTTGCTTGGAGAGATAATGTGGAAGTCTGGCTAATAAGTATTAATTCCTGTTCAAGAGGATTTTGATCTGCACATCTGCACATTTTGATCTGCATGTAGACTCAAGTCTACAGCCAAAAAGATTCCATTTTGATCATTTAGTCTGATTTTGTGTATAATGCAGGTGAGTGAATTTCACTGTATCAAGATATCCATACATTGTCCAGATGTGTCATCTAAAAATATGCTTGGAAATGTATAATTATTTACGTCTGTGTGTCTTCATTTTCCTGTTTACAACTTCTTTTCATGACAGGCAAAAATTTGCATGAGACCGACCTAACATGCTATTTTGGGTGTTGCAGTTCAAGTATAAAACAAAAAGCAGTATTAAATACCATGCAGTCAAAATAGAATGCATCTATAATAGTGTATTCTTGAATTTTCTATGTGCCCAATTAAAAGAAAAAAAAAAACCTGTTTAACTGGATTTTGAAAGAATACCAAGCTTGCAATTCACTAAATACAGAAGTAAAAGAATAGAGGGGTTTTATATTTAGAATTAAATCAGTCCTCATACTTAAGATTTTGTAACAATGCCTCATTATACTTCCTTAGGATTTTGATTGATAAAAGGTGTAAAGTATATTAGTTATTCGCTGCCTATTTATAAATCGGACCACCTGTGGGGTGAAAATTTCCTTTATTTAGGCTTTCACAGTCCATATGCAGAGAAAGCCACTAAAAATAGTTTGCATCTCGTGAGCTGATCACTGTGGCAATAAAAGGTTTAAACAGCAAGATATCTCTCTGGTTTCAGTAATGCCTAGCAATTTTGTTCACTATATGTACATCATTCAATATTTTCAAGCATTATGAATGCCACACTTTTTTTTTGTGCTCTTGAAAAGTGACTACGCTATTACTATATTTATGATATATAATGTGTTACAGGAAACAAAAAAAAATCACTGAGAATGCAAAAAACTTATACAATTTGCTTAAAATAGTCAATCTTTAGGACGTGATTTTCCCCAAGAAAATTCTTTTTAGTCATTTAGTATTTAGTGGTTTTCTATCATATTATTAAGATTTTTTTTCATAAACCAAAAATTGTAGCAGGGGTGTAATTCTTGATTATGTTTTTTAAAAAGTGAGATTTTTTTGTTTTATTTTGTTCGCAATAATTTTCTGCTTGATAGTAGAAGCAATGTGTGGTGGTTTTTAGTGGCCAGGTTTTTTGTTAGCAGGGGGGCCTATGAGGAGGCTTCTTTGAGAAGGTGCTGGAAGTGCCTCCATTTCCAGCAGAACTAATGTCAGTCAGCTCCAGGCTGGACCTGCCTCTGGCCAAGGCCAGGCCGGTGAGGAGTTATGGAAACGCCTCTGTGATAACATACTTAAGGAGGAGGAAAAAAAAAAAGTTTTAGGCAGACAAACATGGGCGCTTAGAGAAGAGCAGAGTCAGAAGTTGTGATTAACACCAAGGGCAGTGGAAGAGGAGGGGGAGGAGTTGCCATAAGCACTGGAATGGGGTGCCTGCAACCCTTGGTGCAGACCATGGTGAAGCGGGTTGTTTCCCCCGCAGTCCATGGGAGACCACAGGGAGCAGAGATCCATCTGCAGCCCATGGAGAACTGGAGGGTCCCACACTGGAGCAGATGGATGCTGGAAGGAGGCTGTGGCTTCATGGAGAACCTACACTGAATCAGTCATACCTGAAGGACTGCAACCTGTGGAAAGGTGATCTACGTGGCAGCAGCACTTAAAGAGCTGTTGTCCTTGGGATGGATCCACAAAGCAGTTTTGTGTCTTTTGTGGAGGAGACCCCACAGGAAGCAGGGGTAGGACTCCCCCTCTCTGAACAGCGGCAGAAACAACATCTGACCATAAACCCCCCACTCCTGTCTTCCCGGGCCACTGGGGGAAGGAGGGAGATCTGTGAAAGAGGGAAGGGTGGGGGTAGAAAGGTGTCTGTAAGATCTGTCAAACTTCTCACTCTTAAGCTCTGATTTTGATAATAATAAATCCTCAATATTTCAAGTTGGAGCCTGTTTCACCTATGAAATAATTAATAAGGAGTTTCTTATGGTCCTTATCACAAACCTTGTGAAAACCTTTAGTTTTTCTTCTCCTCTGTCTGTTTGCAGGGAGGGGAGTGGGAGAGTTTGGCTGTGTGTGTGTGAGTCCTTGGCATTTAGCCAGGGTCAAACCACTACACAATGCTTCTCCCTAATTCCTTGATGACTTTGGAAACTCTTGGAGCATGAGTGGAGTGTGCTAAACATGTCCTGGAACTCCTCCTGTGTGGAAGAGAAGCATGACATGATATAATTCATCCATGACCCTGAAGGAAAAAGAGGGGGCACATAGGAGGAGGGCACACCATAAGGGAAAAGATGTCACAATTACCACTTAAGCTTACATGACATTCCCAGACTGACAGTTTTATTGACTTACTAAAAATGTACAGTCTGCATTTTCAGCAGTTTAATTCATCTGCTTATTCTGCTGAACTATTTTTAGAGAATATATTTCCTTTGTTGTTTTACTTACATTAGCTTTTCAATGCATTCATTCATTCTACTCCAATTCTACGTTTTTAGTTATGTAATTGTTTCCATCTTTTCATACCAAATATGCAGTTTGTGTAAGTCCAGTCTTGGTCTTCTTACACTGGTTGTAGATTTTTGATGGTACTAACTCAGCGATCTACTTTTCTTAATGGGTCCATTGGTGCCTTACCTTAAGGTATGGCAAATTTTGCCATAAGCCTTTAAAAAAAAATATATTGATCAGTGGTAAAATAAAAATAAACCTAATTTGGCTAAATCTAACTTCTCAAAATCAAATGCTTTAAAGGGAACAAAAAACTATTTCAACATTGAGTGCGTAAGAGGAGATCTAGATAACTAGCTCAGTGTTTCCTAAGATGTAGGGGTTTTTCACTGTATAGTGTAATTTTTTTTGCCTTAGGAACCAGGTACTCCAGATTTTCACCTTGCATATATGCTAATTTCCTTCAGAGCTTCCATTTGGTGTCCCTGAACAAAGAAAGGTCAATTGCCCTGAGAAGATAGCTTGCTTCAGGACTGTCTGTACTGCTAGAAATAAGTATAATTTGAACAAGGTTTTGCTTTCTCCATCCTAAACAATCACTCAAATCTATGTCATGGCTTCTAATCTCTCCATAAAATCACAAATCCTTGGTCAGACTGAAAAGCAAACCTGTAGTGGTCTGTAAAGCATTCATGTTGTTATTCAGGTGCCATTTTCTGGAAGATGCATGGAAAATTAGAATTTTTAAAGGTTTGACATGGCTATTCACTGACAATTGTATGTCTCAACTTACTATGCCCCAGTGGAAGTAGATTTAAAGTCAAAATTAAAAAACAAAAAAGAAAAAGAAAAATGTGCAAACTTATAGTATCTTTAACTTACAGGTCCACACAGAATTACTTTAAATACAGGTCACCTTTCTTTTCTCTGCTTTTCAACCTTCATCCATTATTTACTCAATTCTTTCTCGCTTGGATCAATATCTTCAGGCTAAAAACTTAAACTGTAAAAGTTCAGCTGTTTCTCATCCATCTGTATTTGTGTTCTCTTGGAAGAGCTGTGTTGTGACTAAAATCCTCTTTTGAAAATATATCTAAATTATCAAATTAACCAGAAAGAGCAGTTAAATTTCTTTTTTTATATTTAAGTCAATTAATAAGGTAACACAGGTTGGCCTTCCCCTTCAGTTAGAAATATGGAGCAGACATAGCTTATGTATTTTTAAGAAACTCTTGAACCCAAATAGGTGTTCTTTTTATTTTGGCATCCCACATATCCATGCTATGCACCTATCTGGAAAACAAAGAAATTATCTTTTTCCCTCAATATTTCTTTTGCTCTTTCCCACATGTTATCTTTAGACCTCTTATTACATTACTCACTTTTTTGCAAGCCTGGAGACTGATATCTCTCTTTTGTTAGAAACTGCTTTCCTCCAGTCAGTCAACCAGAACCAATCAAGTCAATGGTCAGCCTTGTTAGGCTGTGGGAGCATGGAGGGTAAGCAGCACTTTTTCTGTTCAGGGATGGATGCTTGGGAGCTGAACAGAAGCAACACTATTCATGTGTTGCTGAATTAGAACTGTATATTTGTGTGAAATCTGCATATTCATATGAAATCTGCAAGGCAGTTTTTTAGGGAAAGGTAAAACTGCTACAGACACTAGGTTGGGTCTTTGAATTGCCAAGCAGTTATCTCTGAACTTAAAGAAGGCACTTAGTTTGATGTTTAACAGTTTATTTTTAGTGACTTCAGATCAACGATCTTGTACTTCTGGGATGTGCTGAGATGCAAGACTTCGTCTTTTATTTCATAACACTAAACACTGAGGGATGCAGATCAATATACAGTAAGCGCCAAAGAATTTATCACTGACATTCATCTAGCCTGAAAGAAATTGGAATATTCTGCCAGAAAGAACTGTCTCTAAAATGAAAATCAGAGAGGAAAAAATTCTGTGAAAAATTGTGAGGTTTAAAACTTCATAATCTGACTAGAAAATGCATTTCTAAGAAGAAATCAGAAACCTGATTCTTTTCAGTCATATGCTTTTGATACCTTTTCAACATAATAGCTGAGCTAAAATTTGCAGAACCAAAAGTAAACCTAGAAAGGAAAAGAAAGCAGCAACTGAAGAGAATCTCTGTGTTCCATTTTTATTTATAAGGAGAAAAGCTGTGCTTTTGTTTATAGTGAAGGAATAGACACAAGGATATCTACCTTCTTTACTGCTTCACACTTCCTTTTTTTGTCAGTAATCCAGTCTTTCATGTGGGGTTGGGTCAGATTTCAACAGTAGATTATTATTTTCTCAGTCCGTTTCCAGGAGTTTAATGATGTTATAGTTAGCTGACAGTTTATATTCCCTCCCAGATTATAACAGCATGATCCTTCTTCCTTTTGCCCACACTTATCAGATCCCACTGTGGGGCGGTTCTAAAAATAAGTTCAAGCTGCAGTAAAACTAACTAATCAAGAAAAAATCACAGATCTGGTCACTCATCCCTGGGAACAGTTTCACAAGGGGAATCTTATACATGCTGCTGCATGGTAACAGGTGGGTTTAATAGCCTCCACCTGACAGACGTGATAAGAGAATGACTGTAAGCAGTTCTGCTTTAAACCATCTTAAATTGTAGAAATATGTCATTAAATTTGCTTTATAGCAAAAATTAAGACGAACTACTTAATGTATTAGTATTTTGAGAGATTAAGCTAATCTATGTTTCTTTTAAGAGTGTGTAATGACTGAAATTCTAGGTGGACTGACCTGAAAAAAAATTACCAAAGTTACTTCATCATCTTAACAATGGAAATTGGTTTAGTTCAGATATATTTTCCAGAAAAGAGTGACTTCTCTTTTGATTCTTTCATTTTAAAAATAGCATCCAGACAAACAGTAGAATAATGAACTGCTACAGAGAAATTGGGCCATAAATCTGGGGAATCTGAATGATTAAAAAAAAGGGAAAACATTTCATCTTTGTAATGGGGCTAATTGATAACATTCTTCCTCAACCCAGGTTCACGTATTACTTTCAGGAGTTTCAGTTCACATTTGTCTCTCTCTTCTAGATGGTAGTTGTGTATAAACCAGAATTGGTGATTACAACTCTCCTACAAAAAAAAGAATATAAAAGAACCATGGGTAAATTGTTTCAAAAGACAATAATTTATATGGGACATTTGGACATCTGACTCATAGGGAGGAAACTAGTACTGATCAGATGAAAGTTCAGAGAATGAAGAATTTGCTTACTTTTACATAGTCTGATTTATGGGACTTTAGGCTCATTTTAATTTTGTATTGATTACAAAGCCTTTGCATAGGTTAATGATAAAGGTTAAAACTCCTTTAAATGTGAAAAGGATTGAAAAGATGGATTTCTTCATTTAAAACCAGCATTATTGGCAATGCTGATTCCAACACCCTAGAGCCTTGAGGTTATAATGAACATGTCTTATAATGAACGTGAGTTTAGAAACTATTGCCCAAGAAAGCAATAGGAATAGATCTAATGAAGGTTATTGTGGTTCTCTTTACCTCAGACATAGTCATGTGTAGTCTCTGTATGGAAAATAATACTAAGTCTTTTAGACACCTAATACTTGCTATTATAGACATACAGCTATATATGCTAAAACTGACTGTACTGGGTCTATCTGAGCCCCAGCAGCCTTAGCAGTGCTAGGAGATAACACTCCACTGTTTTGACTGCTGTGAGGGAGAGGCAGAGGGGACACAAGCAGGTCAGATGACCCAGACTGACCAAAGGGATATTCCAGACCATGTGACATCAGCTCAGATATAAAAGAACAGCAGGGGTGGGGGCACGGGGTTGTCTCCGATGGCTGCCTGCTGAAGGGACAACCAACGCATAGGCCCTGCTTCTCAGGACACGACCTGACCTCGTGGAATGGGAAGTAGAGATTAGATTCTCCTTTGCTTTGCTTCCTGTGCGCGCAAATCTTTTTTTGCTTGTATTAAACTGCCTTGTCTTAACACCCACGAGTTGCTGTCATCTTATTGGGGAAGGGGCGAGAGCCTGTCCGGGTACTTGGCACCCAGCCAGGGTCAACCTGTCACACTGACATATAAGTAAAAAAGTATATATTAGCTATTTTAACAAGTAACATTATCTCTCTCTGATTCTTAAGAATGCAAAACAAATGGAAATATTTTGGTTTGTGACACCACTTGTTTGTGTTACATTAACTCATAAAAGCTTTGTTTTCTCAATGGAAATATTGAGTTCATTAATGTATAATGTGAAACAAATGCCACTGTCAACTTTGAAAAAAAACTTTCAAATGCTGGACTACAGACTTAATGTCTGCTGCTCTTGTAGTTAAAATTACTTGCCAGACTTATGTTAAGATCATTGGTTACAGTCTATTTCTTGCATATACAGATCTCATAAAATATGTGCAGTTAAAAATGGTGTGTTTGTTCATTTCCTCGTATATGGTTAACCATGCAGAATTCTCTTAGCTAATGCCATTGGGCAGACTTCTTAAATGCTTTCTAACAGTAACAGTAATACTATTCCTTTATTCGTAGGCAAGATTACTTACATCTTGATATTCTCTGTACAGTTATAGTTGCTAATTTTGTTGATTTGTGTATTATTAAAATTGTTAGAATTTATCAAGTAAAAAAGGAGGATTTTAAATCAAATTATTTCCTCCAAATTAGTACCTTACATGTTACAGAAACTTTATTTGTAACAGTATCTATATCTAGTGCATAGGCAGAAAGCAAAAGCTGGCAACAGTTCAATGGGCTGTGTTTCAAAGAGTTCTTACCTGCATCCCGCTACAATGATATGTGTACGTATAAAGTAGTATGCTGTGTACATGTACAGTGGCACAGTTTTCATGGTAAAACTGATTAAAATTCTCTCTCTTAAGAACAGAGTGTGATGCCTGAAAGAGGAAAAACTTTCCTAACAAAGATAAAGTAAAGAGCTGGTCTTTATCAGAAGCTTCCAGGTGCACAATGTACATAGGCACACATCTGCCATAGAATTAGTACCTCTTTTAAAATACTAATCAATTATCCTATCTAATGGATACATCCAATCCGAAAATCATTCGTCCCTTTTCCTGCCCCACATGTCTGCCCCTTGGAGCTTCTCCAGTGGGTCTTGAGCCGTCCATCTTGCTTTGTCTACCCCATATCTTGATATTTCCCTCCAGTTTCATGTCCCAAACAAGATGTCCTTGCTAGAATTTGTTTTGCCCACAAAGAACATCAAACAACATTTCACAGACAGTAAGAAAGAGGTTTTCTACCATCTTAAGTGTGGGAAACCATGCAGCTATGCTAAAATTTAGAAATATAAAGTATATAAGAAATCTTAAAAGCACAAGAAAGTTAATTTGAGAGATAAAGAAATCTAATGGAGGCTTATCACCACACTTCACATAGGGACACAAAAATCCCAGACATTGATGGTCTCCCTTCATGTAGGCAAGCTAAACGTAAATTTGAAGTTGGCTTGGCCCCTAGGCTTCTTGGCTTCTATCATCTCTCTGTTTCACATCCCCTTGTGACATATGACTCAGGTTCAGTCCTTTGGTATCCATATTCTGCTGGTATCTGATACAGATTTCATGGGGTACTTTTCTTAAGAACAGCCAAGAAAACCAACATGATTGCACTTTGCTGAAAGAAATGACTGACCAATCGCAGAGGTGAGACTCATGAGGACATTATTTGCTGCTAGTATAGAACCCTCCTATGATACTAAGCAATCCTTCAAATTTACATGATTTCACTGGCTATGCCTATGTTGGCAAGTAACTTAGCCTGTGAGTTGTCTCCTGGCTTTAGCTTCTATTACCCATGTTGCATGAACGTTTTTTCACTCCATGGCTAAGCATTAAGGAAAGCTGCCTCTGTCACTCCAAAATAAACTTCATTCCAAGGACTGCTTCCAAAAGGCAATACAAACCAGACGGCTGAAGGCTTGCATTTTTCTGCCCTACAGAGTCCCTCAACAGCAGGCTTTTTATTTTCAGAACACTTTCCCATGCCTGGATATCATATCCCAGAGCCTTCCATCGGTTTCATGTTATAAAAACACCACTTGGTGGGTTGCAGCACAGCTCTCATATTTCTTTTCAGACACTTTGAACTAA
Organism: Calyptomena viridis; assembly: GCA_013390005.1. Taxonomy (NCBI): domain Eukaryota; kingdom Metazoa; phylum Chordata; class Aves; order Passeriformes; family Eurylaimidae; genus Calyptomena; species Calyptomena viridis. The sequence goes on from WEIV01026982.1 coordinate 62,521, forward strand.
AAACAAACAAACAAAATGATAACTGGGTCTCTGAGCCAGGGAGATTACTGTTTAAAAGAGATACAGGGCATTGCAGCATGTAGTGGAGATCTGTTTAGCAGTTTCTTCTAGATATCGCTGTCCCTGAGCACAGTAGGCATAAGCCACTCAACACCACTTTGCCTGAAGGATCTCCTTCCAGGGTGTATATTTAGCTATGTAAATATAGCTCCAATGATGTTTTCTGTACTTTAGCAGAAACACTTTCATGAAGTACTGGCTTCTCAGAAATGTTTGCACACTTCATTGACTGTTTTCATGGCAGTATGCAGCCCTTCAACACCAGATGCTGAAGCCAAAATTGATTTAAGGCAGAGGTGAGGCATAAAAGTGAATATACACTGCTACAGACAAAACAAATATGAACTCCATCAATACTCCACTTTTTAAAAAAATTATACCTAGAATTTCTAAAATGTAATTCATTTGTGAGGGCTACATGATTTGACATTTAGTTACAGTTTTCCATTAAAGATACAAAGCATCATGATAGGGAATATGTAGGAAAATATTCACTGGTCACTCATTGTTGAACCAGTTAGGTGACTAACTGTAGGATTTTTCCGTCCAAATTCAGAGCAAATATCTACGTCTGTGTTTTCCATCTCCTTGTTCTGCATTTACTTATTTCTCTACATTTATTGTAGTGGGAGCTGCTGTAACTAACATTGATACAAGGATTCAGTTGTCTAAATAGAAGGGCCAAAAGCCAGTGGAGATGTTCTAAGATTCCAAGATGTCCTTAAAAGGTTTTGCAAGAATCAGGCTGCTTTTGCATAAGCAGCTGTATGCCAAGTGTGATACATCACTCCCCTACACCTAAAATGTCTGTAGACAGCTATGTTTAACCAAATGAATCCAGAGTGTAAATGTAGACTCTATGGATATAAAAAACTAAGCGGAATGAATTGCACCTTGGATATTATCTCTTATTATCTTCTTAAGCTCATCATTTCTGCATCAATATAATACTATTTTACACTGCATTTGGTGTAATGCTTGCACTTGAGCTTAACATTTCTAACACAAACCGAACCATACAATCACTATAGCAAAGCAGATGAAATTTTGCTCTGCCAAAGCATGAGCTCATATGTGTTTTTTTAAAAATATACTAAATTGTATATAATAGGTGCATGTTAAGGACTCTGGCATTCATATCTAAAAATTATCTCATACAACTAAGAAGTGTAAGCACATTTTTAGTTTGTTGTATTTTTTTTTAATTTTGGCTTTCCATTACTTTTGGTTTGGTTTCTTCTTGTATAAGGCAAGCGTCTGTAGAAGAATTTATGAGAATTATGAGAATCATTCACTCTTCTTTATGAAGATAATCAATATCCCTGTGCTCCAAGGCATACATTAATCACTGGATGCCAGAAGTTAGGGGTCCCAATAGACTGATAATTTTTCAGTATATTTTTTGTTTCTCCCACCTCAAAAGCATCAGGCAATAGTCACAGGCAGACTCAAATAGTGAAATAGAGACATTATCGTTTTGGCAAAATCTATTAATTTGGGGTTTGAACCTGCTTTTCTCTTGTGCCTTACCTTTACTGACAAGCTATCGGAATTGACACAATAAGACTGCACTCAAATTAAGATTTTAGATCCAAAAGAAAGACACAAGGTGATAGGAGTAAAACCCATTATACATCCTGCAGTTTTATTAACAGTGAAGGCTGCTTTCTGGGCTAATTCATTGATTTCATTGATAGGGCATTGATAGGGCAGCAGTTACATGTATGTTTATGTACAATAGGTTGCATAATGCAAGTCTTCATTCATTCTAAATTAAAAAAGTTGGATCTTCTGTTCCTTTATCCTGAACCTTGGAACAAATGGAGATTCACTGAAAGGCAAGTTTGAAGTATTAAGAAATTCAGCTGAGTAAACTGATTTATAATTCAGATATGGCAAACATATGTGCAAAGTTGGATAATTTATTTTTCTTTAAAATTAAAAGCCTAAAGATCCCAGGAATTCCATTGGGAAAAAGCTTGAAAATTGTGATCTTTCTTTAACTTCTGTAGATCAACTGTTAATTTCTCCTTCATTAAATGAAAACTAAACAAAGTAAAGCAAAGATATATTTTTCACTAGGTTGACTCCTAACTTAATTCTCAGCAGAAATATCTCATGGATCTCTCACTATTCACATCTTCAAAAGCAATGTAGTCAAAGAATGGCAAAGCAATATAGGTTCCCTCCCTCTGTACTACTTCGTAATGAAATCCAGTGGGGTTTTTTTGTGTTTGCTTGTTTGTTTGCAATGAGTGCTGAATTATGAAACATGTAATACTTATAGAATCACAGAATCATAGAATTGTTGAGTTTGGAAAAAACCTCTGCAGTCACCCATCCTAATGACTTTCCTTTTCACTTAAACTGTGTAATGGAGGGGGCAAAAGTTGCATTGCATCATAAAAGCAGATTTCCTAAAGAGGGTGAATATGTGCAGTGCTATATGTTTATTGTATGAAGGGCAAATATTCAAACATAATATAGCATATGCTTTCCTTTTAGGGACACAACTTAGGTTTTCCAAGTATAGATGCAGTCATAAAAATATGAAAGTGGCCTCCAGAAATTAGTTCTTTGCCAGGGACCCTTTATAATAGAGTTCTCACACACCTTTTCCTCCTCTCATTAAACTTCATGGCCAACATCATATAAACTTCATACGGAAAAATCTTTGAATAATAGTAGAGGTAATCCATTTTTTCTACTTTTCTTGTTAAGCAGTTGATAATTATAAGTATTTTGTGATGTTTTCAGGAGTAATGGCTGAAATACACTAGCTGGGGAATGATCTGACATGTACTCAGTATTTTTTTCTCACACATAGCTACTGTTCAGTAGATGAATATATATATTATTTTTTTTTAAGTAGGAAATAAAATTTTTCATAGGAACCACTGAATAACTGAAGTATTTCTGAGGTATTTAAGCATAGCTCTGTAATTTAGTTAGTATAACTGTGTTTTAAAACATTTTCATGATATTGTGTAGTTCGGAATAAAACCTGACCAAAAATCTCCAGTGAAATAAAGGGAGGAGACATCCATTAGACGTTTTAAAAGTTCCACATGGCAAAAGATTGGCCAATTAAAAAAAGGTTTGGGGAACTAGTATGTCATTTTAATTTATGGAATGAAAATGCAAAGTAAACACTTATTTTTCCCTTTTTTGTTGTTGTTAAAAAAAACTAATGCATTTTTTAAATTTTAACTACATAAAGTCATTATTGAGAACTTATTAGTGTGAATTGCAGGATTTAAATTAATATTATGTCTTCATTCATATTACAAAAATACAACTACATTAGTCAGTGTTGATGTTTGCTTGACACAGTATGGAGACTCTCCTAACTCTTGCTTGCTGCAAATTCCATTGCTCTGATAACACTGCCTCTTCACTTCACTTAATCATTATGTTATTCTTCCTTTTGCTTTTCCCTACAACTTCTTCAGTTTACTTTATCAGCTTCATCCAAATTTTTGTTTTACTTCCCCAAAATACTATTGCTCCTTACTGACATCTATAAATTCATGACCAACATGCCTACATGTCACCTTTTTCCAGGTATCTCATTATTCTAAATTACATTTTCAACTTCATATTTAAAAATTCATCTATGTAAACTTAGAGGTTTGGTCTATTTATCTAAGCTTTATGTATTTCTTTAACCTCTCAAAAAACTTCTTCATGATCTTTCTTACAAATTTAGGACAGAACTTCAATGAATTATCACTGTTTTTCATCACAGCTTATGTGTTAAAAGATCCTGAAATTTCAACTACATATAATTTAAATAATTATTCTTCCCTCTAAGAAGAATTTTGCCTACAACTTTACAGCACTGTCTTGTAAAAGCATTCCACAGTTTTTCCTATCTGAAACACTATCCCATCCTTAAATTTTTCCTCATATTTGAGGCTCATAGGAAATTCTGGTTCCAAAAAGGCTGTATTTTGAATCTTTCAGAACATCATAAGAGTGTTGCACAGAGAGAAATCCAGTTCTTCCTCCTCTCTAAATCTTTTCTGCACTTGTGTCCAACCGGGTATCCACGGCAGCTTATTTGACACCTTCAGTTTCCCTTGAAAACCCATGTTAGTTCTATGTTACTCGGCAAACAGAAGATAACGCAGGAAGATAGTTGAGGTTAGATTACTCTCACACAAACACTTTCTGCTTTGGTTTCAAAGAACGCCATTTTCAGAGGATGTTTCATTTAAAACCTTCAAAACTAGTCCTAGCATGGCCCTTGGTAGGCAAGCATCTACCACTCCAAAGTCATAGCCCATTTTTGTAATATTTTGAAAATCTCAGTAGACAAGCTGCTCATGAATTGAAAATCTCCCATGACCTTATGTCTGACTTTTCAAATCAAGGTTAAAGGTTCTTGTTGAATATTGCAAGGAAATTGTATTGTTGCTGTAGTTATTCTGGAGAACACAAGTCAGCTCTCAAGGCTGCCAGTACCATTACCTCTCACAAGCTTTAAATATATTTAAATATGTTAAAAGCATTAGAAATACTCTGCAGCTGTTATAATGTAATAAGGTGCTGTAATACTAATCAAAATGTTTGGTGAAATTATTTTACTGATTATTTTTTTCTAAACCAGAGCTGGAATATACTTTAAATTGCAGCCACTTACTGAGTTTCAGAGATCAGTAATGTTTGGGGCAGGTACATGATACTTGTCAATTTCACTTTATATAGGCTTATGCAAAATTTAATTCCTATTTATCTTCTGCTCTGCTGAAATTATAACTTTTCTTCAGAAAAAAACCCTCTGAATCTCAGCTGAGACTTCTGAATTTTACCATTTTCCTGCCAAAATATTAATTCTAGTAAGATTTTGATACTAAACTAGACATTTATCAGAGACAATTTGAAATACTTGGAAACTTAAATGCTTTTTCATTCCAGCTTCTGGCTTGTGAGGAGACTAAAACCAAACAGGTTTGCTTTATTTTTTGTCTGTTCTGCTATAAATATTTGGATAGCTCTCATTACAAATATGCTGTGAACTATGGAAGTAAAATTCACTTAGAGGAAAGGATTACTTCCGTTACTATAATGATTTATGAAAGGGGGCATATATGTTTAAATCCTGATGCTTAATGGACAACAGAACCGACTTATTTAAATAGAAAATGTAGTCTAGGTGTAGGAATTAAATTTGTAGTTAAACTTAAAACTTCTTAAAAAAAAACCCAAAACACAGCATTCTGGGGTTAAAAGACACAGTTCTGTTCAAATAGGATATTTTTAAGGAGTGTTTTTCTTTTCAGTGATTTTTGTCTGCCAGATGATATCTGTATATATTTTTTGAACTTCTCATTTTCCTAAATTCAAAGTTGTGGCATAGACATATGGAGCTGAATAGAATAAAGGTTTGCTGTATGTTTACAGTACAATCCTAACAGTGCATTCATTTAACATCAGAGATTAATGATAAATGATTTATGGCATTTTGATTGATCAAAGAAAAATATATTGGTAACTTTGAACATTTTTTTGAAACACTCCTTTCTGTTTTCATGGAAATGCCTGTAGTCTGCAATTTTCATTTGAGCTTGGAAAGAAAAGAAAAAAATTCCCATCAAAAGAAATCTCTATTTTCCATAATATTGTAAATTAAATTTTCAGTGGAAATTAAACCTGACTCTCCAGTCAGTAATTAATATCCTGTCACATTGCCTTCAGATTCAGGACACATACTCTAAGTGAGGCTGGTTATTTTTTCAACTGCAAGACCTAAGAGATATATTTCGTTTTTATGATAATTAACTTTTATAATATTAAGGACTTATTGTAATTATGTATAACAAGGATGTATCTTTCATAACTGTGATAATTTATCTGTAAATAGACTGGGGAAAATCTTCTTTGTTATATCTATAGCACTCAGTGAACTGCTTTGTTCTGTAGGTGAGAGTTGAATTTTTCATTGCCCGTTGAAATTAGTCTTTTTAAGTATGAGGAATCCTCACTAAAACACCTTGATATACCTTGACATTGATGATCCACCCAACATACATTCGATGAAGTGCTGAGTGACTGCTCTTCCTCTGGACTGGTTACTGAGTGTGCATGATGAGGAAAAGTTGTACTCCCTCCCTCCTAGCATGTCTTGTTACTCTTCTTTCTTGTATGTCCACTTACGTTGTATTTATAGAGATAATTTTCACAAATTCCAGGCAAGAGAACTGGGTTGATAAATCCACACAAAGTAGCAGAATATTCTGCTTAGTACAGCAGCAAAGAAGACTGTTTTTTTCAGAAGACATCTAGTGGGTTTTTTCAGACAACATGTTTGACTTTAGCTGACTCTTCCCTTAATGCTTTTTTTCAAAGCTGCAGGAAGGATATTTGAGTACATAGAGCACAAGTTCACAAAAAACAGCTTTCAAGCTGCTTTTAGAGAAAAGAGTACTTCTAATACAAGCACCGATAAAAGTTGTTCCTTTTAAAGATTACTATCCTCTGCAGCTTTTGTTAAACCAGCTTAACAAAGAAGATAACACCATGACTACAATATTTATATTTCATCATAGTCTCTGAATAATCAAAATAAAAAAGAAAGGTTCACTAGTTTATTCATCTTTCCTAATGGTACAAAGAGGAAAGAAGTACCTAAACAATGAATACTAATGGAGAAATTCAGACTGTAAAATCAATGTTAGGTCAGTAGAGCTGAGCTTCTTTCTAAGGCTGCTGTTTCAGCAGTAGAGTTTACCTTCTGAATTATATATGTATTGACCTAATTACATAAATATTGACTTTGCTTTATATGAAGCCTTTTTCAGTCTCAGTGTAATCACAATGTCAATATTTGTTGTATGTAATAACACTGAATTTAGACTTGTTAATTTTGATTGATAGTGGCATGCCACAAGTTATTATATGGGATGAGACAGCCTAGAAGTATGCATAGCAGATACAAGCAGCTGACAATGCTACAGAATTGCAGTATGTCTCCAAGACCTTCTGTTTCTGATGTATAACCAGGCAGAGGAAATATAATGGGTGATTACATTCTTGTTCCATACAAAGTACTTTTTTGAGGTGGAAAAATATTTACCCTGGTCCAAAAAAAGTACAAATATCCAGCTGAGAACTCAGTGAAAGAGTTCCTGTTTAAAGTTACCCTTACAATTTTGCCTTACAGTGTTGTCAAGTCTGTTTAAATTGTACCAAAATGGAGTTTTATATAGCAAAAACTACATTTCGTTGTATACCTTCCATCAGGTATATGTTATTTTGGATTAATATTGGGACCCAGACATAAGCAATTTCACATCAAATTATTTCCCTTTTTCTTCAAATCCAAGAAAGATGTGATCAGTGGACTTTTAGGTACTACTGGGACTTGCAAAACTGTTCACTTCAGTCTGCAAATGTTTGTTGAGATATATTTCTACAAGAACAACTTTGTTGAGAGCTGGCAGACCTAAGATCTGCTTCCAGTCATAAATAACCATGTAATATAGTGCATGTTTCTAGATGCAACTATAAAGGATTTTAAATTTGGCAGTAGTGTGAGAATTAGAAACTGAACTGTGACAGTCTGTGTGCTGAGGATATTTAAATTTGTTCTATCTATAATCTGTTGCCAGTAGTGACAAGGCATGCATCACACTGTATTTTCTTATTTGTCTCAGCAGGGATGCCAGACAAGACGAACCTCAGTGACGTAAAGCAAATCCATCAAATCAACGATGGCAGCACTTTAGACAAAACTGGAGCAGGATATACAACAATGACCAATTATATGACATTTGTGCTGATTAGTTTGGTAACAGTGTCTCTCAGTCTTTGGTAACTGCTTAGCTCTGGCTTGATATATGTGTCTCATGTCATCTATTTATCCCTACTCACAAGCCTGGAGTAAGGGATCTGGTGAAAATAGCAATATTTATGATATCTCATATAATATCAACCTCTGATCTTAGGCCTAAATATTAACGAAGTTTTTTGTGGAATATTTAACCAGTGAGGTTTTTTTAATACCTGTATAGTCACAACAAATCATGTTTTCTTTTATAACATTTTATTAAAAATAAGTTGTCTATGATGATCTTTCTCTTTAAACCAAATTATAAAAAAGAGAGCACAGTATCACCAAGCCATGGAAAGGGATCATCTAGATCATCTAGAGCAATCTTATGCTCAGAGCAAACTCACTTGGAGCAAGTTGCCCAAGGCCAAGTCCAGCTTGAAGGGGTAGAGACTCTACAGACTCCTGGGGCTAACTGTTTCGGGTCTTGAGCACTCCTAGTAAAAAAATTTTTCTTATGTTTAAATGTTATCTATTGTATTTCAATTTGTGCCAAATGCCCATTGTGCTCATTGTGTCCTGTCACTAGGCACCACTGACAAGGGCTTGGCTCCATCTTCTTTATGTCCCTTATTTATTTACAGTATTTATGCATGTTGATAAGATCTCTCCCTGTATCTTCTCTTCTACATGCCAAGAGACCCATCTGTCTCTGCCTCTCCTTTTATAAGATTTGTTCCCGTACCTTAAAAATCTTTATGGCCCTTTGCAGGTTTTGTAAATCAATCTTTCAAACCCTCTTGTCTTATTTGCTCAGTATACACTGAAATTATGACATTGGTAATTCAGAGAAATAAAATATGACTTCATTTCTTTCCCTTTTTATATCATCTCACACTAGTAATCAATCTAATTTGGCAACTTTTTTTTGAGCAATGATCAGTATCAGTCACTTCAATGAAAAGAGAATAAAACTTTGAAAAGGAGATCTAGAAATGCAGAAAAAAAATACATGAATGCTCAATACTTAAAATTTTGTTTATATCCTGAAGCACTTTGTTTCCATTCCTCACTTTTGTGTGTTGTTCAAGACCCTACAATGGCAGGTAGTTAAGACATAATAGTTTATCCTGTACAACCTTGGAAACACAAGCTACATTTTCAAATACTGGTAGTAATTAGTCCCAAGACCTCAGGTATTACTTATTACTGTTATTAGTTAATTACTAGTCTGTTCAGCTCCTCTTTTTTTTTTTAAATTGGCCTGTTCTCTTATCTTCAACACCATACCTACACAGAATAATTTCTAAGATTCCTTCTGAAATGGAAAATTAGATCTCTCCGTCCCAGACACATATGAACAAACTAGTGCCAATATGAATGAAATTGTGGCAAGTCTGGAGATTTCTCACTCACCACTCGGTCATGAGAACTGATTCACTCTCTTCTTCTATCTCTAGGCATCACCACACACTCCATGCCACTGCTTAGACTCATACATCTGCCAGGCTGCATCATGATTCATCCATTATATCTACTATGCTACAAAGAAATATTCCAGTTTCTCAAAAAACTACATAAAATCATTAAAATTGATCAGAGCAAGGAGAAGGGAGGCAAGGCTCCTTGGAAATTTGTCTCAGGGACACCTTGCAAGGGAGGGACCATTGCAAGAAACTGTGGAAAACACAGTAGACTCTTTAAATGTACCACCTAGTTTGGAAGTTGAGAAAAAAAAATGACCAGTGTTGCCTGTGGTAAAGCAAACAATGAAATGAGAAATAGTATTGAGCAGAAACATGCAGAATATATTAGAAAAGCCAAGATGAGAAAAAGAAAAAAGGCTAAACTGGTGGATTGTACACAGTATGTGAGTCAATTGCCTGGGCATGTGGGAGTTTTTTCCAACAACAGGTCATACAGTCTGTACAGGGCTGCCTCTGACTCCCCAGATGACTATGAAATGACATGTAGGTCTTGCTTGCTCTGAATACTTTCATTTGTTTATACTTGGGCATTTTTAACAGTGTAAATCTTCTCCATATCTCCCAAAAGATGTGGTGAATGAGATTTTTGTTTTGTTTTGCTTTCTTTTAAATAAATTCTTCATGTATTATAGCTTTCATAGTCTAAAGGAGGAATGCTTTACTCAAAGTGTACTATTTCTCAGAGAGACACTCATTCAAAAGCTGATCATACTAAAATTGCAATGAATATTACTATTAAAGTAGTGTAACTGGCCTTGGTACAATTTATTTTTTTAAAAAATAACAACCATAAGGTGAGACAAATTCTTAGAGGACAGCCTAGCTACTTGTAATAAAATTTCAGAAAAACAATAATTATAAAAAATACAACATTTCAAAAATCTGTAATATTTTTATCTGGTGAGATCACGCTATTTATCTTCCAGTCTGAGATCGAGATGTGCTTCTACCTTTCCTGAGATACGCCAACAGGCAGACAGGACACAGGATATAGAGCATTCTGTATCCTCTATCTGCTTGGCTGAACTCAATGTTTTGAGAGGTAAGGGCCAATGGTGAAAGCTTCCTGCCCTGCACAGCCAGCATATTTTCACCGTGCCCTGGCATAATAGGTATGAGGCTCTGCAAGTGGAACTGAACAATACAGAGAACAATGGTTCATTTAGGTTGGACGAGTTGCTGAGGTTAAGTCAGCCTATGCACTGCATCAAAACTACTTCCATAAAGCAAAATAGACAGGTCATTGTCATAGGAGACTGTCTTCTCAGGGGAACAGAAGGCCCAATACGCAGCCTGGACCCACTTCTGAGGAAGTCTGCTGCCTCTTTGGGGCCTTGGTTAAAGATGTGAAGTGAAAGCTTCTTACCCTGGTACGCCCTCAGATCATCTGTCCATTACTGGTATTTCAGATAGGCAGCAATGAAGTAGCAACAAGAATCCTGAGATCAATCAGGAAAGACTTCAGAGCCGTGAGATGACTGCTTCAGGCATCAGAAGCACAGGTAGTGTTCTCCTCTGCCATTCAATTTTCAGGGAATGAAGTGGCAAGAATCAGGGATATCAGCAGATAAACCCAAGCTCACTAGGGATAAGCCTGGGGGTGGCACGCTGATGATTGAGGGATGATGTCCTAGCAAGATCCTTCAATCTGCCATCTCAGCAAAAGTAGGGGATGGAGATTCATACAGCAGCAAAGACACAATGGTTATTGGTATGTTAGAAGCCATGTAAGTATGTGAGAATGATCATGTAAAAATCAGGGTTTCTCCCTACAAAAGGCAGCTGGATCAATAACCCTACCAAAGTGCATCACACAAATGCACACAGCACGGACAACAAACTGGAGGTGCTGGAAGCCAGTGTGCAGCAGATATCCTGGTGGGAGTCTATTACAGGCAACTCAGTCAGGATGAAGAGGCAGACAAAATATTTTATAAGCAGCTGGGAAAAGTCTCACAATCAGTACCTCTTGTTCTTGTAGGGGACTTCAACTTACCAGATGTCTGCTGGAAATAAAACAAAACAGAGAGGAAACAGGAGGTTCCTGAAGTATGTGGAAGAGAACTACCTAGTACAGCTGGTGAGTGAGCCAGCTAGGGAAGCCACCCTGCTGGACTTGGTGTTCATGAACAGAGGACTGGTAGGTGAGTGGTGGTTTGAGACCGTCTTGGGCAAAGTGATCACAAAAGGATTTTTCTGTTCTTGGAGAAGTAAGGAGAGGAGTCAGCAGAACTACAGGCTTTGGGGTTTTTCAGGAGGTAGGTTGAGAGAGTCCCTTGGGATGTAGTCCTGAAGGGCATAGTAGTCCAGGAAGGCTGAGCATACTTCAAGAAACAAAACTTAAAGACACAGGAGCAATCAATCCTGTGTGCTGGAAGGTGAGTCAGCGGGGAAGAAAACCTTTCTAAAGTGAGTGTGTTAAGGAAGGCAGATTAACTAAGAAAGCTTAGTATTATAAAAACTTAATAGCTAGTTAAAAGTTCTTTATTTTTCAGTGATACCTTTGTCTTATATAAGATATGAATGTCTAAAGTTAAGACTGTGTCAGCGTTCACATAGGTCAAATTATTATAAAGAAATTCCCCAGACATTTAGAGTATTTACAGGAAACTGGCATACAGAAACTGTCAGATGATACCCAGCTGGGCAGAAGTGTTGATCTGCTGGAGGGTAGGGAGGCTCTACAGAGGGATCTGGACAGGCTAGATCAATGGGCCGAGGCCAGTAGTATGAGGTTCAAAAAGGCCAAGTGCCAAGTCCTGCACTTGAGTCACAACAAGACCATGCAGCACTACAGGCTGGGGGAAGAGTGGCTGCGAAGCTGTTCAGTAGAAAAGGACATGAAGGTGCTGGTCAACAACTGCTGAACAGGAGCCAACAGTGTGCCCATGTGGCCAAGAAGGCCAGTGGCACCTTGGCTTGTATCAGAAATAGTGTGGCCAGAGAAGTAATCATTCTGCTATACTCAGCACTAGTGAGGCTGCACCTCAAATTCCATGTTCAATTTTGGGCCCCTTGGTACAAGAAAGACATTGAGGTGCTTGAGCAAGTCCAGAGAAGGGCAATAGAGTTGGTGAAGGATCTAGGGAGTAAGTCCTATGAGGGGCGGCTAAGGGGGCTGAGGCTGTTTAGCCAATAGGAAAGGAGGCTTAAGGGTGACCTTATCACCCACTACCTGGAAAGTGGTTTTATCAAGGTGGGTGTTGGCCTCTTCTCCCAGGCAACTAGAGACAGGACAAAAAAGAGGACTTAGCCTCAAGCTGCACCAGGGGAGGTTCAGATTGGACATCAGAAGGAATTTCTTCATGGAAAGGGTTGTGAAACATTGCAATGAACTCCCCAGGGCGTCACTATCCCTGTGAGGATGTGGCACTTAGGGACATGGTTTAGTGGTGGACTTGGCAGTGCCAGGTTAACAGCTCAGCTCAAGGATCTTTAGTTTCTTTTCCAACCTAAATGATTCTATGATTCTTTACTGTCCATTTCTATTTTCTTTCGATGTACATGTGTTTTTAAATGTGCTTGTGTCTCCTGGGGAAAAGCTACTGAAGTACTTATTCTCATAACTGATGTCCTAGCCCTTTAAATAAACATTTCAAGGTGACAGCTTTCCTATACATAGCTAGTAAAAGAGAACAAAAAACATCTATTTCCTTGGGAAGCAAATATCACTGTTCCTTTCAAGACTAATAAAAAGTGATGCATTATGACAGCAATGTAAAAGGTTATCTTTGTATTTCTCTCCTTCTATAAATAGATACACATATACCTTGTTTATTTCTCTGTACCTGTATATTTATATGTTTAGTAAAATAATATCCTTGTTCAGATTATAACAGGATTTAGATTAATTTATTGAAGATTTCAGATTAACCTTAATATTTCCATATCACCCTCTCAAGATAATGAATTAAAATATGTGGTTGAAGCTATATCTATTTTTTTAAATTTAGTTCTACTCTGAAATAATTGTGTAAACAATCTTATACAGCAAATTATGTGTTTTCCTATGTGCTCTGAGTCAAAACTGACTATAACAGGAATTAAAGTAAAAGTTGTTTCTAACTATATTACATGAGAAAAACTAGTGTGACTCTAGTAAAATCCAGATTTTCTTCTTGAAAATCTCAGGAGAGTATTAATTAAGTTCTAACTCTTAATTCTTTTTTCCTGGTGGTACATAAACAAATGTTGCCTGACAAAATTTGTGTATCTTGCAGTTAATATCTTTTGCTTTATTTTAGAACTTTTTAGTGTGAAATGCTAGAAACAATGTACCTGGTGCACCATGAAGCTCTTTTTCAGTTCACATTGAAGAGGAAGCTCACACTGAGCTTCTGTGGTTGGGAGGACTCGGTCGATGCATCTCATGACCCCTCATGGTGCAAAGGGCTGTGCTAAGATCACCTGCTGTGCATGCCTAATTTAGGTGTCACAACGAAGTCTCTCCAGGTTTGTCAGGCAGTCTAAATCAATTGTTAGTCTCTTGAATGTGTGTCACATAGAGATCATTCTCAGTGGCAGTTTCTGATTTTCCTGCTTCTCTCAATGTCACCCTCTTTCCCATTTGTGCTGATATAAGAGTTTACAGGATCATGCCATGAAACTGGTCAGGGTATTTCTGACCCAAAGGATTTTCTCAATTCAGTTCACCTTGCATCTTCAGAGACAATGCCACTGATACAATGGATGGTATGGCCATAGTGCTCGTGGAGGTTTAGCCACACATTTATAGCCAGTGGACAGAACATTAGGGACAAGGAAACATTTGAATAGCATAAACACATAATGCAAAGATGTTTTCATAATTGCACCTGGTGCAGTATCTAAAGCAGGATACGGCTATTAAAAAAACCATGTTGAAGTCTGATTTTATTCATACACATGCCACACATGAAAGTGTACAACAGATCTCTTTGTAGATGGGCAAAAACATATTGCCCGATCCATACCTCAGTATACCTTAATCTGGGTCATTTTCCTTCCTTTGTCCCCTGTATGTGTGTCTTTAGGGGATTGGCATTGCATAGAATGTGCTTTCCTGTTAACTTTTAGTTCATCTCATTTATATCTATAACTGACATCTTTGTGCTGGCTGTTAAAAGTATATTTCATGTCTGTACACATCCCTATTTTTGGCAGACAGAAATGTTCATGAAAACTGTCTTCCATCTTAATATAAAAAAAAAAAAAAAACAGAGTTTTATCAATTGAAACAAAATGTGGTATACCAGGCCTTCGAAAAAGTAAAAAGCAACATGATCCCAGAGCATAAAAGTTGCTCGTCATATATATCTTTAGTAAGATACAAAAACTATGGTATTTTTAGTTTCAGAGCAATGGCAGTCTGGAAATTAGTGCATGGTCCAGGTCCTTCTTTCAGATGTTTGTGATACTACTGAATTCCAGGGATATAACTGTAACCGTAGCTTGATTTCGTATTGTCTACATGCAAAATTGAAGTGATACACTTAATAAAATAAGATTGTTTTGAGAAAAGCATCACAAAATTACAGGTAATAGTGATTTGTATTTCTCTGTTCTATACTGGTTATATGTATACCATAACAAATAAAAATATAATTTATAAAATGAAGACTTATATTGTGAACTCTTACCTCTATGACACTAATGAAAAATTACGAAACATGTAACTTGATGATGAAAAGTTCAGTATTTTAGTAATCTAAACAGCAAGTGTAAGAGGACACTACTTGTGCTATGTAATTAGACTTGCATATTAATACATGATTAAAATGGGTATTTCAAAACAGTGTCTTAATTCCTTTGTTCAATCTTTTGCCCTCAATATTCTATTTCTCTATTACATTTTAGAAATCACTAAGACTGAGGACAGCTGTTGACAATTGAATTTCTGTGAGAAATGTTGAGGTATAATCTAGATAGGCAAAAAGGTTTCTACACTGTCTCACTTTATATACTGTATTGTGATCTATGAATAAAAAATACAAAATATCAGTTTTATGGAAGACTGTAGGTCTGCAGGCAATTTCAAATCCTAGAAAACAATGCAAACACATTGATTAATAAAAAACATACAGTAAAAGTGGTTTAGACCTATCTGTTTCTTTACGCAAAGGGGAAAATTAATCTAAACTCATGCAACTAGAACTTAAACTCTCACTGATCAAGCCTTTTCTCTACATGACATCATTGTCTTAGTCATAAATATCTCACTCTACATGGAATAACTGCTTGTTACTGCTATCGGTATAAAACTACAGTTGTCTCATGCAAAGATAAATGAAAGTAAACTCTATTTGCCACAGGCATCTGGTCAATCAGAAAAAACCCTCAAAAAAAACCTGAGCAAAACAAAGCTGCTGGCAAGTAAAGAAACTCACATAGCAAGTCTGATGAGTGCCAGTCCAGAGGGCCTGAAAACTCAATACAAAGCTAGTAATGGCCAGTTACTAGCCGTGGTAATGCCATGTTACAAGGCTACACAGTTACACCAGGATGGTCTGGGACACCAGCCCCTGTCTGGTGCTGCAGATAGGCAGTGGCTTTCTCAGCCATGTCCTTCACTGTTTCTGCCAGCCCCTGGCTGATGCCTCAGGCCATCTCAAAAAGTGAAAACAGCCTCAGAGTGGCAAGTTGAACTAAGCCCTCAGGATCAATGGACCACCTTGAAAATGTGATTCCTCTCGTCCTGAGAAAGGTATTTAGGGTCACCTGATGCTTGCGCACTGTCTGGATCTACTATATAGTCTTCTACAGTAGCATAGGCCTAAACCATGTACCTGTAGCCTTGAAACCGAGTAAAAATAGTTATGGGAGTATTCATTTCTTTTTGATTTGTGGACAAAACCAGGGAGAGACACTCTCCATACGTTTCTGGAAAGCTAATGGAATTTCAAATCGTATTATTTGAGTTTATAAACTCATGAACGCACTTGCTAATCTGAGCAATGATCAGTCCTGTTTCAAACTTAGATAGTGTAATAATGAAGAAAACGGACCATGCCACATTCTGTGGTTTACAAAGAGAATGCAAATGATTTTGCTTGTCTACTAAGATTTTATCTTCAGTTTTCTCTTAATTTAATACAAAAGCTTGAAGCCAAATTTACTGATTGTCACTCCATAAAACCACAGCCAGAAAAACCCCACCAAACAAAATAATGTAATGGAAGTCCTGACAAATTTAATTCCTGTTCCCTAAGTGGTTTACGCATTTTAAATGTAATTGTTTCCAGCTAAAATCCTGACACAGTCCAGATAGAAGACAATAAGATTTCAGATTCTTTTGCAAGCAAATTCACTGTCTCTCAATTCTGATGGTGGAGCGGCCTTTTTGTTGTTGCCTCTGAAAGCTATTGTAGTCCCTGTAGAAGGTATCATGTCTGATCCTGAGTTGCCACAGCTTACAGCCTAGCAATTTGCAGAAACACATTATGGTCTAAATTGCTGTGGCAAGGACAAACACTTGAAACACTGCTGAAAAGACAGAAATCTCCAGGAGAGAAGAGCCAAGACCGGTAACAGTTTCTGTGGACCTAGTGGAAACTCTCTGTTAATGGTAATCAGCATTCTGAGTGTTGAAACTCTCAAGTACCACTTTTGGCAGAAATTAGAAAAGGAAAATTGTCTGCCAACTTACATTAATATATATAAACTTGCCAGTATACATAAAGAGGCATGTGCTGTTATATCAGCTAAGGATCACCAGCACAATTTTTTTTTTATTTTTTAACAAACAGGATTTCTTTTCCTTAAGACATAAGAAGCTTTTGGAAGAACATCTTTGTGTTTTAAAAATAAAAGGCAACATAGAACTGATAGAATATTCAGGAAAGAAAGATGACATAAATATTTACTTTGCATTTTCATCTCTAAATCAATAAGCATACTTCATAG
The DNA here is from genome assembly GCA_013390005.1 of Calyptomena viridis. NCBI lineage: Eukaryota > Metazoa > Chordata > Aves > Passeriformes > Eurylaimidae > Calyptomena > Calyptomena viridis. Next base: position 79,723 of record WEIV01026982.1, read on the forward strand.
CTATCTCACCAGGCATCCACATACCAGTCTTTAACAAGAAACATTGGTTGGTTATCTGTGCATGAAAACATCTGGTTTCAAAGACCATAATTTGACTCTGAATAAATCCAGTGTTTTCAATATCCATTTTTATTTTTCCCAGTTAAACAATAGTGGGCCAAAGTAGTAATTAGCACATAAAAAAATATTACCCTAAATGTTTTCTAAATTCCTACATAAATATGTACTCTAACTAGTTCTCTGACAATACAGATGAAAGCAGAAATGTATAACCACTAACCAGGATGCATATAGTTCATTCACACGACTTCAAAACCATTGCTCCTTTTTCATGCTAATTTTATTTACTGTTCTGTACAATTGTAAATTTTAGCTTTTTTTTTTCTTCTCTGGCTGTAGAGTTGCAGAGCAGATCTCTTTCTTTGTTGGTTTGTTCCTGGCCTTCTATAGGGGAATCCCAATGTCATTCGGGCCTGTAGAGCTACTTCAAAAATTTATGCTTAAAAAAATGAGGGAAAACCAATCTAGACATCAGGTAGAAGATATTATTGCTGGTATGCAAAATTCAGCTGTTGTTTACAGACATATTATTTAGTATCAGTTAGTAATTTTAACTGACTTCAGACCAGAAATTAGAAGAAACATCTAAATTCATAGAACTGCAAACTTATTCATCAGATTTCCTAATGAGGAAAATGCGAGAAACAATAAAACTCCAACCCCAAACTTGATTTTTTTTCAGATAGGCCTCGATATGTTTAGGGAAGTAATTATGTGATTCATATTGCCTGAGCAAGTGAGGAACTACATTTCATGAATCGAGAGGTCCCTCACATTCACAACTGCTCACAACTGCTTTTCACTTCATGATCCAGCATCCATCTTGCAATTTCTGATTCTCCTACAGTGACTGCCACAATGTATTTTATTGCTCATAAATGCTTAGAAAACCCATAATTAAATAGATATTGAACCCCTGAGGATAAATTAAGTAAAGCTGAGGAATTCCAATGAGTTCAGACACTTTCAGTTTCAGAAGGAAAATAACATTTATTCATCCACTACTGAGTGGCTAGATAGGTTACACTATATATCCATCATGCATGTTTTTGTAGGCAGTAACGTTTGGCATTTCTGTTTCTATACACTATCTTTTTCGTCACAGTCATCTTTTCCACTTTCATTCCACTTTCACTTCATTAGGAGATAACACATATCTTATCAGAGACCCTAGTCTCTCTGCCATCAGAGATCCTAGAATAGAAGGACAAATTTACTTCTATGATATGACAACCATTTCCAGGGAATGTAGTCACAGGAACTGCATGAGCCAAGGAACTGATAAGGTGATTATGAGATATTTCAGTTTTAGATTGGTTGTACAATGTTAGGCAAATAAGCAGCACTACTCTTTGCTTTATTCAATAGCTTTTTGGTGGACTGCATTGAAGAGCACTGCAGTTTTAGGCATTCTGTGACTAGTACATTATCTGATTGACAATTTCAGCAAAGAGGCTGAGGTTTGAACAAGCAGAAGCTGAACTGCGCCAACCTCTATTACTGATTCTTCCAAAATGGAGCTGAAGACAAGTCTTTGACAGGGTAATGTCAGGAAGCCTGCAGTGCTGCTGCAGGTGTTGTTTGTTCAGTGTCTAGATAAAAGACATTAGATTCTTGCACTGTCACTCCAACACATTTCAGAAATACAAAAATGGCTTGTAGAAAAGACCCATAAAGCTATCAAATGCTAAGGTGAAATTAAATTTACATTTCATGGAGGTTAATAATTATCATTTCTCAAACAGTGCTAGATGGTTTAAATAAAACGCTTTTGAGAATTTGTGAGCTATGGTACATTGTATTGAAATGGCTTTAGATCAAAGCCTGACACTGGCTTTTCACCAAATTATATCTTTGCTATATGATGTATATGCATGAAGAGTGTCTCAGATTGTGAGGTTAAAAACAAAACACTTGCTTGAAGACTTAGCTCTGCCCTTTATTTTTCTGCCCTTCAGTCTGTATGTCATTTATTCAGAAAGCTTCAAAACAATGAGTCTCTGCATGAAATTGAATTTGCCAAATTCAAATATGCCATTTAATGTTGCCCTACCCTTTATGACACAGTAAGTACATTGTTAGATGTTATATTCCCCTTTTCATAACAAGAATCAACTCAAAATAGAAAATCCATAGCACAATGTAAGCAATAACCAGATTGTTGTGGAGACAACCTCTAGTAGATAAAAAGTCCTGTAAGAGTCCATCTTATCACTTCCAAGGAAAGAAGCCACCAAACTTTCAATTCTTGATATCATGCAGGTACACATGATGGAAAGAGTTATGAAATTACTCCAATCAAGCATCCAGGAGGCCACAAGGAATGTTATAGCAGATTTTTTTTTCCACAGATTGAAAATGGTTGTATACATTGCATTGCAATGCCTTGTATAAAGGCCTATTAATTTCAGGAAGTCTGAAGTAACTAAAATGTTATGTATGGGGTCTGAGATCTTATGGAAGTGACTAAGCGATTTCTTCTCTGTGCTGACCAGTGACAGGAACTGAGGGAATAGCCTGAAGTCTTGTTAGGAGAGGTTTAGGCTGAATATTAGAAAAAGATTCTTCACCCAGAGGGTGGCTGGGCACTGGAACAGGCTCTCCAGGGAAGTGGTCACAGCACCAAGCCCGACAGTTCAAGAAGCATTTGAATGACACTCTCAGGCACATGGTGTGACTCCTGAATATGGTCCTGTGCAGGGCCAGGGGTTGGCCTTGATAACCCTTGTAGGTCCCTTCCAATTCAGCATATTCTGTGATTCTGTGTGAAGTCTTTAGACACTTGGTGGCTTCTCCCATGAAAAGATTGGAAAATTATTAATTGTGTTTGTGTGGTGAAGATTACATTTAATCCTTAACACTCTGTGCATTTAATCAGTACTGAGGATTTGTACTATACCTCCTGCTCTGTTTTATATTTCATGTTTTAGTTAAAACTTTGAAAATGTGCTAAGGTTTCTTTCTATCTTTGACTGCTAATTTACATTTATGTTAGGGCATTGTGAATGAGTGATCATTCTAGAATACCAGAATATTCCCTATGGCATTTAGATTTTTATTTCTGCTACTCATAGTCTCGAAGACTTAACCAAAGACTTTTATTAATATTAATACTTACATCTATATATTTTGCATGCCACACACACATACATACATAGTTAAGGTCCAGGGTTCTTTTTCATGGGTCTCTCATGCTTCTCTCATGGTTCTCTCTCTGTTTTTTTAAGTTCTCTCTCGATCTTTCTATGAAGCTTCCATGTATGGGAAACCATAACTAAGCAACAAAATAGTTAACTTTTGGTTGGTTGAATAAGTTTTGTCCAACGTGGGTCACCTTGTTACTTGCAAAGGCTATGGCTCCTGGCTTGATTACAGCTCAGAGCTATCAGCCAGCCTATTAATTTGCTAACAAAACTTAATGACCTCATTCCAACAATTCCCCCACTCCCAACTACTACTAAGAGGGGTTTGAGAAATAATTGTAAGTTTTAAAAACCTTTATCCACTACTTCCTTTGAAAATAACTTTAAAAATAACTTAGATTAGCAGGATCAATGTAAAAAGTTCTGGTTTCCAGGCCTATGCCCACTGGATCGCACTACACTAAATCTTCCTAGATATTATTAAACTGGACTTCCTCCAGTGCATGAGATGCAGCCCAATTCACTCTGAACCTTCTCTCTGTTCTATCAGCAGTATTTACACACTGTCAAAGGCATATAACGTTTCACTGGCACGCCTGAAAAATGAATGAGAGAGGAGATCCATAATTACAGAAAAGAAATGTCTTCTTAAATTACAGTTTTTCCTGTCTTCTCTTCCTTTTCTCAAAGAGGGAGTAATAACTAACAGTGAAGTTAAGAAGATGGTTAATTTTGAGTTCCAAGGTGAAAAAAAAATAACATCTTAGCCTTTAACGTTAAAGACATGCTTCTTTCTATGATAATAAGCTCAAAAAAAGATGAGGCAGAGGGAATTAGGTAAGAGGTTTTAATTTTTCTAGTTAATCTTCACTGTAAAAAAAAAAAGGAAATGGTGATGAATGTGCCTGAGTCTATTTATCTCCAAGTCCACTCAGTAGAACTTCCGTGTGCTGGAGCATGTCACATTCTCAATTAAATCCTCAAGCCTATACCAGAAGAGCTGAGCATAGTCTAGACATTCTTCTAAACTACTTTTCCAGTTGCTAAATCTTAATTCTAATTTAAAAGTTGCAGTCATAATTTAGAGGAAATTATCTAGTAAATGTGAGACAGATACATATTTTCTATTATAAACCTGAGGTCCCACTTATTGAACTTCTGGAAGTGCTGACAGCTCTAACTTCCCACCTAGAGGAAATAATTATTTATTCTGAATAATGTTTCTTACCCAAAACTATACGGAAAAGGTTGCACCATTTGAGATCAAATTGTATATGTTGTCATTGATTCTAGAAGTGACAACAGACCCCACTTCCCTTGCAGGAAACTTTTAATGTAGAGACTCAAGCTTATGTTATCTGCTCTGTAAAAAAAAAAAAAAAANATGATAAATACACAGGTTAACAATTTTGATGCCTTTCCAAGGTCTAGAGACTAAATAAAAAGCATTGACTTGATTGCATCTATGAATACAGGTTTTTTCCAATGTGTTGATTTCAGCAAGCCAACTCTGCAGTTCTATCAGCCCATGGTAGTGATGAATTGGCAATAGGACTTTGGACTGGTTGTATTCATGAGGTCTTGATTGGACCAGGAAAAGAAAAAAATTCTTGGAGAGCAGAAAGTATCATAACCTCGTCTTCCAGCTAACAATTAGCTTTGCTACAAACTCAATTTGACAGGAACACACATAAATTCAGCTTTGTGCTACTAACTGTAAACTTTNAAACAAATCTGACTAAATTATATGAGTTTTCATCAAAAAACTAAGTAGTATATTGAAATCTATCAGTATCTTGGAAGAAAAGTGCTATGCAATGAATAAAAAAATTGAGCTATTGAATAAAAATGCTGAGAAATCCATTCTAGAAGGAAAAGTTGTATTTCTTTTCCATCAAATATTAAAGAAACGTGGTTTGGACATTTTTTCCTTGCAAAAGGAAGCATACTGTTCACAGATAACTACTACAATAAAATTTATATTTCAAAATCCTTTAATGAATACCTAGACAAAGACCTTGATGAGAATGTAAAATAAATTGAGCTTGTAAGAGAAGAGAGAGAAGTCATCTCACCTAAGCTCAGTCTTACAAAAAAAAAGAAACATTTGGTCCAAGCCTGTTCAAACACTCTCATAGTCATCTCTGACATATTTGCAGTACATGTCATTTTAATATCAGCTTATATGATAGGAAAAATGAACTGCCCCTTAAGATGTCTTCAATTCTCTGTAAAAAGACCTTTGATCGCTGAAGGTTTTAGATAATAAATAACAAGTCTCATCCCCACCTCAGGTGTCTAGCAGAAGTGAGAGAAGTAATACTGCTTTAAACCACTCAAGGAATNGCAATAGGACTTTGGACTGGTTGTATTCATGAGGTCTTGATTGGACCAGGAAAAGAAAAAAATTCTTGGAGAGCAGAAAGTATCATAACCTCGTCTTCCAGCTAACAATTAGCTTTGCTACAAACTCAATTTGACAGGAACACACATAAATTCAGCTTTGTGCTACTAACTGTAAACTTTAAAACCAACAAAATAATTTCCAAGGAATATTAATGGAAATGGTCTGGATCTAAAAGGAAAGGTTGGTGCATTTTAGATCTTTTCTAATGAAATTAATGAACAAAGCCATAAAGTTTAATGGATTAAATATTACATTAGCAGTCAGTTTCCAAAGGATTGATGAGTTCCATGCTTGTTTCAGATGCTATTTAAAACTGACAAGTGAAACTGGCTACCAATCTGAAGATCTGAACATCTCTGATTTTATTTTTCAAAATTCAATATAGAAAGCGAAAATCCACCGCAAGCACCACCAACAAAACAGCCGTAAGAGAATGCTTTGTTGGCAAAGTTTTGCTTGAAAGCAAGGCTACAAAGTAATGGTGCCTCAGGATATGACTCAGTATCACAGATGCCTTATATAAAGGCTAGTGAGCCTTTTGCCAGTACTGAAAACACTATTTGCTGGTGGCAAATCTAACAGTAAGTCTATATTACCACTAATTTGCTGGCTATTTTTCTTCATTCATTAGCTCATAAATTGCAGTAGTGTTGCTTCTAGGGAAATATCAATCGCTATGAAAGAGGCATGTAAAAATGTCATAACTCTAAGTGCTTTTGTGACAGGAATATTAATATTTGCAATTCACATTTATCACTAAAGATGCAAAAGTTAAACTTTTTCAAAAATATTGAGTCAGGGAAATCTGCTTGCTTGGATATTGAAAGGAAGAGTAAAGATTCTTTCCAAACCAAGATTGTTGTAGCATCCTCAAGTAATTTCTAGTTTAATTCCTTGAGGGAAGGAAGAAGAGCTAATGACTTACCAATTGTAAACGCAAAAGTTTTCCTGAAAAACACTCTATACAAATATCCACTAATAATGGTCAAAGGGTAAATAACATATTTATTTCTGTGGTACATATTTTTGTCAACTATCATTACCTTTATTGAAGGATAAGCCCTCTTAAAAAAAGAACATAAAAGTTAATGGCAGAAAGTTTTTCTGTATTGAACGATTGTTTTACTATGACAGAGTAGAAATGAGCAAAGGGAGCCTTGTAGTTATTTTCATTGCCCTGTGTTGTATCCCCAAAAACTTTTCTCTGTAAACAGTGAAGATCAGCTTGGATAACAAACATGACGTGAATTTCATGACACCTACTAAGCTATAGATTTTTAAATTGGAACAGCTTGTTTAAAGCCTAAATTTAGAGACCCATCTCTGCCAAAAAATACACTTGAAAATGGGTTTTCTTCCTTATCATAAAATTTACCGTATCTCCAGGGAAATTTTTTTGTAGCAGGTATTAACAGCTGTTGACAAATGAAAGAGATGGGGAAGCAGGAAGGAGAGAAGAGTAGAAGTGAGGGAGAGAAGGAGGGAGAGAAAGATTGAGACAATGGATGGAACAGAGAAGGAAATGGGGAAAGCAAGAGATGGAGGAAAGGAACGGAGAGGGTGACATACTTGTTTCACAGAATCACAGAATATTCTGAGTTGGAAGGGACCAAAAAGGATCAAGTCCAACTCTTAAGTGAATGACCCATACAGGGATCAAACCAACAACCCTGGTATTATTAACATCAAGATCTAACCAACTGAGATAATTTCATGGTTTGGCAAGGCAAGAAAAGGCAAGGAAAGAGGACAAAGGAGATA
>WEIV01026991.1:8551-18779 GCA_013390005.1 Calyptomena viridis
CCAAAACAGCAAACCCAAAATGAAAATTAAAGTTTTTGATACATTGGGAAAAAATATGTATTGGACACAGATGACTCTTCTAATGATCTTAAGGCTTATATTCTGTTTTTAAGCTCCATCGAGCTGAACTGCAAGTATATCATTGAAACACAACACTAGATTGGTTCTAGGTTAAGGAGACCAATACTGACATTTATACTGATTATAACCTGATTATATACTGATTATAACACATTTCACCTGTTCTGTCACACTTAAATTAGTAGGTTTATATTTCTGTATTGCAAAACTTAATACTAAAGTATCATTACTTACTTAGGAGCAATGGTGACAGTGCTTCCTTTAGCTAATGAGAAATCAGCAGCATCTCTTCCTACAAGAACAGCATTGTATATCAAAGTTTTTTTGCTTGGGTTTTTCAGACGTACCTATTGCAATAAAAACAACAAAACCAGCCTATTTTTATTAAATTTTTAGAGTGTAATAGGTGTGTTCTGCATCTAAGAGCCAAAACACAAGTAAGGATATAAAAAACATGAAAGTACTTCAAATAACTAGGTAGATCATTTTTCTTTCAGAGGTGTGTAGATTTCCCAGAGACTATGTAACCATAATTTTTCCAAGTATTCTTTTTGCAGTGTACACTGCTCTCCTATGCCTGTTAATCTCTTATTCCTCTCCCTGATCTCAGATTTGTTGAATTTGTAAGCACAGGAAAAAATCTACAATCAAAGGGAAAAAACAGCAGAAGAAGTGAAATCCCAAGACTGGAGAAAAAAAACAATGCATGCTTTCTTCTTCTATATTTAGTAACCAAATGGAATGAAACCTATTAATTCTTTTCTGAAGTATAGACATAATATAAACACATATATACATACAGAGTTTTAACCTCGCACTACTACAAATCTAAATTCAATGGTTTCAGTACCTGTTTAACAAGAGTTGCGTGGAGAGCACCTGTAAATTCTACAGTGTTCTTGGGCAAGTAGTCGGGCAGACTTTCAAACAGGTAGACACACAAAATAAGCATCATTACAGGGTTTGGATTACAGATATCCATGGGCTAATATTGAAAACAAAAGAGAAAAAAGTTACCAGATATACAGTTAAAATTTTGCCCGTACAGTTTAGAGATATGAAGATGAAGAACAAAAAAAGTTTCAGGGAATTTCCAATATACAAATATTTTCAATCTAACCTGTAATAACTGGACTATGTCCATAGCTAATATGAATATGAATCTTGTCAGTGCACAAAATAAGATCCTGATTATTGAAGACATCCTCTGGATATAAACCTAGGCTAAAACTTAAACCGACCTTTTTTTCATCACATTTCAGCAGAAACAGGTGTTCATTTTATTAAAATGAAGCATAACAGAAAAGGCAAGTAAAATTTACCGTATAAAAAATGTGTGTCTTTGCTATCTCTAAAAAAAATAAAAATTAAAGTCTTTCAGTTTACTATGTAATATACCAGTCCAAATGCTCCCACATGCAGTTTTGCAACATTTAATGAATGTCACCATCCAGCTAACAACTACATAGTTATTTTTATTGCAGATACTAAATTGCCTTACAAAGGATTGTATGTATTCCTGCATCTTAACTATTTGATTTACAGAAAAGAATTTGAATGGTAGCTTCAAAACTGTCAAAGCTTTAGTCCTCAGTGATTCTGGTAAGTCACTAAAAAGAATGGTAAAACTATTAGCCTGAAGACTAAAAAAGAGAGAAAAAAATTGACTCTTTTGGACTGTCTTTAGTGTGGCAAGAGAGATATATAGCTATGCTTACCATTTTAAATATCTGAATTAATTTTTGTTTTCTAGCTGAAGTTCATTTAAAGTTTTCAAGGTCAAGTTCTCTTGCTCTGTGCCCAGCCAAGCAGCAAATTCTACACAGTTCCTTCTCTAACTTTCTAAGAGAGGGAGGACATCACTGGGCACTGATCTGAAGTTTCTCTGTAACTCTCCATAGCTTCTTAGATAATGTTTATCTTTGTAAGTCTTAAGATTAATTTCATATACTCTTCATGCATAATGCCTACATGCATATGTAATCATATTTCTCATCTTGTATTTCCATTTGATTTCATCACTACTGTTTTTTAAAATCCAAACTTTATGATGCATTTACTATGCAAAGTAAAAAAGCTTCCTCCCTGCAAAAACCTTTAAATCTGAAGTCTGAAAAGTATTCTGATTTTTTCCATTCACTTATCTCAGTAAGGGCTATTGAATGTTAGCAAGTTATTTCAATATATCTGTGTGTTTACACCTCTACTGTTCATCTTTCCTGCATTTTCATTTAAGATAGCAAAGATGCCAGAGTAGATTATCTGTTGAAGCCTAACTTTCTTTTGCCGCCTACTTCTTTTTACTCATTTCCACTTAGATCAGAATTTATTCCCCCAAAAAGTATTCTATTTTATCCTGTGCTGAATCCATAACACTGCCTTTGTGACATTCATCTACTCTTCGAGGAACTAAATTTAAAAATGAAAAAAAAAGTAATGTACTTCTTAACAACATTCATGAGAAAATTCACAATCGGGAAATAGTATATGCTTTAAAAAATATATCTTAGCAAACAACAGCAATTAATAAAGTTTAACAGATTAATGCTTTAAATTGTATCCATAACAAAATTGCTCAAAATATGAAAAAAGTTACTCTCTTTGGAAAGTCATTCCTCTTTGTCCTATCAAAGTCCCTTGCCAGCTTTCCTGTAGCCCCCTTTAGGTATTGGAAGGTACTTTATGGTCTTTCCAGAGCCTTCTCTTCTCCAGGCTGAACAGCCCCAGCTCTCTCAGCCTGGCTCCATAGGAAGGTGCTCCAGCTCTCTGCCCATCTTTGCGGCCTTCATTTGAGAAAGTCTATGTCTTTCCCATGTTGGAGGCCCCAGAGCTGGATGTGGGACTCCAGGTGGGCTCTCAAAAGCAGAGGGACAGAATCTGCTCCCTCGACCTGCTGGCCAGACTGTTTTTGATGCAGCCCAGGAGTGATTGCCTTTCTGAGCTGCGAGCAGACATTGACAGCTCGTATCCAGTTCTTCATCCATCAATACCCCAAAGTCCTTCTCCACAATGTTTCTCTCAATTTACTCCTTGCCTGGCCTGTCTCCATGGTTGGGATTGCCCTGACTCAGATGCAGGACCTTATATTTGGCCTTGTTGAATTTCATGAGGTTCACAGTCTATTAATATCCTCCTTTTAAGTTGGTCCTAAATAAAAATGTCAGTATTGTTGGCCCCTGTTTTAAGTAAGTCTGGAACAAATTTCCTGGCTATTCCAAATCATAGAATCTTCTAATCTATCCTTGTCCCATACATTCCACTCCATGTTGCTGTTATCCACCATCCTATCTTGCAATACTTTAGAACTCAGAAATATCAAACACAAATAAAAAATACATAGACACCACTAATACTCCAGGGCTGAATTGTTAATCATGATTAAAAAGTGGGATCAAAGAATTTTCTGCCCCAAGTCGACCGTCTTAAATCTATACCTTAATCCTTAAAAGCATTTTAAAGCCTTGAACTCCATTAAAAGTGTCATTTAAACTTCTGAAAAAGCTGAAGACTTGGAGACAGTTAAACTTCCTTATTATTATTCTTCATTACTACAAAATGTTAGATATTTAAAGTGATTGAAAGTGCCATCTGTTCCAGACCTAATACATGTCTCAGCTTGTACAAATTAATGCAAAGCTGCCCTGAGAGTTCAGAAGCAGTGACTGCCTGAGTCAAGAACTTTGCCAATGCTATTGGAACATTTTACCCTGTTAAATTTAAGAGGCAGGGCTATCACAAAAATCCCAAATTAGGACAGTTCAGCAACAGAAGTCATGTATTTTATTTTGCTGCTTTTATTGCTGAAGAACAACATAATTCAGAAATTTCTACAGTAGTCATAGAAAAGGATACATCAATTCCAATAAATCTATGTAAAATGTACCCTTAGAATTAAACTACAGAACTTGAAGGTCCAAGATCTGTTCCTTTCTCTGGTGCTGACTGTTGAAATTTGTTTAAGTTCCTAGTCTGTACAGAGGTGGATCATCCCATCTGTCAAAACACCCACATGTCAAAAATATGCTGAACTAATAATATTGCAGCAGTGTAGACATTTTAGTCTTAAAACACACTATGTGCATTAAGGAGACTATCCTTGAATTCTGCTTCCTTATGTCTTTAATGCCTTTTGCATTTCCAGCACCCAGAGTCTGCCTTCATGTGCCAAACTGCCTGCTTTTCTTAATAATAGCTGAGGCAGAATATGCCTTTGTTTTAAGGGTTATACCCAGATTATTTTTATGCTTCCTGTCAGTCGTAATAAAGATATGAAACAGTAGATTTTCTTAGTCTATCACAGCAAAGCCACCCCTAACAGCATTATCTGTATCAGGAGGTGAGAGCAAGACAGTATCTGACACATCTCCAAACAGCAAGGTTAATTTTTCCCTGTAATCATAATAGAATCGAACGGATAGGAGGAAAAAAAAAAAAAGTTGTAATGAAGCTACCTTTTATACTACTTTGCTCACACCACAGCTCTACCTCTGATTCTTAATACTACTAATTCATTTGCAAATTTTCCTCATATACTTTCAAACACTATGTCTATTCTCCTATATCATCTAGTCTTCCAGCCAGCCCAATATGCTCCATACCCATCCCAGTTCCTGACATTCACTTTGTTTCATGACGTAAGCTGCATCATTCCGCAAATTCTTAAGAGAATGATGTGACCTGAAACAAGTTTTTACTAGTTTTGGCAAGGACAGGGATTTTAAGGACTCAGCAAGCAAAGCAGAAAAGGAAAGTAAGAGGGAATTTGGTATTTTAAACAGGTAATATTTGGTAACTAACACACACAACCAGCACATGAAAGATAAGAGCATGAACCCTTGTGAGCATGCAAACCTGTAATGCAGCCTCACCATTCTATTTAACAGGCCATAAGCTTTGTACTAAATTTACAGAGCCTCAGCCCTGGGGATTGACAAGCCTTCTCTGTTTGAAGGTTTGCTGACCAGCTTGTAGAGCTTTGCTTTACTTCCATTATCTGTGACAGCAACTTTTTTCAATTGTTCAGGCCTCTAATTTGTTTCATCTTAGCATGGTACTACCAGAACTAACAGATATAAATAACTTGCAAACGGAAAGTTAAAGAAATACAGACCAGAAGCAGGAGAAAACTGGTTTGGGGAAAATGAAAAGAACAAAGAAACAATATCTAACATACGTAACCATATATGGAAAACTTGGAACCATAGGTCAATAAAAAAGACTGACGTAAAGCATGTTTATTAAAAATTATCCCAAGTGGGCTACATTGAAGAAGAAATTAACATCAAGAACATTGCATTCCTCCCAAAAATGGATGTCAGAAGCTGATGACTTGAGTGTTACTCTCACCAGCAGTCCAAAGGTACTGACTTCTGAGTTGCATCAAACCTGAGACAGAACACTCACAGGCCTTTGTGATTAGATAGATGCACGTGTCACCAAACATTCATATAACTTGTTTCACCACTTCTTTTTATGTTTAACTTGCATGATGCTTGTTCTTAAGTATATTTTTCTAACGTGCCCTCCAGTGTCAATAATTAATACAACCCAGGTTTTCACTGTGTGATTTATGATGCTAAAATCTGAACTGAATTAATCCCATGGGCAGTTAGTTGTAAATGTGCAATTCTACAAAGCAAGGAATTATAGAAATTACTTGTAATTTAAAGCAGTACTTCGGTTTTTGGTTTTCCTCATCCAGTATCATGTCATGGAATAAAAACCGTTTCACTAAAATCTCACCTTAATTTGATATACAATACTACCATAAAAAAGAAGTAAAAATAAAAATACTAACACATGTAAGAGCTGCTAGTATAAAATCATTTACCTTTATGTCTATATTCAGATTTACAGCACGCATAGCCTTCACAAGTATCAAAGAGTTGTGCAGAAACTGCTGACGAGCTTTTGGATTAGTATACATCCTTACAAAGTGAGTAGCAATCTAGAGAAGACAGAAATCAAATTCTTAATCTTCCGCCACACAAAACTACTGATTCTGTATTTTTTCTCTTTCAGCAATCCATAAGATCTAAATTTTGAACCAAAATTCCTTTTTAAGAAGAGACCCACCAAAAACCCTGGGCCACTCAGAGCTCAAGCTGCAGCTCCACTGCAGCTGCACAATGAGCTACTTGCACTGAATGTATTCCTAAGCATTGCAAAGGAAAATAAGGCCTGAAGAAGCCCACTGACACTAATGAACTGTATAAAACTTGCACAATATTAAAAGAACTTCTTACCAAATATGGACAATAAGCTGCCACCTGTGCTGCCAACACCAGACCATCTAGAAGATCTTGGTCAAAATTTACTATCCATCTCCTTGGTGGTACTCCACCTGATTGAGAAACAAAGCAAGATTAACAAGACTCTTCTCCCCAAGATGTCTAATTTTTTTCTAGATAGATATAACTGCTATTTGAAATCATTGAGTAAAAAACAGAAAAAGGAAACATCTGTTCACATGCAGAACTTCCCAGGTATATTTCTATTCCAGAGCTATTGCTGAAAACACAAAAAATCTCACGTAGAATATTGCAACTATTATTCATACGCTCTGTTACAGCTTGTAAGAGTATTCATCACAACAGAATGGAAAACAAGTAAACTAAACAAGCTCAGATTAGGAGCCTAAACATCTACATTTTTTATTTTTATAGGCCTAACATTCATAGGGCTACTGAAACTCATGAAAATATACAGGAATCCTTTAAAGTTGTAATGTTTAAGCACACAAAAAGGAAAAGGTTATTGATTTTCTTTGGCAGAAACGCAATATAAATGAAAGCTAATGGTTAATTCCTACAGCATAGACCACCACTTCTACAACTGTATTGCAAAGGCCAATGCCTCACAAGGTTAGATAATTCTTTTTCTATTTCCAATGTTTTTATTAAAATAAAACTGGTTATTTAAGAAATTAAATACAGTTTATTTATAATTTCTTATTCGGACCATCCATATTTTAATTATTTAACCCAGCATTTAAACAACAACTTTGTTCTTAAGAATCACAATAAACCATATGAAGAAAACAATCATTCAAAAACTCTCAACCAGGAATGCTCCCTAAAAAGTTAGTGACATACCAGTAACTAAGTGCTTTAAATCACTGTCTATGCCCAAACACCAGTACCCTCTAGATACTATGCTGGTTTTGAAGAATGAATGTAGAAGCTGATCCTTTTTTAAGAACAATCTGGTCACAAACATTGCAGTACTGAGTCATGCCTAACTATCTAAGGTCCAAGCTTACAAATTTAGGAAACACTATGGACTTCAGCCACCAGCAAGGTTTTCAGATAGACTGGGATCATGTTTTCTTATACACAAAAAAAAAAAACGAACAAAAAAAAATATTACACTTGAAAAAAAAAAAGTTCCATCTAAAACAAACTCTTTTACCATATTCTTGATGTTTTGAAGTTTTTGTCTCCCTGATGTTAGGCATCATTCTAAGCAAAATCTATCCTTCATTATTCAACAGAAGAACAGACATTTACAGACTACAGATGACACAGCATCTGAAAAACTTAAATGTCTATCTATTCCCATTAGCTATTTGCAGATACTTAGTTTGCCACTTTTTCAGTGTGGTGATGTTCATGTTTGGTCCAAAATCCTTTATTTTTTCCTATTCATGCAGTGAGTCAATTTACATATTATTCTAAATATTCGTTAAGCATATGTTCAGAAAAAAAAAAAAACGAACAAAAAAAAACAAACAAACAAAACAAAACAAAACAAAAAACACAAAAAACCAACAAGCAGTTTGTTTTTTAATAGAGTATTTGAATAAATATTTCATTTTTTGTCAGTTTTCAAAACAAAATTAAAACATTATTTTAAATTTCACTGTTTCAGATTTTTTTTCCTTATTGTTTAACTGAAACAACTTCTTTTTCAAGTAGAAGACTCAAAGTTTAAGGACCCTTGATAATTTCAGATTGGAAGGTATCAAAGAGGAAGTCCAACTGGATGTTCTTGATGTAGTCACTGCAAAAACAAATACTTTAAAAAAAGCAAAATACATTTTTAAAATCTTGCTTTATAAAAAGTCAGTCTTTCTAATATAAATCCATTATTTTACTGATCATAGCTGGGATCTATAAAAATCAATAAACTATCTTCTTTTTTTATTAATAGAGTTCAGACACTCTCAGCATGTATTATCGGTATTATTAATAAAACATCATTTTCATACTTTTAACTGCTTACGATCGCCTACTTCTGCTTTATTAGGTCCAGTGTTGAACTGTTCTTCTGGTTAATCATCTAGATTTGCTCAAACTGGTTACAGAAACTCATTAAACCATATGCTTTGATCAAAAAAATAAACCTTATTGTTTATCCTACTTTAAATCTTACTTTAAATGTACTATTAGCTGCCTTTTGTCTTCTAAGAGCACACCTAAGCAATACCAGTTGTCTCCAGCATCAAAGAATCACAGAATAGTTTGGGCTAGAAGGGAATTTAAAGATCACTTAGTTGCAACTCCCTGCCATGGGCAGGGACACCACACATAGTCCCTGTGTAGATTCTTGTGTCTTCACTAATCCTTTCTTTCATGCTGGTAGAATTGTCTGTGTGCCAGCAAACTGGGTGTGGGAACAAAGCTGGCTTAAAAAGAGCGAGAAAAAAATTTCTTTGCTTTTTAATCCTGATCACACAATCCAGTTTGCAATGCAGCTGCATAAATGTGCCAGTGGAAATGAAACATGGTAGCACTATTGTTCAAAAATCATCTATTGAACTATAGCTTTACAGTCTGTGTAAGTCAGAGCATAATGAAAAAACCCCAGGAAATAGAGTATTTTCCCATTTTAACTAATTAAATGCTTCTATACAAATTTTTGTTGTTTTTCAGTTAATCCTTTTACAATCAATCAACCTACTTATCTCAGAGGCTTGTGAATAAATTAGTCAGAAAACATAATGTATTTTTCCCGATTACATTAAATCTGGCAGAACATCTGCCAGCTAACCACTCTACAGTAATTAAGTTTTTAAATATAATTAGTCAATTTTCAGAAATAAACAACGAAAATCAGAATTATTACTCAGGATACCTCATTTTCCCCAGGCATGTAAATATATTGAATTTCATTTGTATTGGCACTTCTCACAGAAAAAACCCAAAATACTAGTGGATCTTTAAGATAAAGATTCTCAGCCAATGTCATGATGAAAACCTCACTGATGTGTGTTGTAGGCCAAAAGTAGCTTGAAACAGGAACACTAACAGATAACTGTGGGGTTTCAAGGACAGGAGAAGAGGAAATTGTCCAAAATTTAACTTCTGAATTCTAAGACAGATTCCTGCTACTTGATAACTACCTCCCATAGGGACTTGGTGCTAATTTTCATAAGACCAAGACTAAAATGGCATGTTCTGAATTCTGCCATTAATGAATGAGACAGAAGCCCCAGTCAGGCTGATCACAAGCTGTGCTCTGCATGTAGACTATTGAGACTGAGAAAACTGGGGACTTGGAGTCAGGAACAGAAGAGGCCAAAAAGCAGCAGTCTTGAATAAGAGAACTGGGGACTGAGAAGAAACTGAAGGAGTTCATAATAAAGGAAATATCTTGGAAGAGGGAGAAGATCCTAAAGATCAGAGAGATAAATATAGACAAATGCCAGTGGATGTCCAGGGACTTTGGAGAGTGACACGAAACTGGTGTCCATGAGCAGTGGCACAGCATGAACTGACATGACTTTTACTTGATTTCTCAGACCAACAGGGGCCTCTGGGGAATGGAGTGAATTCAAGACTTTGTGAACAAAGTGCTGTGAAAAGTAACCGAGAGTGGGAAACTATCAAACAGGGGAAGAGCTGGTTCTACAATAAACCCCAGTATCCTGACCCATCCCAGGGTGTTTTATACTCAGTCTCACCCATGACAATAAGTGAAAATAATTCATTAAAGAAAATAATCAAGCAGGATTAACTTGGAGTGAATGTGCAATTACTTATGAGTTATGGAAACCTAAAAATATACTGCAAGAGGCCTCTGTAAGGGATCTAAAATGAAAGTAGTTTTGTTTCAGTTGTTGAATGAATATGAACATTCACAGTCAATTCAGTGATTTGGGACTAGCTTAATTCCTGAATGTATTTATTATTAACAGGTATTTTTT
>WEIV01026992.1:1569-15570 GCA_013390005.1 Calyptomena viridis
GCTGCTGAAGGAGAAGGTGGATTGAGCCAACTTGCTGAACTCAAAGCTGTTCAACTGGCTCTGGACATTGCTGAAATAGAGAAATGGCCAAAGCTTTATCTCTACACTGATTCATGGATGGTGAGATTTCTTCCCTAAAAATATGGCCAACTGTCAAAAGTGCTGGTGTTAGGAATAAACACAGGCTGTGTTGGGGTAGGCTGGCATTTCTGCATGGCCTTGAAAGAGGAAATGCAGCTGGGATAGGCAGAGTGGCAAGTGCTGTGGCTGTGACCCATAGTAAAGCAGTAAGATAACTTTTCACCAATTATGTTAGAATATGCAAACCTTCTGATGTGTATAAATGTCTATTCTATAAACAATAAACTGTTACATATTCGGGACCTTCTGAATGACACACAGCCAAGAGTGTCATTTATATCACGCAGTCCGTACCCCTACCCATGATAGACTGTCTGTCTGCAGATAAGTGTGGTAACATGTGGTTAGTATGTCTGGGTAGAGTCATAACCAAGCTCATACCTGCCACATGCATCAGGGTGCCAACACCTTCTGTGCTCTCAAACACTTCACTTTGGGCCTGCAGCTCACAGTAGGCTGCTCATAGGGTGAACACAGAGTGGGGACAGCCAAGTCACCAGGTATGCAAAGTTCTCAGTAAGTGCGCTCCTAAAGGTTGCTTGGAATGACTTTGCTCCAAACATCAGCCACATCCCAAGCACACAGCTAGCTTAGTTTGTGGTGATATTTTCATGTCTGGTGGGGTAGACTGAAGATGTGATAATCCACTTTTGTACTAAATGAGTGTATTTGGTCTCTGTAGCCAGGTTTTCGGTAGTGTGGGGACTACAGGGGTGGCTTCTTTGAGAAGTTGCCAGAACTACCCACTGTCTGGTAGATTCAATGCCAGCCAGATCCAGGATGGACCTGCTGCTAGCCAAGATCAGGCCAGTAAGAGTGATAACATTTTTAAGAAGAAAGAAATTATAAGTCATTATGTAGATGAAAATTGCAGGCAGAGAAGAGCAGAGTAAAAACATGTGAACAGCTTTGCAGACACAAAGGTCAGTGAAGAAACAGGGACAGGAGGAGCTCCAGGTTCTGCTGCAGCCTGTGTTGAAGACCATGGTGGAGCAGCTGTGCCCCTGCAGCCCATGAAGGACCACAGGAGTGCAGAGATTCACATGCAGCCTGTGGAGGAGACCTATGCCACAGTGGGTGGGTGTCTGAAGGAGGCTGTGACTCCATGGGAGGCCCACTATGAAGAAAGATAATGTTCAGGTACCTCCAAAATGCCTGGAGGTAGAAAGATTGTAGGAAAATTTATTTTCAAAGTTGAGAACACTAGAACTGAAAAACATTAAACCTAACAGTGTTAAAAAACACTGGGCCTGGGGAAGGACATGCCCCTCGTTCTTCTCAGGGCTTTTATCATCCTCAGCCCCCATTTGTGAGGGCCTTCAAACATATCTGCTTATAGCAGGGATAGCTTCTCTAGAATGCAGGATGAGAAAGCATCTTAAAACTGTCTCTGGGAAAGATGCCTCTTCAAGGCAGGAAATTCCCCCTAAGCAAAATAACCCCCAAACTCATAATAAATCTTGTGAAAGGGTCTTCTGCACTTACACCCACATCAGATCTGTGTCCTGGCAGGGACCTGCTGACCCATGGAGACAGGATTGTGTGTGGCCCTGTGGGGGATACACACTGGAGCAACCTCTGTCTGAAGGACTGTACCCCAAAGAAAAGTGATCCATGTGGCAGCAGTTTGTGAAGAGCTCTTGCCTGTGGAATGGACTCACTCTGGAGAAGTTCATGAAGAACATGGCAAAAACAACTGACTGTAATCCACACTCCCATCTCCCTGAGCTGTTGAGGGACAAGAAGTCAGAACTTAGAAGGAGGGAGAGGTGGGAGAAAGGTGTCTTTAAGGCTTACTTTACTTCTTATTCTCTTGCTCTGATTCTGTTAGTTACAAATTTAACTAATATCCCCACTTCAAGTATTTTGCTCGTGCCAGTGATTCAGTAAGAGATCTTTCCTGGTCCTTATCTCAACTCACGAACCCTTTGTTATATTTTCTATTCTCTGTCTTGTTACAGAGGGGAGTGAGAGAGTGGCTTTAGTGAGTACTTAGTGTCCAGTACTACAACGAGCAATGGAGAAGGAGGCATGTAGCATGCCTTTCTTCTAGATCTGATTTTCAGTGTTTCTGTTTAGTCTGAGGAGTTTCAGGGTTCCATGCAGATGACCTAGACCACTTCTTCCCTTCCAAGACAAAAAGCCACAACCCTGTGTAGGTCGCAGGAAGGTTTCAGAGAGCAGCCATGTACAAGCAGTGATCAGTAGGCAGCCTGTCATGGTGGCAGCAGTGAAGTGATATGCAGAATAAATAGATTCCACAACTTGTTTAAGTTCTGGAGTGGGTAGGTATTGTACACGCCTGGCACAAGCAAGATAGCTCTCACGAAACTTGTGCACCTGGCCTCCAGCCTGAACCACATCTTTATTCACAAAGGTGTTCCATATGCATTGTGTTACACAACTTTTTCATGCATATTCAACCCCTGGCCCCTCCTGTCCTTGTCTTGTAAGTTAATTAGGTCCACACCCTTCTGAACATGCGTTATTCATGCTGGTGGTCACATAGAGATCCTTTGGTTGTCTCTGAGGCTGAAGTCTGTAGTCTTCCTTAGATTGAACTTTTGAACTTTTCTCCTCTGCGTTTGCGCCTTGATCCTTGCTACTTATCTTGATTGTGTATGTTGATTCTGGTTAGCTTTGGAGACAGGAGTGCTTCTTCGTCTGTCTTTTGCATTCCTTAGTCTCCCTTGGTATTATCTTTAATCAGCAGGGAGCTCTAGAAATTTGCATTTGCTTAGCCCTATGTATCATGGCAAATGTTTGATTCATGTTGCTAACTTAAGCAAACCCCCAAAACCTCTGTTTCAATAGAAGGACACAAAGGCATTCAGCTTTTCCTGAAACAGTCAGATGTCTACAGCTTTAAGCCTGCTGTCTTCTGTATAGTCAAGAGAAAAAAAAATGCAAAGATTTTCAAAGTTAATGAAATACTTATAAATTAGACTGGTGCCTGACAACAGCATGGCATAGTAAGGCACAAATAGCCCTTACCTGTAACATTGGTTTAAAATGGACTTTAGTTTTTCAGGAGTTGTGAAATCTTTATAGTTATCTAATAAACCTGTTCTCCAGACCTCAGGCTTTTTTCTCCAAAAACTTAAACTCCTGTAAAATATTCTATCAAGGCCTTCCTGCAGCATTTCTTTTACTGGTCCAGAGCCTACAACCTCTGTTGCCATGAGGTCGTTAAGTTCTATTAACAAATGAATAGACCTGGCCTCATGGCTCTGACATAGCTGTGATCACGCTTGGAGCCATGGCCTCTACAATGGTAATAAGGTGACCTCACATTGGGCAAAACTAAACCAACCAATGAAAGTTAACTATTTTGTTGCTTAGCTATGGTTTTCCATATATGGAAGTGTTCTTAGAAAGATTGAGAGAGAATAGAGACGCAACCATAAAAGAAGCATGACAAGCAATCATGAGAGAACAATGAAAGAAGCTGAAACAGGAGAGAGAACTAAGAAGCATGAGAGAGCTATGAAAGAAAGTCATGCAAAAGAACCCTGGACCTTAACTATGTATGTATGTGTTTGTGGCATTGCAAGATATACAAATGTAAAAAATTAATATTAATAAAAGTCTTTAGTTAAGTCTCCGAGACTAATAATAAGTAGGGACATAATAACTGCAGTGCCACAAACCTCTTTTACTAAATTTCTAATAAGTAATAAATTTTTTAATTGTTTACTTCTCAAAACTACATATTGGTTCTATCCTTTGACAAGTAAGCAAAGCTGAATCATAACCATTAGAATTAATGTTGTGCTAATTTGGTGTACTTTTCACTCTGAGAAATTCTGTTCTAGCTCTGTATGCTTTTTTGACCACTTACTTCATGGAAAGGAATGAGAAAAATGAGAAAATCTGAGCAGATCTGTGCGTTAATGCGCACACCTAAGAGGCAGCCATATAAATCTACAGTTATAAAAAAAAAGAATCAGCTGTCTTTTGTCACATTATTTCTATTATTGATATGATCAATCATTTTACTATACAGATATTCACAGTCAGGCAGTTTCTCCTCAACCATGATTTTGGGTCTTTTTTCTTGTTTTATTTTTATATCTCTCTTCCTCTTGTCTTACAATGAGGGGCTTGTTAGGTCAGTATAAAGTATAAGGCCAGCACCTAGTGAACTTTCAAAGCTTGGAGACTGTTGGTTTTCAGTGTCATATTCTATGCAAGCCCTTCCCAAAATCAGGTGTCCCACATTGCCAGGAGGCTTACAGATGTTTTCTTAATTCTTCTGCTTTACCCTAACGTTTTACCCAAAAGAGGCAGTGGAGGTAAAATGAGATACATGACAATGATTAATGGAGCTCTAGCTGACTCAGCTGCAGGAGATGTCCAGCTAAATAAACTTCCTCTGAGACTTTCTCACCCTTTTGTTCCTAAATTTAAAAACTGTATGGTATATTTTGCACCTTAGGGTTGTATGAGCTAGACATTAGCTACAGTGAGTGACTTATGAAAAACTAATATGTTTCCTATCCTGCATAATTAGGGTTCTTTGCACTTGCTTTGATTTCTGTCTCTGATCTATTCTTAAAGGAGAAAAAATCTGCCATGTTTAGCAGGACACACTGTTCAGCTGTGTTTAGCTCACAGCCTGATGTTATGCTGAGTGCAAAGCTTCATTGATCTGAGAATATAATCAATATTTTTTGATAATTATTTAGAGAAAGTTTAGGGGGACCGTGTTCTGCTACACTTTAATTGTATGCCAAAATGAAGTTAATTTCCCTGAAAGGCAGATTCAAAAAAACAAATCAAAAGTTAAAGCAATGTCAAAGACACTTGTTCATTTCTCAAGTGATACTCTTCTTTTTTTTTTCAAAAATTAATTTAATTTGGATGTCTTATTAAATATATTTTTCAGAAACAAAAATTATGGGCTCTGCCATGTGAAATTTTGTAAATAGCGACCATTGATTAGGGAACAATAATTTGGTGTGAGAATTTATCTTTGTGCCTGTACTCATAAGAACCCTTCATGCAAAGGACATTTGCCCTCCCTTTTGTTCAGTGTTAGTATTTATTTTCCCAGTTTTTGTGAGCCATTTGTTTAGGCAAAGGAAAAAATACTGTAGCATCAATGAGTGCTTTGTCCTGTATAAGAGTTTCTCTTCACAGATTCCTTCTGATCTTCAGATACTCAGCTGCAAAGACAAAGAACATGAGAGGTTGAATACACATTTCTGAATTAGCCTGCTTAGGAAAAGACAGGCAATTTAAAAAGAAAAAAAAAAAAAAAAGAAAAAGAGACCCAGCAAAAGAGTATCCAGCTAGCTATTTTTTTCCCCTTGGAGAAAGCAATACCTTTCTCATACAGACACAATCCAGCATAAGAAATGGACTCTAGCACTGAATGCTTTGAACTATGATATAGTAGAAAGATGCTTATAAAGCTAACCAGTAAGTGAAATTTCACAATGGACTGTTAAGGTCAACTCTACAAAAACACAGGTGGGAGAGCCAGACAAAGTGTTCTAAAGAATTTATATCCATCAGAGGAGCTATAATTCAGCTAATACAAATTATCTGTGTGTAGTAAATCAATCTGAAAACATCCTGAATGTTTGACCTTTAGAAAAAGGATATCAAGGGAATTTGAAGTTAGGGTCCCATTGAGTTCTTGTCTAATTCAGTTACATTTCACTTTTTACCCTTTGAGTTTGGTTAAACAATATCCTATTAATTCTGTTCTTTGGATGGGCAGAGAATGCTCTGTTTTTAAGATATTTCTCCAGGGCTTTCTTTTTGCCAGCTGTTACAACTATGTTCCATTTGCAGAAGCTGCTGATGGCGTAGTATATGTGCTAAAATGTAGTGCACCCATATTTTGCAAGGGAATGGAGAGAAGGCTATGCACCAAATAACTTCAATCTAGTACTTGTTTATCAGTCTTCTAGTCTAAAGAAATTTTTCATGTAGAAAACCTGTATGAGTCCTTAATTTTTAAGAGCAAAGAGAGAGCTAATTTATATTTAATTCAAGTGTGAATTTCCTTTACTTTTGAAGAGGGTATTTTAAATTAGACATCTGAGTTTAAAGCAACATGAATATGACAAGAAAACTAGGAATCTATGCTTCCTTCTTTTATTTTATTATTTTTTTTCTTTTAAAGAAAAACTCTATTATGAAAATTTAACCCAGGCCACCTTATGTTGGGACAACAGGACAAATGAAATAAATACTGTTATCATAATAATAAAATAAGTATGCTCAAAACTTTATCTTTTTCCAATGTCAGGTTTAAAAGCAAAGGAACATCATTTTCATTGCATGTTTTGTATGAAGAATTGAGGCTTTTTGAAAACATAGGATGATATTTGAATTTTATTTTGAAATTTCCATACTTCTTCCTGGAATTGATTATAGGGCACTCATATTTTTCTAGGTAAATAGGAGCATTCTTCTGAACTCAGTTCAACCACCTGTTCTAGTTTGGACAGTTAATCACGTAAAATTTAGAAATACAAGACGAAAAAATGTATAGAGAAGCAAACAGTTTTATTATGGAGAGATATATATGTATATATGAATGTGTATGTAGGTATGAATGTATATGTAGTAGTGTAAATATGTATTTAAATGAAAACAGTAAAACAGAACAAACCCACACAAATTATAAAACCAGAACTGTTTTAAACACCAATTGTTTCTTTTTCCTGTATGTCCTGGGTGCAGTGATAGCTGTGACCAGCAGGGGGTGCCGGGGTAGCAGGGATTGCAGTGCTCTCTGGTGACCTGCAGGAGATGCCGGCGTATCATTTTGGAGATGTAGTTGGAAAGTACTGGGAAATGTCCAGGAGCAAGGCTAGGGTATGCCGGTAGCAGGAGAGGAACCAGGTCACACAGGCACTGATAAGGGGCCCAGGGGCAGTTGCAACGAACCTGCATGGCAGTCAGATGTTGTCCCAGTAGAGAAAGCTGGAGTGGTGTCCTTGGAGTTGCAGTGGTGAAGTGGCAAGCCTGTGAACGCTGGCTGCCCACTCAGACTGAAAGCAAAGGGATGTGTGAATCACGTGGAGGAAGAGAAGAAAGAAGGACTAAATCCGTTCATTATATGAGACCAGGGAAAACGATGGATTCTGTCCATAGTTGCTCTTCTCCAGCAGTAAGGACAAAGGACTGAAAAGGTGGCTACACTGCATGAGCTTCTGTGGCCATTTCAGCAGCCTGCAGATGCATCAACTCCTCTCCAGGAGGATCCTGAAAACCTTGTGCGTAATGGCAGCTCTGCTTTATAAAGGGGGCTATGGTTTCTGCTTCTGCCCTGCCCAGAACTCCCTGCACCCAGAAAAGAGAAAGGTGCCAGCAGTGTCTGTATGGCTGTGCAGCCCTCCTGAACCGCCCTCACCACTCCCCATGGGCACAGCCCTACTCTGCTGTGCTGGTTGCACTGCCCAGCTGCTCACTGTGACTGCCCCCTCCATGCACCTGCTCTGCGCCGTCACAGCAGCATTTTGAAATGTACTGTGACTTGCCAAACCCACCAAAACCGCAATCACCGGAACCTAAATAAAACTTTATCATGTTGTATGATTATACCTTTCTGTTCACTATCACTCATTTCAAAGAGTCACATGTTGCACTTTGCATTTCACACAGGTATGGAGATGATTGGACAAGGTAAAAAAAAAAACAACAACAAAAAGCAAAAAAAAAAAAAAAAAGGCAAAAAAATCAGCTTATGTTTTCTTACTGCTGTCATAACTAAACTCATCTTTACAACAGGTACATTAATTACTTCTCACCTACTACCATGGGATATTACCTGATCCCTTTCTATCCTAGTTTTGCTGGGTACATTTCTTTTCTCTTCTTCTTTGTCAGGAATTGGTAATCTGTGAACAATCATCCAAACTGGACTGTTCCAAAGAGTGTAAAGACCCTCCTTTATCTTCAGTTTCTCCTGAGAGTCTCAATTTTTTCTTTCCTTAAAAACACTAATCCTACCACACTCTGAAATATCTAAATACCTCAACCTGTAACATAAGCCAGTTAATACTAAAGGCCTCACTTCTATCAAATGAGTGGTAGAAAAATGCAAAAATTAATTTGCTGTTCTGTTATGAGTTCTACAAGCATGAAGTCCTGTAAAGGAAAATGTGCTTATCCTTTACTGATTTTATAACTTTTTTATTATTGAGACATAAAGACAGAATCCAAAATATACCTTCTGCTTGTATTTAATTTTTTGGTATTATGGAGGTTTCATTTTCACACACAAAGAATGATATGGCTCTCCTACCTGAAGAAGCGTACATTTTAGAGAGCTAACACATGAAATTTGCCCTCATCTGGATTTTTACTTCCTCTAAAGTATAAACCACAGTTAGAAGGAAGTCCCTACACTTTCCTCACAAATTAATGTGAGGTGATGTGGTTTGTGGTATGCAAGATTTCTGTATAGAAGTTAATTTCTTATCCAAGAATATTTATAGTGATCCTCTGATTTTGGGACACTCACCACAGACATATTCTTGACACTCCTCCACCATAAACAAAAGTTTTGCAGATAAACTGGGCTCCTATGTTTTCCCCTTTGTAAATTTTGGCTATTTTCAGGAAAACTATATGAGTTAAGTATCAGCCAGTTAACAAGAAGGAGAGGATGGTTTTGCAAACACTTCCCATCAGTGAGGATTTGTCTATGATAAAATCAGAAATCATTCTAATTAAAATATTTCTCTAACTGCAGCCCCCCAGAAAGACAAACCATGAGTAATGAGAAAAGATATGAAAATGTAGCCTTTGTTATGTTCTAAGACAAAGTATCTTTTAAATCAGTGAAACTTACGTCTTCCATGCCTAGAGCTATAGTGAAAGGGAATATTTCTAAGCAAAAATCTGGCCTCACATTTGGAAGAACAAAACCAACCAAAACCTCAAATAAAGTGATGTTGTTTTTTTTCTTTTTTCCAAGAAATGGAAAAAATTATCAAAGAACTCAAATATTTGTTGGGTTGTTTATACTTTTGTCACAAAATTAACAAAAAAAAAATTCTCCTCATACTGGAAAAATTCCATATGTGTCTACTGATCAGTACATTACATACAAAGTAAATCACAGTACAGTAAATTATACCCTCAGGGCTAATTATTTATTTTTTCCTATTTGAGATGTCTCATTTTATTTTTGTCTCTACTTTATCAGTGGAAATGTAGAAATTATAAATGTATAAATGTATAAATTATATTTATAAATCTAGAACATCATATTTTTGGACCTTTGTCTTTATGAGGGAAAAAAACCCACAGTAATTTTAGACCATCTTAAGAATCTAAAGGAATTTGTTTGTGTGAATGTGTATTTGACTTACTATGGTCAAGTGTGTCTGAAACACAGCTTACAAAATCCTTTGAGGAACTGCTTTCATGCATCTTCTCCAGGGTAGCCATGCTTACAAAAGCCATCCAAACCCAGCTTTGCAAAACTTTCAGCTTCTGGTGACAGAGAGTTACAAAGGGTACAGGTAGAACTTTTTTAGTAGTTGACAGTAAACTTTCTCTGCTCAGGGATAACTTTGTTGCTGTCTAAGTATTTTAATATATATTTAATTGAGAGAAGGTTGATGGAGAAAGACAGGCTGGTTATATTTCTTAATGCAGAGTTCATAACTGAACTATAATTTAGTCCAACATTCACTGTTTCAAATAGAAAGACTTTCTTATCACTTTCTACGTGTGTGATATTTAGAATTTCTTCTCTTTTCAGACACCATTGATCTGCAAGTCCTTCACAACATACTTTATATTTGTCAGGTTGCCCGCAGGTGTTGTGGAATCTCCATCCCTGGAAATATTCAAAAGCTTACTGGAAATGACCTAGGCTATAATAACTGCAGGTGACCCTGTTTGAACATAGTGTTGGACAAGATGATCTCCAAAGGTAATTTCCAACTGTTCAGGGATCATATAAGTCCACTCCTACAGATGTTTGAAGTTTGACAAGTTAGAAGCAACTAGACTGGAAATTCTCTAAGGAGTTACAGTGAGTTGAATACCAAGACACCCTTGCATATTCCAGCTCCAGTTCAGGAACTTCAGAGAATTATGTTGTCACCAAACACAGAAATAAACACTAACTGATTTGCTAGATTAAAAAGTCAGCATTACTTCATTAAAAGCACAGGACGCATGGGCATTGCTCCTCAAAGCATGCATAAACAGCAACCTAACAGACCAGGCCATATTAATGAAATGAAAACATTCATATCATATTTCTATTACATATTCCTTACATTCATTAATACATGCATATATGCTAATTATTTCCATGGACTCATTTGAGTATGGTTTCTAATGAATCTTTTCGCCATGAAAGTATCTCAAATATGTGGTCAGATCATAATGCACTTTTCTTATCATTCTTTGCTCTGACAAACAATCCTTGTTCTCAAAACTAAAACATCTGCTAGTGCACATTAATCACTGATACAGGTAAATAAGGAAACAACAGCTTGCATTAGACCATTACTCACAAATGTAGGGATCAAACACTATCGTACTAAAGTAAAAAGAATTTTCCCATATCTTCCCCCACTGTTGCATAAACTTATTTTTCTTTTTTTTTAGCTTGTTTGATAACAACATGAAAAGTCCATGGCCAAACTGCCAACAGAAGACAGAAGTCCTGTCCTGATGGACCAGTTTTTTCCTTGCCCACAAGCAATAATTTATAATAATACTGTAAAATATTCATGCAGTGGATAAAAAAGAAAATCTGTTTTTAAAGTGTATCAGCCATGCAGAAAAGAGCAGGAGCTGCTGATTGACACCTCTGGAAGTCTGGAGTGGATTAGGAGCTGACTTTTAGCAGCTGTGTTACAAAATCTTCACCTTTAGTCTGCAGCACATGTCTCTTTGTGCTTTATGAAAAACTGACCAAGATAGTGAGTTTTCACCTGGTGTTTCTGAACTCTACTGTATCAATATCTAAATCCATAGTTGAAAATTTCCAGTAGCTGTGCTTTGCCTCAGTTTTCTCTCTGAAAAAAAAAAAAAGCAGAAAAACTCCAAACCAGAAAAATTACCCCCAAAGCCAACAACAACAAAACCTTTTTATCATAAGCCTTTAAGACATATGGCAGATTAAGTCTACTTTAGCGCTGAGGCATAGTGAAACAAATGATTCTACAGCTACTTTTATGAGAACAGATATCTTGTTTTGGAAGATAATAACAAACTATTCATAAACAAGGAATATTTTAGTGTAATGTAACTTTTCCCAGCTTTTCTATGTTTTTATTACTGAGTGACAAAAATGCCTTCCACACGTATCAATCAGATCAATGGAGTTTATATATTTTGTATTGCAATGTGTTAGTCTAATGCAATCTAACTTAGAAAATATCTTCCTACTGCCCTTGCAAAGAATAAACTGTGTTTACAGAAAAAGAGGTGTATTTTTTGATGTAGAAAAGAATTGTAACTTTTTATACATACAAAATAATGCTTAAAGCTTTCATTTTATATCCAGGAACCACAGGGACTAATTGTGCTATATGGATGCTGCAGAGATCAAAGTCAAATTAATAGGAAATATATCATGTTTCCTCTGAAGTCTGTAGATTTACCAGTGGACTCTTACACAAGTTCTATGGCTCTGCAATCCAGGCAGGAAGAAGGCTATAACACCATGTTACCTGTATTACTTATAATGTATTTTTGTGTCCTGGAAAAAACATTTGTTATCACTTTTTAAGTTATAAAGCGTGTTATTTCCATAGAAAATTTTTTGAGTATTTATGCGCATATTGTTCTTGTGCTTTTTTTTCTCTGTAGTCCTTTGCTTTCTTTTTTGGTTGGTTGTTTCTTTTTCCTACATATTTTTGTTTTATTTTAACATGACAGGATTCTCAGCTGCATCTTGGGTTCTGAGGCTACCTTGTGCTTGGCACACTAGTCCAAAACTTGCACTCTTTGCAGTTTCAAAAGTATTATCACCCAGATCCGGTGCTTGGGACCATGTCCAATCAGGTTTTGAAGTCTGTGGACTACCCAGACTTGTAGGGCTATCTGCTCCAGAGTTTGACCACAAAGTAAAAAACCTCTTGTTTTCTTGCCTATAAAAAGATTTTCCATTTTTCTATTTGTGTCCATTGCCTTCTATCCTATCACTGGGCACCACTGAAAAGAAAATCTGATTTCATATTCTTTACCTTTTCTCCTAAGGTATTATTACTAGTGGACAAGATATCCCTGAGCTTTCTGTTTTCTGGGTAAACAGTGCCATGTCTCAGCCTCTCCTCATGTGAGAGAGGCTCTTCAGCATCTTCGTGGAGCTTCATTGGATCCATATATCTCTGTTGTACTAAGGAGCTCAGAATGAGACCCATCACTCAGGGTGTAGCCTCACTAGGATTGAGCAGATGAGAAAGTTCACCTTCCTCTCAACCTGCTGGCCACTCATTCTGAGGTGGGCATCCTCGTACAGCCGTGGATACTGTTAGCTGTCTTTACAGCAAAGACACATCACTGGCTCATACTTGAATTGATGTCCATCAGAAAACCCACCTCCCTTTCTACAAAGCTGCTTTCCAGCTCTGTGGCCCTTTGCATATACTGGTGCCTGGGTTTGGTCCTCCCCAGGTGCAGGATTTAGCATTTGTTTATCCTGTTGATTATTCAGGAAGGCAACAAAGAGGTATCATTGTAATGACAGCTTAAGAATTACATCTAAAATTAAAAGAAAATAGATTTTTTTTTCTTATTTTTAGTGTGACACACCTGATAATTGTTTTTTGAGAGAGTAGTTGCAAACTTCTGTATGTGTTGACACATGAACCCTTTATGTGGTAGAAGACTTTTGGGCAGCATATTCTGCTGAGAAGAACTGCTATTCCTCTCAGGCATGATAATAAAACCTGATTTTATCTTTAACTGTTGATGAATTAGCTATTATTTAGGAGACATCAAACCCCACCTCTAGAAATGGCTTTAACATTTCCAAGACCTTCTGCAAAATCAAATTATGTAATGAAACTTATTTATCCTGAAGCAGTAAGCCAAAAAAGGGTTACAGCTGATGCAAGTTTTAGACGCCCATTCACTACTGTTTTGTCTAGCTCACAATCTTTTTCTGATGTATTAGACAAAGTCTACCTGTAAGATTGAAGATTTAAGGTTCAATGTACTTCTTTGAGAAACTATTTGATTAAAGATCCACCAGGTTGGCTTTTCTCTATTCCTAGAATGGAGAACCATGCTACAGCATTGCCTAGCTAAGACAGTTTAGCAGAAACTGGTGCATTTAGTTTGGAAACCTAGAGAAACCCATATAATGCAATGGAAGGGCTGTATTATAGAAGACAGTAGGACACTGATGACATTCAATTAGGTATCATATTAATTCCTGACAACACCATTGTCTTAGATATCAGATTTCATTGAAGGTTCAGGCATCTGACAAAGAAGGACTTGTTTGGATGAATCTCAGCAAGATAAAAGTTATGCTTGAAAGAGTTTAAAATAAAACCCAAAAAATGCCTCTCTCTCTTTCATCAGAGGTCTGACCCAAAGGCCATGGAAGTCTCTAGGTGTCTTTTCTGATGATTTCATATAAAAAACTTACCCATATTTGTAGAACTTTATAGAATTTTGGTCACAATGTTCTTATGAATTTTAATAGGAGAGAAAGGCTCTGTGTTGTTCCTTTGTCTTATGAACTGCAACCTTTAGAACTACTCTTATTTTGACAATTATATGTTTTGAGATCTTACTTGGTAGGTACAATAGTTGGTAACTCACAACAAATTTCTAATGTTATTTTTTTCAATATGAGGAATAAATATCAAAGACATTGAGAAAACACTGCATTATTCTGTCGCAGTCGGGACGGCC
>WEIV01026993.1:0-27545 GCA_013390005.1 Calyptomena viridis
CTGCAGAAAACTAGGAGGTAGGATGCAATTTCAAATTGTATATGGATGAGATGTGGCATATTTGAATGATCATTCTCTAGACAGTCATCTTATGCATAGGAAACAATTTTCCTCTTGTGCAGAATGAAGAACGTGCTTTTACATAGGGTTTCCTCTTATTGTGTGCAGCACTTTGTTCCCATCTGAAACTGCCTAAAAATAGATAGAGCACAGAACTCTTTACACTAAAAATGAGTTGCTTATGAAAAGAAATTGTCTAAGGATATACAGAAAGATGTACCTGATTACTGGCAGAGGCTAATTATGCATAAGATCTTTTCTTTTCCTCCTGTTTTCCCCTCCAACCCCTTCCCACTGCAGACTTTACAGTCATCCTTACATTATGCCTTCTGGCTGACCATGGATGAGTGCAGAGGATGCTCTTTTCCTTGTGCATCTGTCACTACATCCAGCTGCCTGTTTTTATTAGTGTGCAGTGGCAGTGTGGGACACAGCCTGTGTCTGTCAGATGCATTTCCTTCATGGTTCCATGAGGAATCACCAGGCCACAGCAAGTGTCTATAACATGGCCATCCCTGCTATGCTGATTCACCCTCACTGCTTTTCAATGGAAGCTTCAATAACAGTCAGAGGGGCATTGGGAGCTGTTGCTATTTTTAAAATATTTGCAGTATAAGTGAAATGTATTGATAAATCAATATTTATACAAATAAAGAATGATAGCAAGAGTTTTAACCCCGGTTTTATCTTTATGTCCCATTCCAAATTTATTCTTTCTTTTATCCATGTATAACCAAATAAAAAGTGAGGGAGCTCCAACAGACAGGAATGAAAGAAATATCCTTTCTCTTTGGCTCTGGGGAGATGTGGGAAACAGTTTTCTATAGTGGAAATGCTCAAGTTTAATCCTGTTGTCTTTGTCTTTCAGGCCAAAGGTTTTGAACTTCCCTCTGTGACAAATGCCTTTATCACCTATATAAGTGTTTCTTCTCTGTCTTATTAGGTGTGGGGCTGCCTTTCATACCTGTATGATATTTTGACCCAAAACTCCTTTAATCCCAGGAATGTGTAACTGGACAAAATCCTCCAGCCTTTCTAGATGAACAGCTAGATCTGTAAGTTGGGAAGCCTATAGAATAATTATGCCTTCTTATAAAAAACAAGTTTCAGCTTAAATTCAGTAACATGTTGCTTGAAAAGGCTGTACTTCATCAGTACAAAAAATATAGTTTTATGATGATTAGTTCTTAGATCTACCTCAGAGCAATTTTAAAAGGGGCAGAATGTGGGCAGGTACCAATTATCTGTCACAATTAGTGTGCGTCTTATTGTATATATTTAAGAAATTAATGACAGTAGGTGGTTAGAACTGTCTCATTTCTACTAATTAATAAGTCTTCAGTAGCCAATTGGCAAAATAAGAATACCAATTAAATGTGATGTCAATAGAGTTATTAATTATAAGAGAACAGATATCCTTGAAGTCCAGTAACAATAGTGGGAAACTGATTTCTTTTAGAGGCATTTCAGTGCATCTCCTACTTGAAAAGCAAGTGTATATTTAATCTTGAATATTTATTTAATGGAAACCATGTCCAAGAAGTGCATTCAGCTTTTCTTGGATACTAGAAAGTGAAAATTTTAGGGTGGCTCAATAACTTCCTAATCCTTCTTTTTGTATTTGCACCTTTTAAAATATTTTTACCGTTAGCATGGAATAATGTATTTGGAGAGTCTATATGCATAAGGGTCTAGTTGATATATACTCAAGATACATTGAGAAACAGTATCTTCAGATATGATGATCTCTTTCTAGTATTCATCTCTTCTTTCTCTGCAGTAACAGTTACTCAGGGTGGAAGGAACAGACCTATCCCTTCATGTGGACTTCTGGGAAAGTATACCTGTAGATTATATAAATTGACCAAATATGACAAAATTACTACAGATAAAATAAAAATCAAAGTCAGACCAAGAATGAGGGAAAAAATATCTGCTGGCTGTGCCTGGTGTCTGCTGTTGGTGCTAGTTTGGACCTGCTTAACCAAACCTGGTGGTTTGACTCTGCTTGACACCACGGGACTCAGCACCTACAGAGGTTCAGTGTCACAGGGCATGATCTCTCCAGCATGTGCTGGAGTGCTGCCTCTCAGCAGAGATATGAACCCTGAGGGACCTCCCAAGGAGGGACATAGCCCTACAGGACTGAGGGTACAGAAATGCCCAGGGGCCTCTCACTGAGGTTAGGGCAGAGGGAGATGGTGTCCTTGCCTGCAAGAGTCATGCACTGATAGAAGAGCTATATCACTACACCGAGGTCTGATAATGTGCACCGTCAGAAAAGATGAAAAAGCAATGGAGGGGATTTTCAGAAACTGTGGAGATGTGAGCCTGAACTCCCAGTTGCACAGAGAGGCAGCCAGAAACTGTTTGGTTTGATGGAGAAGGCTGAAAGCTTAGTGGTTTTTTGCACCAGGAGAGCAGCTCTTCTCCAATGGCAGGTCCAGGGGTAGCTCCAGTGTCCTGGTAGCTAATGTAGGGCAGAAGGTTACAACCAAGTAACTGCTGAAGTCACCTGAGCCAGGTGGTAGAGCAAGCATAGCCAGTAGATTCAGGCAAGTGATTGTCACTTTCTACTCAGCATTTGTTAAGCAAAATCTAGAGTTCCATTTTCCTGTTCCACTTCAAATAGAAGAAAGGTGTTGATGAACTGGAAGAAGTTTAGCAGAGGGCCCTTAAGCTTGTCAGAGACTGAAGCACTTGCCCTGAGCAATCCATCAAAAGGAGAACTTCACGAGGACCTAATTCAATGCATCTGAGGAGCTTATCAAGAGCATGGAGACAGGCTTTTCTGTAGTGAGTCACAGAAGGACAATACAGAAGATCTAAATTGACTAGAGATCTCCTGATGTCTCTTCCAATTTTAATTTTCCCATGATTCATTTTCTGTGATCATAATGAACTTCCCCTCACCCCAATGACCCATCTGTGACGTATTATGAACTTTTAACTGAGCCTCAAGTACAGAGGTGGCTTTGACAGTGTATAGATAACTTGGTTTGGGATGAAGGAGGAGAAATATTGAGGCAGGAACAGAAGGGTGAAATAAGAAGTTACAGGGACAGGGCTTGTAAACTCTTCAGCATTTTGGAGGTAGGAATGGAGTAGGCTGGTTGAAAGCCATCCAGCAAGGGAAGCAAAGTGTTTCCTTTTGAGGAATACATACTGCTAAAAGAATCTTTCAATCTCTGTGAGGGTCATAATAATCTCAATTGTAATATCTGAGGCTGTATTATTAATATTCTGCTGGATGCAAGTGATTAGACATGAGAGAAATAACTCAAGAACTGCAAGAAGCATTTCCTGATGGAGGTGAAGAGGCTGCCCATAAAGCTGTATTCCAGATGGCCTTCCAGATTTTGAGGGTGTCATTACACATAGTGGGGAGACTTTTGGATTTTGTCAGTTTGTTTCATAATTTTGTTTTCATTCAAGACCCTTTGGTTTAGCTTGATAGCAAAGTAACCACTTCTCCCCTTGGGTTTCTTACTGCACATGGTTTTGAATGCTATTGGCTCAAATGTTGATGCCTCTTGTATTAATGAGGTCACTCAAGATACTTTTTAGTATTTAATTAATTGTCAATCAGGGCAAAACCCAGACTTTTTCCAAGAGTTTAATGCCTCGTTCCTTTTCTGTGTTAAATTAAAGCAAAGCTATTGATATTGAAAGGATCAGCAGTCTCCTCCCAACATCTTGAAAAATTTTCTTTGTAGCTCTGACCTCATCTCCCACCCCCAATGCGACACGTTTTAAATGCTCAAGTGTTGCACCACTTTCACTTCTGTTTTGCAGCCTTCAATCTGATGGCTGCAGATACTCCCAAACATTTGCAAGATAGTGCCATGCAAGCAGTATGAAGTGATAGAAGCAGTGAAAACAAGCCATGATTAATTTAGGGCACAAATTGGAGAAAAAGATGGACTTTTTCTTATTCCTGTGGCTGAAAGCCCTTCTATTTGTCTGAGGCTGTGAATATATTTTAAATAAAGGCATCAAAAATGGAAAAATATGACATAGGAACTGTAGCTTCTGTAACTTCTAGTATGGAAGTTCTTTCATAAGGCAAATAGTAGGGTCGTAACAGGAATATAGGCTGGATGCATAGAATTTCAAGCAATTAATTAATTAAGACAAGCCAGGGGACAGCAGGACAGATGTGGAGATGACAAGACTGGGACTGTATTTCAAAAACATTCTGCTGTTGCTTCTTCCTGGATCAGCTAGAAACCAAGCAATGTTTGCTGAAGTTGTTTGACTTTTTTCCCTTCTCTCTTGCACATGCCTTCCTCTTCCTTCTACTCATCTGTCATCTTGAATTTCATATCCAAACAACACTGGGAGATCATCTTGCATGATTTAATACACCACTTTCAGGGTGATATATTACAAAATGTTGTTCTCTTTTCATTAGAACTGCATTTTCTTGGGAACTCAACCTCAAATACCTGGACTGAGCTTTAGAATAGAAGGATCCTATCAAAAAGAAAAACTTTAGGTAAAAACTTAGGCATGGTGAATTGTTTCCTATTTTGGGTTTGGTTGGTTTTTTTTAATTTTTTTAGGTTGATTATTTTTTACTCCTAAACTAGAGATTTGTGTTTAGAAATTTGGTGTAGGCAACACTGAAATTCTTCCCTGGTAACTAACAGTTTCAGTAGTCTCTTATTTAGTATTAAAATTATAGATATGAGACTTTATTTTGCTTGGTCTTAAAAACTTTCTTCAGAGATTTCATACCTCTGAACTATAGCATCACATAGGAGGAATCACTTCTATATAACTTTAGTGTATATTTTTCTGCAATTCTTGTCTTATGAGTCTGCAATAATAAGTCTTCCTGGTGTTCCTGAATTCACCTTTTCTCCTTTTCACATCTCAATGCGTTTTCCAATCCTACTTTTCACTTAGGTAGACAATGATGTATTTGAGAAAGGGCATTTTTGTCTCAAGATTATCAAATACGTGCTTAATGTATTAGCCTAAAGTATTTCTGGGCAGTATTTTGGATGGGCAGCACAATTAATTTATTGTAATAATGTCTAATCACAGAAAATACAGTTTTGGATTTATAATTTCTCAGTATTAGTGATACAGTGATGGAATAATTAAGGTAGAAAAGAATGTTTTGCAACACTGTATATGCTTACCTTGTTCTGCAACCTCCTGGTCTAATTTGTTCTATTTAACATGTAAATGTCCTTGTTTTCAGCCACTTCCAGTACACGGTGAGTTCTCTCTGGAAAGGTAACATTTCCACTTCCATTTACTGCTGCTAGAACATAAAATAGTTTGGTACTTCAAAATAAATTGGAATTTTGACTCACAGGGAGATTTGGTAGCATTTTTCACATCTCCCTCCCCAAAAGAATGAACATAAATACTTTTATTAAGGTTTATGGACTAAAAACTAAAATATTCCTATAAATGCAGTTTGAATATAGTCCCCCAGATCTGTATATCTTAATTGCAAAAATGTAGACTCATTTGCTTTATGTACAGTGTAATGGGCTTGCTATGGTTTATAGGCAAGATTTCTGGCATGTTCATTTACATTTACTGGATTTCTTTTGATATTATTTTCTCTCTTCTCTTCTCCTCCACCTGCCCTGCAAGTCGTAAATTTTCTTACATAAACATCTTTCTAAAGTCAGTGAGTGACAAGCCTCTCAAAGTAACAGAAAAAGTCTGTTATTGAATAACTTTCTTTAGGGTATTTCAGTGGCATGGGGGCCTTGGATGAGAGTGAAAAGGGGATCTTCTCTGTTTTGGCTGCTGGCACTCATCTTCCTTGTTGCCTTTAATTTCTCTGTTCTGTGAACTCTTCTAAAATTCGTTATCTGTAAATCTGTGCTGCATTGTGTCGATATGATCTTTAGGGATTGAACAAGATTCCCTGAAAAAAAGACATTTCCCCATCAACAGGACAATTTAAGTAGCTAGTACTGTTCAGAGAGAAAAATATCTTGTATTGCACGTTGGTGCCTTAACTGTTACACAATTTTCTGTCTGCAGTTGTGGATTCCATTACTCTTTTGTATCCAGGAAATGTACAGGAGATGAAGGAAGGAAATTTTGTCCTCATGTGAGTTCAGAGGGTGCATGTAGTAGCCTGCAATCGTGACAGAGCCTTGTGTAGGTCCAGAGAGCAGCCTGTGGTGGTACCAAAATTCTTCCTGTCTTTTAGGTAGGTTCCAGGTTTGAGGTCATACCACTGAACTATGGGCAATGCTATTGGAAGAGCTGAAGGTATAACTCCACCAGTACAGACACCATAATCTTTGCAGATATCTATAGCTGGGAAGGGTTTCACATTCATGATGTAAACAAAATATTTTGAGGGGGCTAGATGGATGTAATTGTGAAATTCCAAGGTGAATATTTTCCAATATTGCTCTAATAAATAACCATAAGTATTTGTTCTGTAAGCAATATAAAGTCAGAGATGGAGTCAGGGATGAAACATGTCTTGACTCTTGGAATTTTTTTCCAACTTTCTGGACAATAGTGTTTTGACTTTATGGCTCTCTTTTTTTAAATTTCATTTGGTAGTTGAGCACCAAATGCAGTTACAGAGACCCACCAATTATCTGGGCTTGGATTAACTCACTATAAAGGGGAGGAGAATAGTTAGTTACTCCCAGACTCTTCAAATACCAAACTTGGTCAAGAAAGTAGAATTGCGAACTTGACGGTTGAGTCAGAAGAGGAACAGCTCCCCTGGGTTTGAAGGGAGCCAAACCCTACAGATGTTACCAGTCCACATGTACCAAGCATATTGGCAGGGTGGCTGTATGTCCCTTTCCCTGGCCAGGGAAAGACTAGAAGGACTTGTAGTGATGCCAAAGGGAAGAGAGGGTTGGTGGGTGACATGGTAACTTGTATTACTACAGATATGGATGCACTACTGTATTATCACTCTGTAGAGCTGGTTGAAATTTATTTTGGATTTTTTTTTCTGGAGGGGGAAAAGGAATGCTTTCAAGAAACAATTTCTCAGCTGGAAAGGTGAATGTGTGGGAAGCATGTCTAGGTAAGTTAGAGGATATGCTTTCCACACCTGGAGAAGTGAGAGAGTTGCTTAGTGATTGGGCTAGAGAAACCTCTTCTTTTATGCTGAGGGAGAGAGAACAGGATCAGCTCCTGGCAGCTGGCAAGCTTGAGATCTTGAACAATGATGAGAAGTGTGGTATAGGAGCAGGTGTTCCTGAAAAATGAGAACTGTATATTGATGTCCTTCACAACTCCATCCCAACTCAGTGCAGATGGTTCTGATTTGAATGTTGGTTTTGTGTTTTACTTCTTCCCTGTAGTTCAACAGACCACCAGGATGAACTTTTAGGGTAGTTACCTTAAGCAGAAATATTTCTTCCCTGTTTTCAGCTCAGAGAGGGAAGCCTGCCATCCTGTTGTATGAATGCTACTGCAGCCTCTAAAGAGTATTTGTCATGCTGTATGAAACTGTACCAGAACAACCTTGGTGCCATCAAGCTGCTTTGGGGGGAACTCTGATCTGTGCTGCACTTGTCACTCTGTTCCATTCGTCACTGTGCTCTGTAAATGCATGTTGACTTTATCTCTGTGCATTTTTCCTAACTTTATAGCTCAAGTAGGTACAGAGAGAGCTGAAAGACTGTGGACCCAGCAGTGCTACAGGCAAGTTAGTCCTTTCTGTTGACTGGAGCACCAGATTTTCTCCTCTCAGTTTTAAAAATAAAATTGTGTGTGTGCAAACTAAACACGTGATGTCCAATGCTGGCAGGTTTGCTGATAGCTTTTAGCTCTTCATGTCATGTCAAGGCATTTGTGCCCACAATCTCTGGGTCTGTTGGGACCCCCTCCTCAGAAGATTCTTCTAAGCTGACTTCATTGTAAGTGAGGGTTTAAAGCCTCAATTAAGTGACCTTAATGCAACTTTTTCTAGTATTACGCAGCATTTTCTCTCATTCATTAATCAAATACTTGCTGCCATCTATCTTTCATGGCTGGATTTGTTAATTCTTGAGTGTTTGATTACATAAGTCAGCGTTTGTACTGTTCTGTAGTATGAATTATCTTAAAGTTATTTTAAAGCCTTCCCTATGGTCTGCATTACTTTCTCCTTTCTCAGAAGGTTCTTCTGTTTATAGGCTGAGTTCTTAGAAGCTGCTAATGTCTGACCTGATCTTTAAGTGTTTTGATTCTTAAAAAGCCAAACCTATGCTAAATGTCTAGCTAACTTGTCCAATGATGCATTATGGTGTCTCTGATAATGTAATCCAGAAGCCTAACTTAATCTGTTTAGCTATTTGTATTTGCCAGTGAAAGATATCCTTGGTTTGCCTTTTTCTCAATCTTTGCCTCCCTTCATGGTCTCATTTCTCTAACTGAATTGCAATGCTGAGACTCTGAATGCTTTTGATCCTTGCATCCTACTATTTTGTGCTTGTGTGAAGCTGCTTATATATAGAATAGAATTATCTATAACACGGAAGTGGAAAAACAAATCTCGGACATCTTGTAAACAAGACATTTGTTTTGGAAATGAAGTGATTTAAAGGTGGTCTCCCAGGTCATCTAGGGAAGCTTTTTTCCTCTAGGCCTGTATCACATCTGTCCAATCCATGCCTGCACTTCTGTCTGTGTAGGCTGGGGAAGCCTCATTGGCACAGAGTGGTGCCACAAGCCTCTGACAGGTGGGTCTGATGGTTTCTTCACTTGCTTGATATTTGCTCACTGCAGGATGTTTGCAAGTCAGCTTGCTCTGTGCCGAGCTCAGGGTGAACTATTCAAGGCTGTAACTACATCTTTGTGGATACCTTGAGAAATTTTCTTCTTCCATGCATGTTGTGTGGCTCTCAACCAAAGAAAAAACGATCCCAAGAAGGTAAAATACTCTTTACTGACATCTTCCTCTAATGCAGTAAACTTAGTAAATAATCTAGAGAGGCATGGTATTTTATTTAATTTCTACATCCAGCATCATAATGTAAATCATTTATCTGATGGACAAAAGCTTTACTAAATTCTCTTATGTTCTCTCTTCTATAAGTGTGATTTTTTTTTTTTTATAATAAAGGTAGGTTCTCTTGCTACAGCCATTTTTCTCTGAGATAAGAGAACATGAGGCTAGCATAAAAATGGGAAAATTAAATTACTGTTAGCAATGAAAAATCAGTCTTTTAAACAGCTTTAAGATACCTGGTGACTTTGACTGTGGGGAAAATTTGTGATGTTATTGGCTAAAACTTGGAAACTTTGAGTGCCTGAAATTTGGCTTGTACATCCAGTGCTAGCCTGGAATTCCTGGTACCTGGTATGACAGAAGAGATGGACACCACTATAGTCCCTTTTGTATAGAGATGTACTGCAAATGTTTGAATAAAATTGAAGATTAATCCAAAAAGCAGTTAATAGTCTGCGTAATATTAGCTAGTTACTGTTATCAGATGCTTCTGTTTCTGTTCATGGTCTGTTCTTTTGGCACTGTTTTATCTCCAGAAGCTCTTTTAAACTCTCCTAATTCAAAAAGTTCTGTGAAGGGCACAAACTCTCATGTCCCAGGCTCAACATTCCCTTTGGCAATTATTAACTGAGTGACTCTTGTAATGGGGCCGTGGGTTAAAGAAACACTTAAACGTTATTCATATGCTTGAATACTTTCCAAAACAAAAATGCTCATCATGAGCATCTGAACTGAGAAAATCTTTGGTTTGCTCATGAGCTGTCAGCACTTCATCAGCACCCTGGATGTGAGTGGTGTAGCTGGATGCACGGGGTATGTGATGCTGGGGAAGGTGTAGCCTGGCAACTGCCTCATTTCACTCACTAATTTCACAAATGTTCTTTGGTGTTAACTTGAATAATGGCAGACATAGTAGCTTGGCCTTCTGCTTGCTATGGGGAACTCACCAAGGCAAAACTACATTCAGTGGTGACTGATTTGCCCAACTAATCTTGCTGAGTTGGAGGAGAGAGGCAGGGGTGTGTTATGTCTATGGTGACAACCTTGAAGCATGAACCAAATGTGTATAACACATTATTGGATTCATATGGGTGCTGAATACAATGCTTGACAAGATTAAAATGTTCTATTACGGGAAGGCAGCTGCTCTTGGGGCAGCTGCAAAAAATCAGGCAATTTAATCTTTTCTTGGGGAGTAATGCCTGCAAACATGGACAAATAGACTAGGAATACACTTAACAGGTGATGGCATACCTGTCATTGTGTATCCTTGGTCTTTGTAGCTTATTGAAATGACATGATACTTCCATAGGAAGAAGTATGAAGCTCCCAGGAAAGTAGAATGAGATCTGGGATAGGGTAAATTTAACTTTAGTCTTTTAATCAGTGGATGACATTCACTTCTGGATAATGTTATCTTTCTAATGCCAAGTAATTAATAAATCCTAAAGTTTTCTTGGCTGTCCTGACTTGGTGCATACTGTTTCTAGACTGTGAACAAGTAACAGGCAAAGAACACATTCTACACACACATAATTGACCTCTGTTTGGTGTTAATTAAAAATGGTGATTGAGTTATTGAAATACTATAATGTATAGAGTTCACATTAATCTGTTTACACTAATTGCTTTGACTTCTATGCCCACAAGAGGGAAGAGACAATTGAACCTCTGCATAAATAGTAACAATTTTTTCATGATTACATATAAAAATTGCATAGTAGATGTTACA
Organism: Calyptomena viridis; assembly: GCA_013390005.1. Lineage (NCBI taxonomy): Eukaryota > Metazoa > Chordata > Aves > Passeriformes > Eurylaimidae > Calyptomena > Calyptomena viridis. Next base: position 10,737 of record WEIV01026993.1, read on the forward strand.
TTAATTCTGTGTGCTTTAAAAATTTTCTTGACCTTAGAAATTTTGCACAAGAGAACAGGTGAGTCATGACTGAATAGATTTCTACCTCTACTATCCTCTACTATGAAATCCATAGGTAACTATTCCAAGTCATAATGAACAGTGTTTCTTGCATAATGTGCCTGATATACATTCAAATGTACTAAAAGAGGAATGATTGAATGATTGGAAACCTTGGCAACACTAATCTATTATTAAAAAAAAAGAGGGGGGTGGAAATCTAACAGTGAAATGTCTGGTTAAAGGTAGAAGGAAACATGATCTGGTTTCAGAATAGAAATTAGACAGCAGATAACCTTTCCCAATGAAATTATGTTTCTTGGTCTGGTATATCATGCCCCAGATGACTCACAAATGAATTTGTAAAAAAACTTCTGACAAACACTTACAAAATTCTTGGGGAGGCATGATAGAACATGGTGGCTGCTGTTGCTATTTTGACAGTAGGAACTCAACCAAAATCCATGGCAGATCTGAGCTGGAAATGGCTCTGTAGCAGTGCAACTAGTTGGTACTTTGCTGAAGCTCTCTTTGTTCTTGACATGTATGCACATGCTGAAAAAAATAGTCAGAATTCAATTTCAAGGGAGCTTTTAGCTCCGTCTCTGCAATTCTTTTCCTTTTTTCCTATTGAATGCACAGAGAGGAGGAGAGGTAACAGGAAGGCTGCAGGCATTGAGGAGGATCCTTTAGCTCATCTTCCAGCAGAGGACATCAGTGTTTGATAATAGTGAAGCCTGTTTGTGAGTTTCATTGGGGGCTTTGCCTTTGAGCAATCCAAACCACAGCTTTCTTCTATTTGGAATGCTGCAGAAAACTGTTTAAAGCAAACATTTTATAACAAGAAAATGTTATTGTACCAGGGCACATAGTCCTCTGGCTCTCTATTTGTGAGCAATTTAAGACATTTCTTTCTACTAAGGGCACTCAAACATGCATTATTTTTTAAAGCATCTGCTCCTGTAACAGGATTTCCTCTGTGTGCTGTGTAACTCTTTTCTTTGGGAAGTGGAAAGATTGTAAGGGCTACCATGGCAGAAAACCCCCAGCCTTTCCTTTGCTAATTAGTAGTCTGCTGATTATTCAGGTGTGGCTGCTTGGGATGGATCTGCATGTTCATGGCTGCCTTCCACATCTTTGTTCCAAAAAGCTGTTTCCCTTATGTGGTGAGGGTGGAAACTAATGTTTCAATTGTTTGATTATCAGTTTTTGAAAAATGCTCCAAATCCGTGTGCTGTTGCATGGAGTCCAAACTCTTCCAGAGGCCAAGCCTGAAAAACCAGCAGCTTGAAGTGCTGCATAAATCTGAAAGAACTAGTTTTGTTCTCATGTTTCACTGTACTTCCTGTTGACTTTTTTTTCCCCTTATATTTTCCTTCTTTTATTCTGCAATTGTCCATCCTGTTCTTTTTTCTGGCCTCACAACTCTCTTACTCAGACCATTTTTCTCACCCTTTAATATTAGGAAGAAGCTGTATATGGTTCAGCTGTATTTGAGTGTGGAGACCCTGTTTCATACAAACTCACATACAATGATATGCACCTGCAAAGACAGCACTGACTATCACGTGAGAGCTTTTCAGAGCACCACACTCAACCCCCAGCTTTTGTTGCCCACCCATGTCTTTTCTTTCAGTGAGAATGTTGCTGCTGGTGGCACTTGTCTGTGAGTTGGTAATTAACTGAAACCTTCTGATCTATTTTAAGGTTTTGCCACAAGCCATTTCCCTTGTACCAGTGTAAAGTTTCTTTAATCTGGCATATTCTCTGAGCATGCCATGTAAACTGATGGAGATAATGGAGTAACTCAGGCTTCATCCTCCTTTCTCTTTCTTGCACCCAATATGGTGTAAGCTTGTTTGACTTTGTTGTGCCCAGGTTTGGATGGATGTCAGTTTGGAGTCTTCCTTCTCCTTCATTAGGGACCCTATGTCTTCTGCTACTCAAATTTCAGTTGTGTGGTTATGTATTAAAGTTGGAGCTTGAGAGTGATCTGTCTGCCAGGTCTGCCATGTTGGGGTTTCCCCCAGGCACACTCATCCCTTTTCCTCACTTCCTTTTGTGTTTTTGATATAGGCTCCTAGGCTTTATAACACTGTGTCTATTTTGCTCTTATTTGCTTTTCATCTCTTCCAAAGGGATTTGTTTTCTGGTAGCATGCAGTACTCCTCAAATTCCTATAATTCTGCTGCATAGTTTTACCTCTTGCCTGACTTAAAAAAGCTATTAAGATAAATGAAACAGAGCAAGCTTTATGCACCAGCTAGTATCAGAAATTCATTTATCTTGGTTTTGCTTTCCTTCCTGCTTGAGGACACAGAACTGTTTTCATTCTGTTTCTGTTGTCCTGTATGCTTTCAGAGGCCTTGGACTCTCATGAAGCTTTTTACTGCTCAATTACTCTAATCAAGTTGTTTCCTTGGCTATGTCTAGACTATTCATCAGGGAGATGCCTCAGAGTCCTCCTCTCAAAGTGAGACTGGTGTCATGGCATGCACAATGTCTCTTGCTTGGCCTAGGAACAGGAGTTACCCCTACCTTGAAAATAAAGGAGTGGGGAGAGGATGATAAGGGGAGGATACGACCTACCCTTCAAAGTGAGGATAACTGAGGTTGTTGTTGATAGATCCCTGTGGTGGTGTGCTCTTTGTTTGTTTCACTGTAATAGTTTGTTCTGTTACCCCCTACCCTATATTTGGTTCATTCTGGTGTATGTATACTCCCCTATTATGTGATCCCTCCAACTCCTCCCCTTCCTTTGTACCTTTCCCAAAACCCCTCCTATCCCTGCACCATATATGTACCCCAACTCTGCCCTTTGTTCTAGAACCTTCCCTATCGATCATTCCTACTTGGTGTCCCATAGGCTTAAGTAGTAGGCCTTTGGTCTCTACTCCTGTCTGTCAACCCTCAACCCCACCTCTTCCTCAACCCCATTGGCCCTTACCCTCTCTCTGCCCCTCATTCCTTCCCCCTATAAAACCCCAAGCCCTGAGCCAGTCAGGCCTCACTCCCTGTTGGCTGTCTTGGGGTTTGGACCCCCAATAAACTGTTCCTCTGTTTTTGGCCCAACGAGAGTGAGTCGTTTTCTAACCTTTTACCCTCCAACTGCTACAGCACCCATGCCATCCTGGACAAGGACTCCCAGGCAAGGTCAGGCCAACTAGTCCACACGCATAGGCCCTGCACAGGACGTGTGGGTAGGGGGTACCACTTGTCTAGGGAGGCCTTAGTCGCCTGGTGGCTGGTGTTCCTTCGGAAGGACCCTTGTGCCTTCGGGTGACCCACACCTGTCCGGTGCCCTTGGCGTGGCAGCACAAGGTAGCCAGGGCTGAAAAAGGTGTCGGAATCTCTGCCACCCAGGCCAGTGCCACGGCAGATCCCTTGAGATGGATTAGGATGAGACGTGCTCATTGCTTCCCTTCTAGCACTTTGTTTTCAGCAGTGTCTGTGATGCACTGTTTAGCTCTGAGCAGGTACTGTAAGAAGTCAATACTAGTGCCAGACCACCATCATCCATGAAGAGATTCTCACAAGTATTTTCCTTCTCTTTCACCCAGCAACCTGTTCTCCCACATCTACTGCCATTTTCCTGACTCTTCAGAGTAACAGCCTGCTCTTGCTGCTAGTTAATGAGGATAAATATTGTATCATGTGGTGTTGTACAGCACTGCATGTCCAACGTGCCAACTCTGTTGATGACTAATGGTCAAAATGAGGTTTGGGTTGGTTTTTGTTGTTACTGGGGCTTGTTGTTTTGTTTACCGTATTATAATTCTGCCAAAGGTTGAGAGCACAGAGCAGCTTGCTGATGCTGAAAAGAGGAGGTCTCACTTTCTCTGGATGTGCAATTTACCTTCATCCTTCCTGCAGCAGCTCTGCTACTCCCTGGATTCTTTGCTGACCTAATTTAACTCACTGAAAGGGTAGAAGAGTACTTTTACTTCTTCCTCACAGATCAGTTGTAATTAAACCATTTGCTTAGTAGGAAGAGAGGAGAGGATGAGTAATGCCCTATAGCTGTATCTCATGTACTCTGCAGAGGGTTTAATTTCCAAAGAAGCAAAGAACACTGGGAAAACATATGACTATAATGCACATAGCAAAGGAAAACTTCAGGTTATGAAACCAGTTTTCCAACAGTTATGATAGAGTAGTTTAGCGTAAATTTCAAAACTTTTCTCACTTGTGTATATGCAGTGATAAAATTATGTGGTCATATACTAGATATTCTGAGGCCTACTATCTCATTTAGCATGTGGAACAGGCTAAGTGAAATGCCACCATGGCACTGGTGAACTATCCTTCCTACTATAATAATGGTTTCCTGAGGGGAAAGCTATCACTTAAAGCACATTTTGTGTCCCCCAAAGTCTGAGTTTGTTTGATAGCTAAGTTTGCTGGAAAATTATGCTAACCCTTATAGCACTGTTTACCACGTAAAAGTGGGTAAAGACAACATTTTAATGACTGTTCAATGTGTTATTTTATATCTTTCATAGAAAGCAGAAAGCTACTGCTTAAATGTAAAAATTATTTTTCTTCCAGTGGAACATAAATGACACTTTCGGGGAAATCTCAACTATAAACCAAGTTCATAATTCACCTGAAAGAGATATTTTTACAGATTAAAGTTAGATTCAGTGCAGTGAGCACACATAGAATATATTACCAATTCTCCTTACTTGCATATAATTTGCTTATGCATAATTGTTTTGGTAAATTAATCGTGTTAGAAATCATCAAAAGCAGACCTGACATCCCGGTGATAAAGATCTCTTATAGATGTTTTGCATTTCTTATTTTTCTTAAGAAGAGCATTTTGATATTGAACTCACATACCTAAATATTTCAGAATTCATGAGTCGGGTTCATTCAATGGCTCTGAGGTTTTTAATTTTTATGCAGTTTTCCAAAAGCAATGAGTACGTTTTGTTATGGTATATTCAGGCTTGATTCTTCTGCCATTTATAGTTTGGCTTTTAGGTGTCTGCCTTCAGAGAACATGACACAATGCTATATATCTGTTTTGGTTCCTTCCACACTGCTCCTGAAGACCCTTTTTCTGGCAGTGACATAATTGGCCAGAGATTGCTTCACATCTGTCCTGTGGGTCTGGTCGTCTTCACTTTTCTGTGGATGTTTCATGCTTGAGAGCTGTTCTAAGCCATATGTCACATTGATGCTTGTATTAACTCTACCAGGGAAAACCTTTAAAATGTAGGTGTAAAAGTGCTCTGGATTGTGGAGACAGGTGAGAGACAAGTCCTCTCTCTCTCTTCCCAACCCTCTAAGTTGCTGCTGTTGTTGCCCACTCCCCAACAGACTAATTCTGGCTCTGTTCTTCCTATATCCCAAGCAGCGGATCAATCCTTCATCTCCCATGAGCACATCTGGGCTTTTCTCTCCACAGCCTCCCAACAAAGAGGTGTTGCTATGCCTGGATCATTAGCAATGCCTCAGTCTGCTCCTTTGAGTCAGGAATGATGAGTAAAAGATTGCCAGTGGCTGCTTCAAAACTGCAAGGGTCTCCTGTGGGATTTATTGCTTCCTTTTGCTAAGGAGAAGCTCCTGGTGCCAGTGACTCCATCTCCTCGCTGTTCTCCTGCAATGCATCCATGGATGTTGCATTCTGCTATTTGAATTGGGCAGCCAGTGGTGAGTTAAAGAACTCATCTGCCAACAAGAAAATAAATGTTTTTTCGTTCTTTTCCCTATTGTTTTGTGGCTGGTGAGAAAAGATGATTGAGCAGGTGCTAAAGCCACTACTGCTGCCTTGGGGGCTCTTGTCCTGCTTCTATTACTGTCTCTCCTGTTGTCTTGTTCCTGCTGCTTGTACAGCAGAGCCTTGTGCTTGGCTAGGAAGCAGTCCAACATGTTTTTGGGGGTGGAGAGCTGACAATATTTTGGAGCAGACTAGAAGGTAAGAGGGGTAGGAAGGGTATGAGCCTTCTCCTGTTATTTCTGTTTGTGTTTCTTTTTTTTTGGTTCTTTCTTCTCCCCTATATGTCTCCTCTTGTTTATGTTGTTGCTAGGCTGTCTCACACTGTCCCCAGCCAAATTCACGTTCTCTTAAGGTTAATCCATCCAGGCATAGTAATGCAATGGAGAAAATCTTCTTTATAATTTCCTTTCCCTCTGAACTAATTTCTAAATACTAATATCAATGCTCATGTTAACAAATTAATTCTATTTTTTCACTCCCTCTTCAGTGCATGTTTCTGAAATGTTCACTGATATTCTAAGCAAACACTGCCTCTCCTTCCCTTCTTCCTCCCTATTTAGGCTAATGGTTATATTTCCAAATTTCACCCTATCAAAGTATCTCTAGTCAAGTAAGAAGACTTTTTTTTTTTTCCAAAGAACAGCTGTTTGATTATTTTGGCTGGTGATAGCTAGAACTATATTCTCTGGTCACAGTTAAGAACAAATATAATTAGATTTTCAGTTTCATGGCATAAGTTCATCACCATAGAAATGAGGAAAGACTTCCTATATGTAGGACGTAGGGACATTGGTTAGAGTAGTATTTAAATAGTAATCCCTATCCTGTTGTTATAGCTGGTGCACACATTTATCTTAGAGTCAGATGCTGTACACATTTGTGCTGGCATATTCTCCAGCACCCTTCTGAAACCTCTTTTTAATTGCTAGTGATCATTTTGGATTGGGACTTTAGGCTTTGCATGAATTGATGTCTTTCTAACATCATCTTGCATAGCAAATTATCTCTGATTAGTAGATGATTTAAGTCCATAGAAAAGGAAAAAGATATCTGTGGGGCTGGTGTAGAGGGATGGAAAATGACAGGAACTGACATTTCCTTTGTACTGTACAAGTGTAACTTTCACCTTCTGCAAAGCAAGTCTGGACTTGACAGAGCCTTGTAGGCATCAAGAGTATAATGCAGAATTTAATCAAACCTTCCTATAATCCAGCAGTTCTGGGATTGAACTAGATTTGTATATCAAAACCCCAGTGATATTCAGATGAAGGATTCATCCCTTTCTGTCTATGAACAGCAATCAAAAGTACTTTAACTTTTTCTTAAAATCAAAAAGTAAAACATTTTTAAGAACACTTAGTTTTTTAAAAATAAATCTGTTCTAAATGTGTCACTGGACAACACAATTTTTGTTTTATATCTGATACTCTGTTAACCTGAGATTAAAATATCCTTTGAAACATTGGGGAACTCTTCTGGTGTGTGTTCAGTGAAAAGACAGAGGAAATATTTTGGAGCCCTCTGACTTCAACACAAGGCAATCTAAAAAGAGGTAATATAAACACAGTATATAGTTCATTGTATATTTGTTCCTGTTTTAGTGATTGCGATTTTCAGAATCTTATGAGAGTGTAAAATTAGCCCTAGGAAGGATAAGAGCTCTGTTTTTCTGGTGGGATGAAATTCCATGCTTTTTTTGGCATTGGTTTCACCAGTGTAATAGTCCTCTGTGATGGCAAGATGAGGAACCTGAAGCCCTGTCTCCAGATCTGCTCCAAGCTGGTGAATCTGGGGGTTTCCTCCTGTTGCACTGACATTGTTTCTTTTCTATTCCTAGTATCATTCTGTCTAAAACCAAGACAATTTGGAGAGGTGGGGACCTCAGAGAGAAGTTTCCTTCCTCAAATTCAATACCCCTCATTTTCTCCAGTGCACAGAGAGAGAGACCAAATACACTCAGGTGTAAGGGAAGAAATAACTCTTTACCAAGAAGAATGCTAATAACAATACTGATAAAATTAGGTTAAGCTAACTAACCAGTGAGGAGAAAATTCCCAAACCCCTGCCCACTGGATCAAAACAAGATGAAGGCTGGCCTCCCCTGCCTGAAAAACCTTGCAGGAATGGTTGGAGAGTCAGTGGTGAAGGGAGGCTGCAGTGCTGGTACAGGAAAAGAGAAGGTGGATTCCAGAGTCTTTGTGTAACCCAGGACAATTCTTCAGAGCTTTGGAATGCTGATGGTAGTGAAATTAATGGCTGATGACCAATCATATACATTAAGGATTTGTAAAGCCCTAGAGCATCATTGGCCAGATCATTAATGGAAGAATCAGTTAGGTTGGAAAAGTCTTCTGAGATCATCAAGTCCAATCTTTGACTTAACAATGCCTTATCAATGGCACTAGACCATGGCACTAAGTGTCACATCCAGTGTCTTCTTAAACACCTCCAGGGAGGGTGACTCTATCACCTCCTTGGGCAGCTCATTCCAATGCCCATTGACTCTCTGTAAAGCATCTTCCTAATGTCTAAGCTAAACCTCCCCTGGTGCAGCTTCAGACTCTGCCCTCTTGTCCTCTGATTGCCTGGGAGAAGAGACCAATACCCACATCAGTACAACCTCCTTTTCAGGGAGTTGTAGAGAATAATAAGGTCTCCCCTGAGCCTCCTCTTCTCCAGGCTAAACAACCCCAGCTCCCTCAGCTGTTCCTCATAGGACTTGTGCTCCAGTCCCTTCACCATCCTTGTTGCCCTTCTCTGGACATGCTCCAGCACCTCAATGTCCTTCCTAAACTGAGGGGCTGAGTACAGGGGAAGAATCACTTCCCTGGTCCTGTTGGCTGCACTTGTTCCTGCTCCAGGACAGGATGCCATTCGCCTCTTGCCCACCTGGGCACACTGTGGCTCATGTTCAGTTTCCTGTCACTCAGAACCCCCAGGTCCCTTTGTGTCTGCAAAACCCACTGAGCTCACCTGTGTGTGCTGAGGATGGCATTTATCTTCAAGGGTCAAAAATTTTCGTAAAACCTAAAACATATGTGAGTCATGACAGCCCAAGGAATGGGGATCTATGGCAAGTTTTGGGGGAAAATAACTTATGCTATAGGCTTAATATTTTTAAACAATTTCTAGGAAGATTTTTTTTTAGTTTAGTTTATTATTGAGAGTGGAAATGTAAATGTCTTTCAGGCTTCCCAGCTACAGATACCAAAAAAAGCTCACTGATTCAAATATGGTGGTGTTGTGGGGTGAATAAACAAAAGAATTATCCCACTGCAGGAAGACTAGATGGATTTTGTAGTAAATAATCAGTATTTTGTCCTGATTAAATATGTTATTCTTCTTGATGTCATGTTATGTAAAAGTAATAAGCTGGAGTCAGCTGTATTTTAAATAAACTCAACTAAAGAGTCAAACGGAAACTAAAGTTTGTGTAATATTTTTATGAAATATAAAAGGTATAAAAAGGACTTTAACTACTTCTCAGTATGGGCAAGACTATCATCAAGGAATGTGACTCCTTGAGAAGTCACTTTTGATTGATTAATACACTCATAATTTAATGTGCTGGTATAGCAAAATTTAAGAGCACAATGGATTGTAAAGAACAGATGTGGTACAGTTTGTTGGTAGTTCTAAAAAAAAACAGAAAAAACATTTCAGAAATGAACATTTTAAGTGCATTTGTTTCAGTTCCATCACCACTTATTTTGATCTGACATGAATTTTTTGATCCTGATTTTTCTCTTGAGTACTTTTAAAAACGAAAGAAGGAGTACTTGATGTGAAGAAACTGTTATTTTTTACTGCTTTTTTTTTTTATATGGATGGTTAAAAGGAATGCCTGAACTGTTCAGTTTGCTCCGTTAAAATGCATAAATGTCTTATCTACTCATTTGTGTCTGTGAAGGTAAAAGGTGAAGTCAAAGTGCAAGTGATATGTGGTGCTTCATATCAAGTGCTCATGGAGGATTAAGTTATTCTGTGCTGGCTGTGTAAAAAAAAAAGCCAACAAAAACTAAGAAAAAAGAAAGCTATTAGGTTTTTTACCTGTATGAAGGCTGTTCAATTATGCCATGTTAGAACATATTGAAAATATTAAAGTGAGAAAGATGACCACTGAAAAAAGTGAAGGACTTTAAGAATGCCAGAGGGGAATCCTCTCCCTAGGACCGTGATCACTAGTGTTAGATTTGCAGGTCCACTCAGTGTCTGGGAACTGGGGAGTCTGATGTTTGCTCCCAAAAAGGTTTGGAACAGCAGTTTTACCAGTGAACGGAACAACAATGATCATATGTGTGTATGTGTAGCAAATCAGCTTATTTATACTGCTTTAGTTTTAGCTTTGCTTAAAAAAAAAAAAAAAAAGGCAAACCCAATAAACCAAAAAACCCCAAACCCTTGATTTTCTTGGCTTTAAACTCCTTCACTTATGGATGTCCTGATTCTCAGCAAGACTTCCCAGGTTAACTGTTCCATAGCTCAGTGCTACATAGGTACTTGTAGCAAATGTCCTTTAGAGCTAGAAGGGTACACAACATAATGTCAGTAACATTTATTCACCAAAGTATCTGTAACATTTTGGAAACAATTTTTCCAGGGCTTGTAAGACACAAAATAAATTCCTATATGGTGTTTTGAGAAGGACACGATGACAACTACTTTGTGTGATTTGTCTGTTTTGCTCATGCCTGTATTGACTTATTAAGAAATGGTGAGTCACTGTGTTCCACATGGCCTTTAATTACTTCTTTGAAGTGCTGTACTCTGTTACATGAGCTAGCTTAAGTATGAACAGCTGTATCACTCTTTCAAAGAACCTACTTTAGAATCAAAAATAGCCAAATTTAACCACAAGTTGTGTAAAAGAGGATGTGGAACTTGGTTGAAAATTTGACAAATCTAAGCGATCTTAATTTCACATGACGCATCCATTTGGATTAACTGGAATTTCAGCAGTAGCTTTCGCTATGTTTCTCCAGGTTGCTCTGGCTGTTCAAGGTCTTCTGGCAAGAGAAGAATGTCAGCTCCCAGAATGTCTGCTTAATAAAGGAGGAGATGTTGGTGGGTTTGTAAGAGTCCTGTCCCAAAAGGGTAATCATGCTGTGTGGGTGAGGCTGCATATACGTATTTATGCATACACACACTCTCATGCTTTCTCCCTATATATATTTAAAAATATACTTCAGTTTATAGATTCCACTAAAAAATAAACCTTTTTTGATAACATAATTTCAAACAGGTGAATTAGAACTGTGGGTATACATCACAGTACTCATGATGCTTTAACAAAAGTGTCAAAAGGAAAGTAATGAAAGCTGCCTGATATACCAATGTTACCAATAGTACATAATTTCTTCAAAGAATTTGTGATTTCAGAAACTAGGGTTAGGGAGAGTGAGATCTTTTACTGGGATTCTAGGGACAAGCATGTGTAACTCTTTTAGAAGAGGAGGAAAAAGGATCATTCCACTCAGTTTCCTCCACTATTGTTTCTTTAAATGTATCTCTAGATAGTTATTCATTGTTATGTATTGTTTTAAAATAATATGTAATTCATATATTGAAGGCTGTTTTTTCTCAACTATATGCTGTGACATTTAATTTAAAAATAATTTCAGTATAATTATTACAGATGTTTTAAAGTGTATTCCTAGCAAAATTGAGAACAGATACAAGAAAATGAAGTGAAGTGCTGCTCTTGCAGTTTCCATTTGGCTGAAACTTTGCTCTGTGTGTTAATCCTGTGGGAGCACACTAAATGGAGTGGAATTTTCATTTCATTTGTTATGATAGACAGTCAGTTCCTCAGGTACTTCTCAGTCTACAGTATCTTTTGTTTTACCTTTTGGAGCTACTTCAATGCTAGAAATACAGTATTTCATTTGCACTGTGCAACACAAAAATCATACTTGAGGTCAAACACACTACAGCTGAAATGATTTTTCTCTTAAAACCCTTTGTCAGTAATGAATCCTCTTTCTCCCAAAGGGTTTTAAACAAAGGCTCAAAAACCTTCTTGCTCCAAAAGCTGAAGAATTCCCATACTGCCATCTGTAGTGATGACCTCAATTCCAAACATGACTGTCTTAGGGGGGGCGTGTTTTATCTTCCTTGGCCAGCTATTGGGAAAATCATATGATTATGTGGTTTCAGATAGGTTTAAGTTTAAAATGTGAAGTTAAATGAGTATCTTGTAGCATTTGGAAGAAATGCTGGTAGTCACAGCATTTATTATCTTCACTCTTCTGAAGTGGTGCAGAGCCTCTAAAGAGTGGATTCCCTCTTTAACTACCTCTGTGTGTTGTAATAGCTCAGATGAAGAGGCATTGTAGAGATCTTGTACCACTGCATGAACAAAGCTCTTTCCAGAGACAACATTATCATTCTGTACTAATGGAAAAGCTTTCAAAAATTCAATGGGAAACCTTTATGAAAGGTTATTTTTAAACCACTTTTTTAACTCAGTGGAGGATTTTATCTCTTCTGTTGAATGGTTCCCAATAACTTGAAAAAGGAATGAATTTTGCATTAAACTCTTAAACCTTGATTAATGCTTTTATCCCAGTGGAACTTCATTGTCTTAGTGGAGTTACTCATATTTATGTTGTGATAGGGGTAACCTCCTCAGAAAACTTTAATTTCTGTGGAAGGTGATTAGTTACCTCCTTGTTAAATTCTGCAGGGCTTCTCCCTAAGGTGTGGAAAAAATGGGAAGGAGAAGACATTAGTAATTCTATTTCACATTTGTGATATCAAGATAGATGCTCTGGAGAATATAAAAGGAACACATTCTGCATGTCTTCTCTGCCTCTGGAAAAAATAACTCCCTGTGCCTGGCTGATTGTGCCTTGTCAGGTACCTGCTTGGGTCAACAATAACAAGAAAGGACTGGTGGGCCTGGATAGACAGACAGATTGACATGATGTTAGCTTTTTGACTGCCTTGAAATATAGACATTTTATTTCCAATCTAATTTTCTGGATGCAATATGTAAATAATTTATGCGATGCCTCTCTTTGGTCTTATGTGTTGTTGGACATCAGGTCTTAGTTTTTAATGTGAGAGAAAGGAAGACTGAATATAGGAAATTAAAGACTGCCTCAGCATGATATGGTCCCATACTGTCCATCTGACAGACAGTGCAGGAGAACTTGCTGTCTTACAATGTACTTTTTTGCGTTGGGTTTGATTCTGATCAGTCTCTGACATCGTTTTCCCTGTAAAGTACTATTTAGTGAGCAGAAATCAGTGGAAGCAAAGGGAGGACTTGTTGGGAGGCTGCTTCCATATCAGTGAGTCCTGGGTGGGACTTGTGAACTAAAAACTCTTTACAAAATTAGTGCTGTGAAAGCATTTCTCACAATCTGGATTTACTCTCTTCCTTACACCTTAACCTCACTGAAGTCACTACAAGCTGGGCAAAGTAGCAAATCTTACAGCATAAACTGGTGTTATTCTGTGCTGTGACAAAGAGAAGATGATGATGGTGTGTACTCCCTCAGTATCCTGGAGGATACCTGCTGTCTAATATTTTTAAACAGTTAAATGTTGATCTTTTTTCCTTGACCTCTTCTTTTATTCTTACAAAGGATCCTTCAAAAGCATTGCTCTATGTTCTGCTGACTAGTAGTAACCAAGGTACACTGTGAGAATGGGGGGGGAAAGGGGTGAGCTTAAAGGGACATTTGTTCTTGGATATTTGCAGCCACAAGTGAAGAAGGTAAAAGAGGGACAAATGGCAGAACTATTGTGAACTGGGTGTGGCAGTTATTATTGATGATGGTGAGTATCCTTCTGTTGGGAATCCAGAGATTAACATGCTTCTCACTGAGAAACAGCACTTGTGATGGAGACAATTGAGTAGAGAAGCATTGCTTAATATGGATGCCTGGGGCAAGATGCCCTTTAAAGAGGGACTTCTAAAGCCTGAACTCAGGCTTCTGTTACAGTAAACGTCTTCCAGTGCTTTATTGTGAGGACTTACTGCAGCATGATAACCTGATGTGAATGTAAATCTTCATGAAATCATTAAAAAACGTTTTGTTTTAATATGGGAACTGAGAAAATACTAAGAAAAATAATAAGGTGTTCAGGAACACCTTTCCTATCATGGCCTGATAGGAAAGATGAAGAGAATGGTGTTTGTTAGCTAGAAGCTCCTCAGCTGTTCTCAATTTACACTATACAGAGGATATCACTATGATATCACTATGCTGTGCTCAGTCTTTCTTACTGCTTCTGAGAGGGAGAAATTAACTTGTGTATATAGTAGAAAATAATATGCTATCATTCAGTTCTGATAGTAGGAAAAAAAACTTTCTACCTATTAGCCTGATGAAACACTTGGGCTACTTGGGGAGTGTTTACTGGATGGTGAAAAAGATTTAGGATGAGATCAGACAGATCTTTTCTGTGTGCTGGATGCTCCCTTAGAGCAGGTGGTGGCTTAGGTCATGCTTGAAAGCTTTTCAGTTTCTCTGAGTCTTTATTTGCTATCTTCTGCACTAGCTTGAAGTTGTTAAATCATACTTATTTGACAGCTGTGGCATTTACCTTCTGTAACTATTTGGCTGAAGATCGAAAGGGCTGTGTAGAAAGTCTTTTAGAGAAGGTACATTAAGTGAATTCAAACCATAAAACCTGAATAATCAACTAGAGATTCAAGATCAGACTTCTCCATCTGAACTGTTGTTTTGTTTGGGACACAGTACTGCCAGATAAAACATCATTTGTGACATTTTCCTCATGAAGTTAAGTAAAAAAACAGTGTTTGCATAATGTTTTTTTTCCTTCTAACAAAATACAAATGAAATTTGGATTAGTCTTTGTTTCTAGAATCTCTCCCTGTATCCAACTATTTGGACTATCTGACTTGTTTGCCAGATGGTGAAAAATGGGCAGATTGTGTGCTTAAACTCATCCATTTAAAAAAAAAAGGTAAAAAAGAGAAATAAAAAGAACGTTATCTGGTCTCTCAAGAAGAAGGCAAAATAATGCAAAAAATGTCACTTGCCTATTAGTTTTGAAAGGTGAGTGTCTCACACATTCCTGGCAGATAAAAGTTTGATAATGAGTTGCATATAAGGTGCCTTTGGCAAGGCTTGCTTGGAAAGATTATCACCTTGTGTCAGATGCTCTGCATGTTCAGTGTTGCACAGATCTCTGGAGTGTGGAGTAGGGCACCTGGTAAGGCATGTCAGGTTGTGTATTGCTAATGGTGGCAGAAGAAGGGATGGGAGAGGGGGTACAGGGAGGAATGGCACAAAGAAGACATAATAACTGTAGAGAGGCTTCAAGTAACTCAGCAGAGTTTGGGTAAAAATTGAAGGAGGAAAATTGTCAGTTCTCTAGAAGCAAAATAACATTTTGAAGAGACAGACTATCTGGGATACAGCCTGACACGAGTAAATTGCAAGCTGAGATAAATGTGCCTGGAACTATCAAATAGAGAGCTATACAATAGTACAGGGGCTGATTACCCATCCATTGAAATTCATGGCAGTCCTGTTGGTGTAAGTACTGGAACAGTGAGAAAGGCATGGTGTTTTTGCAGTCAGTCTTGTTATGGGGAGCAAAACACTAGTTTTGCTTAGTTAGTAATTTTAACCTCCATCTGCATAAAAAAAAATACAAGGGTTTCCTACAGTGATAGCAATAATGCAATACTTATTCAGGAAAATGGAAGTTGCTTTTGTCCATGGCATTGATAATGGCAAGGAAAAATAGCTTATATCTTGATTTAAAATACCTATGCCTTGACAGGGCCAGGTTAAACAGATGAACTTTTAGAGCAGTACATTTCACATAAAAGTACTGTTTACATAAAATATGGCAGTTTATAATAAAGAGCATCATGTGCATGTTAAGCATCGGAGAAATTATTTGGAATAAAGTGATGACTTCCACAGGTTTGTAATCAAAAGAAAATGAACTTATAAAAACATCCTGCAGAAAATCTTTTGCTATGACCTTACATGCCTGGAAAAGATCATGGCCCAGTCTTCACTATAGTGTGCACTATGGTAGAAGGAAAATCTTGGGGATTGTTGCTGCAAAAATAAGTGCTGTAAAAAAATTAACAGAGTAGAAAAAGTGTCAATTGTTGTCTTAAGGGAAGCTGAAAAACTTTTCGACCTGGAATGCATGTTTTCTCTCACAGGATGCCAACTAGACTGAGTGAACCATGGCCAGTTGTAGTGTTTTATTTAAATGAACAGTCCCCCAGATTCATTTCAGTACAGAAAGACCTAAATCCCACAGCACAGCAAAGCTGAGAGCAGGTTTTGCAAGCCCTTGGCAGGGGAGCAAGAAAACAGTTGAATTCCATTGCTCTACAAAAGCCTTTCTTGTTTACTACTTTTGTTATGTACTTAAATCTGTGCATCAAACAGAAGCTTCAGTTGCTGTGCACAGTCAGATTAAATAATTTTCTTTCCTGGAAATACCAGGAGTTCTGATCATGGACAGCAGGGGAAATCCAAGGTGAGGGTCAAGGGTGGTAGACTACAATCATGACTTCAGGAAAACAGAGCAGGATAAACAGTGGGGTGCAGATTACCAAGTTGTTACTGAAAACATTGCATAGAAATTCAAATATTTGGCAAATAAATCACAGTTTAAAATATCTGACTGTTGTGTAAACTTGCTTGAAGAGAATGAAAGGAATCTGAAATAATCTAGACCCATTGCCTTACATAGGTTATAAATCTGTTGCTGCCAGTCAGAGGAAAGGCTTGTTAGTTTCCTTCTGGTACAATAATCAGATGCTTTTGTCTGTAGACAGAATAACTCAATTTTTATACTAAAATCTTAGGGATGTTTATTTTTCCATTGGATGTAGTAGTTAGGGCTGAAGGAAAACAAAGGTTATCATTTGTGGGGGAAGACTATAGTGAATTATTTTTCTCTTAATTTAAGGTAAAACAGATTATCTTTGTCTTTCACCATCCTGATGTCTACAAATCTCAGGTTATGTATTGCTTTTGGTTCAGTTTCTTTCCTTTTGCTCGACCCTCTGTGGTTTGGAAAGTACTGCCTGGAAA
>WEIV01026994.1:12245-44522 GCA_013390005.1 Calyptomena viridis
CTGAAGTTAAGGACCTGCAAGTAACTTAGGAAGATATTTAGTTACCTTTCTTTAACAAAAAGGTAATAATTTTACCTTTATCATGCCAATACTTTCCACCATCTTCATAAGCTTACACTAGATAAATCATTATGATGAAAATTTGAGATATCATTTCAAATTAAAAACTAATTATCAGTGAAGATCGACATCTAGCTACCAGAATATTTCATTTTGTGCTCATGTTTTAAAAGCATTTTGGTACAACAAAAGTGCAGGATATTGTCTTTTATGTAGGAAATTTTTNCACACACTATTCCTGTATTGTCACAATTTCTGACTTCTCAAACACTAATTGGAAACACAATTGTCAAGGTCCAAAAGGAAGAATTCTTTGAAATGACCAAAAGTTTCTCCCCATATCCAAGCAAAATTCTTTTCCAAAGTTATCTTACTTAGGAACCTTACTTGAACATTGATGTCCATCTCAATATGTTCTAGATAATGTAACTTGAAATGTAACAAATAGAAATTAAGTATAAATCCAGAAACAGATGTTTTTAATTCAGCAAGTTTTGTTTTCCACTGATTATTTGCTCTCCATGTAAACCCTTGATACTTTTTCTTTCTAACTTAACACACCATAATATAACACCAAACTTCATAAGCAGGAAACTAAAGTTATCATTGCCAGAAAATATACAGCCCAGTTACTCCTTATAGTGGCAGAAATCAAAGTCTTTTTTAGACCACCATGACAGAGAAGTTATTTGCATACAATTAAAATCTCAACTCTCCATTGTCTTGCACAGAACCTGCTGGAAAACACACTCCTCTGTCAGTACCAAGCACTGAAAATAGTACTTTGCACAATATCAGTGAAGCATTTGTAAAACATTATTATAAAATATTTAGTAATATTTTTAAAGAATGAAACATGCATAAAATACCAGGAAAATATTTCTTTTGGAGAAAAAAAAATTCTCATTTTCAAAATATTTCTGTTTTTTATTTTTCATTGTGGTATTACAATGGAAGGAGTTCACTTTCAAAGGAATTTAAGCCCTTTGTGCCCCAGAATGGACCAAGAGATAAATGAACACAGACACATCTCCTTTACCTGAACCAAGAGGCCTCAGTTTAGAGTGCCAGGAATTCTCCCCATGGCCTTTGGACAAGAAGTGGCTTCCATCCAGCTTGGCTGCAGCAAAGACAACTGGCTGCTCCTCTGCAGACAAACCCTAAGGATTAGAAGGAAGGAAAAAAAAGAAATTTAAAAAAATCAAGCTGTTAAAGCCATCAAACAGTCTTTGATCTAAGATGCTGTAATTTCAACCACAAAAAAAGTCCTAAACTTCAGGTAGAATACAACACACAGGCACATAATTTTAAAGGAATTACTAAAAATACTGAAGCAATCTAAGATGCCCCTCTGAAAATGCAGATCTACTGATATTAAAAGTACTGCACCATGTTCCAGGATGAAATTCAACTCAAAGTTTATAGAAACAAGCTAAACCAAATGAGTCTGCAGAATTAAACTGCCCAGGAAGGTTTCAATGAGCAGAAGAAATCAGTTTATACAAGGAAGTGGAGGCATCACAAGAGCCAACACGAGTGAAAGGAACAGACAAAGTAATAAGCAGCAGCAGAGTTCAATAGGAAAAAGCAAACTCTTAAAAGTAGGTATGAAAATAATGTGATTTTTGTGCTAAACCAAGTCCCTGGTTTAAACACAGAGGTTAAAAGCATGAAAGGTAAAAATAGATTTATAAAACCTTTTAAGAGGAGTTGTATGACCTGTCTATGAATTTGGAAGATGTCAAATTTAGACTAGAATGGTTGTAAGGCTGCTTCTTGTCCAAGTCCTTATTTTCCCAACAGAACTACTCACAGATGCTCTTGTGGAGATTTTTCAGTGAAAAGAGTGGAATCTGTGCTTGTTAGACACATTATGCACTATGGAAGGGAAAAGATAAAATTCAGGAAAAAACTCAAACAATAAAACAAAGTCACAGCATTTTGAAGAAGATGTGATTATTGGAAGAACCTGGAATTTCTGCAGACCAAGCAGCATCTGAGGCTTTCCATCTTGTTTGGAAAACAAGCACTTCCACTTGATCACACACTAAGAGAACTTGTTTACTCTTTAATTTGTGAATCAGTCTGCATTCCAGAAACTTTATGGGAATTTCAGGCTCTTTAAAAATCTTCAAGAATGTTGCCAAAATGCCAGTATAAAGTAGCCATATGATCTTTCAGATCTTTTAGACTTACTGAATTGTTCAGCTCAAAGTAGTTAATTATTCTATTTCCCTTTCCATAGGATTTGGCCTTTGGTGAAATAAATTTGATTTTTGCCTACAGTGAAACAGTCGAATAATTTGGAACAGTGATAAAATAACAGCAACTCTGACACTGATTCTCTTCTATGGAGGAACTTTTTTGTGCCACCACCATGTGGATTTTTTCCTCTGGTTTATGCATTAGAATTAGAAGCATAAAAGGAGTTTCTGTCAGGCAGAGAAATAAAAGCAGAATAACTCTTCAAATTTTGTAAATACCATGTTGCAGCTCAGCTGACATAGGGTTAGAAAAAGGAAATTAGCAAAGACTTGATGTATTTCTGGAACTGATTAAAAAGGAGAATCCTCTGTGTTACACACACTACATCACGACTGTCATTATTACTGAAGAAGCAGAACTACTGCTTATCACTTCCTACACACATTAAATTAGAAGCCCTATCTCTAATGAGAGGCAGTTCTTTATCAGCCAAATTCTTTCATTGATGACTAAAATCTTTTGCCTTATAAAAATAAAAAAACAAAACACGTTTTGTGAAATCCATAAAGCATATCTTATTTAAAAGCCATTTCACATACACACCAAAAATCAGTTATTTTAAAACCAATTAAAGGACAATTTGTTAAAATAAATTTTGTTTACAGAAGTTCTTTAAAAAAGTGTTTAAGCAATTAGGTAGGGAACCAGGATGCACTGTATACTTCTGAAAACTATTGCTCAGCTGACTGGTTTTATGACTGTGAATGTTATTTAATTTGACTTATTAATCATCGTTTAAGAAAACCATCTACAAGTTTGCCTCACACCAAGAGGAGCCTTCAGTCACGAAATAATCTACATTTTTACCATTACTGCTACTGTTTTAGCTGAAAAAGGCAGAAACAACAACAACAAAAATAATCTGGCTGCTTGCCTAATTTTTTCCTCCAGTAGTATCAAAGCAAAAGCACTGTTCTCATCTGGCCCCCAATTATCTGCAATATTTTCTATGAACCACATTCTGAGCAGTTGCACTCAAGAATATAGTGACAAGTTGAAACCCTAAAAATCTCATTATGAAGATATCATTCACAATTTCCCCAAAGCTGGTACAGTTTTGTTGTGGAGAAAAATGTTTATTTTCCTAAACAGAGAAATAAACATTTAATCCCACTTTTTCTCCCATTACTTTTGGGAATAACCTAAAGGACAATGGAGCTGACTATTCACAGCACACCACTGTCAAATTAAAATACACTCTACAGTTACTAAATGGTGTTTATGGTCTACCAGGTTATTTTGATTTATACCACTGTGACCACATTCCAGCTCTAACAAATTACTTCCACCAAGCATATTTTCCCACAGGGGACAACATTTTAAAATCTTGACCTCTAAATTTGACAGTATTTGCACTGCACGTTGTTATGCTACAACAAAAAGCAGGGGTTTCTTTGCTCTTTTCCTACCACGTGTTTAAAGTTAAAAATACTAAAATCCCTGCCTATAGCAGTTCTCCTCCCAATTCGACCAGTATCAAGTTGGTATTTATTTTATACGCAGGTGCTACCAACCAGGAAAGGCAATCCAAAACAGGTCCTGAGATTATGGGTTTTCCATGGGAAACTTTCCTATTGTTTGTATGTAGTTCATTAAACCTCAGGAGGCTGAATTTGTACTCGAATTTAATTTTGCATTTTGATGAAGTTAAAATTTAGATAATTTAAATATTCACAGTGAAATATTATGTTTTTTAAGTACAACTCACTCAGGTTTCATGGAAATGTTCGCTTTACTTCTATTCCTATTCTTGTTCTGGCCTAGAATTCAACCTGAACATTTCACAGCAGAATCTGGTCCTGGAGCCCAGAATGATTGCCTTGGTAATAGTACTGTCATATTTCCATTTCCTGTGATATGACAGCTTTAAAGATGGAAAAAGGGAAATTCTGACACCTGAGAAGTCTCTGGTTTCGACGCCGATTTTGACAGGTTCAAGGTACATTTCATTTTGTTGGACTGGTTTGTTTGATAAGAATATCTGTCAGCATAGAAAAAGACTAAGTCATAAAAGAAAACAGTTTCTCTCATCCTCCCTGGCTTATCTCTTCATCCTCCTCCCAGCACACGGCACGGTGTGTTTGCTGTGTGCCTGGGATACTCCGTGAACTGCAGTGACACCAAATCAGTATAACAGCAAATGTCTCCCACAAATTAGTGCCCATATTCCCTAACAGCCAAGCTAAAATTTCCTGTGAGATTGTGGTAAAATTGTGGAGCCAGTTGAGTCTGCCACTCTGCTCCTACTCTTTCTATGCTTAGATGTTTGATGAGACAATACCCAATTTAATAAATGACATCTCTCATGCTCTCTCTTGTTGCAAAGGCTTTTTTCCTCCACCAGGTGCTGGGGAAGGCACAGTGTGCTCAGTACAACACACACTGGGAATTAAAAAAGTTCACTGAATAGAGATGTGGGGTGGAGAAACAAAAAGAAATCTCATTGGGGAAAAAAAAGTGTGTTTATCTTCATTAAAAACACTGGTTTAAGAAAAAACAAACCCTCAGAGTGATCTGGAAGTCTCCAGGGTACTATTCCCTGTGTTTTGAAGCACTGGGATTTATGATGGAGCAATACAGACTGTTTGTTGGGATTCATTTAGAGCAGCTCTGGCTTAGGGTACTGTCACTGCAGAGATCTTGCTGCCCCAGCTGTGCTCTGGCCACACAAGAGTTCTAAGGTCCACAGCAAAAATCTCCTTTATTTTTCATCTCAAAGGCCTTTATCCAGTTACATTAAACACTCATTTAATGGATGTAGAAGCAATGGAAATGAAATTTATGACTTCCATGGGAAACTTTCCTATTGTTTGTATGTAGTTCATTAAACCTCAGGAGGCTGAATTTGTACTCGAATTTAAGAAAAGCTCCACAGGTAGCTTGACTGACTTAAGTCAAGTGTTCACTTGACAAGTTTTTGCTGTCTTTGCTTTTGGGGTGTTCTTTCTTCTTTTGAAATATCAGGTTTAAATAGAATTTCTATTCAGGGGGTGATCTGCTTCTCTGATTCAGTGCATCAGATAAAAAAGCTTTACTAGAAACAAGATAGAGTCCTTGAAAGTAGAAATTAAGAAACTCATCCTGTCTCTTTACTTAAACCCACTGGTTTGCAGCATATCAGAAACACAAGAGCATATTGTTCATAAAGTACTATTTTCTCGTATTTAAATGAAAGCCATTTAAATATCAATAGATGAAGAAATAAAAATACAGTAGTTTCATATGTACATGTCCTTGAGAGCTTAAATGAAACAAGCTCAGGAAGGAATTAAAAATTGGAGTAGGTTCACAAATTTATCCATGCCATAAAAATGAGAAACAAGCATTTTTTACCATTCCTAACTGCTGTGAAATCTCTTGTGCATATATGCATATGCAAGAGTATATTTTCTTTGAGATTTGAACTTATATTTCTTTCTGTAATTAAGACCTAAGCAAATGACCATTAATATTTTTCAGCTCTGTCAAATCTTCTGCCTGAAACTCAAATTATGGACAATATGAAACATGACGAGGAATCAAACATATGTTCAATAAAAGCTATGCCTACAGCTATGTTGAATGATTAAATGAAAATACAGATTTCTACAAATACACTCATTTTCTATATATTACTGCACAAGGGGAATGTTAAGTGCATTGGAGGCTCAGCCTGCAATACATTTAACCACATATAAACCCACCTAAGCAGGAGGTTTCTAGTTTAAGTAGTTTCAGTGAAATCATTAGAAATCCCCCCATGGCAGCACAGAGATATCAAAACTACCACAAGTGAATTCACTTGGTAACTGGAAACAAAGCAGCAGTGACAGCACCGAGCTCAGCACACGCTCATTTTCTTGCCTGAGAAACTGCTGTTTAAAGACAACTCGTGGCTCTCCATGGAATTTTGGGATCTGCAGAACAGGGGCATGAGCTGAGCTCAAGTTCTGAGCGAGTACAACTCAACTGAACGTGTATCTGGTCTGGATTGTTTGTAAGAGGCACAAATGGGTGTGAAAAAATGAGGCTAAATTTTGTCTGAAGGTGTCAGAGGTTCTGAATATATCTGGTGCTTGTGGAACAGTCATTCTGAAGCACTGAGAAAACCACAAAAAGCAGAGCAGTACCTCTAATAACACCAGAAAACACGATGGCTCTCATAGAATTTGTCAGAAATAAATGCTCCACTGTTAGAACACAAAAGTGTCACACACAATTATTTCTGTTAGCAAAATAGGGGAAAAAAGCAAAAGAGAAAGGTTGGTGGGGGGAAGAAATCCCTCTTTTGCAGAGAGTAAAATTGCAAATGTTACACACGGGACAACTGGAAAAGTTTCCAGCACACGAGCTGGGCCACAGACTCCACTCACCGCCAGCATTCCAAGGTTTCCTGGGCAGACAGCTCTGGGGATCAGTGTGCTTGTTCTGAAGCTGATGAAATAAAAGCAGCAAACCTCAAACTAGAGTGATTTGAATTCCATCCCAAAAGATAATGACTCAATGAATATGACTATTCACTTTGTTTGCGTTTTGAATTGGGTGCAGGGATGATGTTCCTTACTCTGTCTTGTAAAATATATTTCATAATTCTTAATATAATCCTTGGTCTGCAGTTATATTGGGAATCATTCACCTTTTGGCAGTTGCTCATCTTTCTTTTTCAGTAGTTTCTGAAGAAATCACTGTGAAAATTCCCATTTCCAAAGACTGTGCCTGCCAGGGACCGTGGGAGAGCCAGCCCGTGAGGACAGGGATGCAGGGATGCAGGATTGGCAGGATCATGGCCTCTGCCATTGCAGAAGTCCATCACTCCCAGTAAATCCATCCCATTCCAGGAGTCTTGGCCTGAGCACATGGATGAAGGGAGGAGACCATCAACAAGGCTCCTCAAGTTTGGAAAACAAATTATGCAGTTAGATCCTAATTCTACACTGGGTTTGTGTCAATAAACTCTACTGCACTTGACAATTTTCTGTCAGTGGAGGGGGTTTTGGGGTTTGTTTGCTAAATACAAGCATCTATCTTTGTTAATTATTATTTTTTGCATAGCTAACTTTATTTGTGACTTGGCTAGTAAAACTCTAAGGAGCTGGACCATCTGGAAACCAAAGCTAAAATTCCATTCCAGAGTTAAAATGCTCCAGGAGTTTGTTCCAGATGGGTTGCAGAAAATCAAACTGCTGTGGGAAACACTGCCAGAAAACAGGTCACTTGACACATACAACCTTTTTGATAAGCATTTATATAAATTATAATTTTCAATATTACATTTTAATTGTATAAGGAACTTTGTGTGTGGAGCTGAACAATGGCCTTGGTCTTCATATTAATCAAAAAGTCAAAAAATGGAAAAAGAAGTTAATGAGATGATGACCAACTTGGGTTAATTTTGTTGTTTATCTTTTACGAAAGGGTCCTGAATAAAGATATTTTTGACTTCTCGTAATCTCCTTATTACTTATTGCTTTAAAATATTTGTGAACTTATATTTACAGAAACAGGTCTGAACACGTTGAAGTAAATAATTGGAGTGGTAGAAAAATATGTCCTGTGATTTCCTGTGTTATGTTCTGTGAAAATCAGATTGTGAACTGTTCCATAGTCTTAGCTCAATTTAATCTCAGGAAGTGGCCCAGAAGGTGTGTTAAAAGACTCATAATTTAAAGTTGTTTATATTGATATTTTCTGTTGTAATAATTTGAATTAGGAAAAAAAAGAACCAAAATTGTCAAAATCATGAAAAACAGATTTTGCTCATTGTTTGTCGTTGTGGGACACATTTTCTTTGCTTCCCAAGGTTAAAATAGCTGTAACATTTAATTAAAGAATTAGAAAAAAAGATTTATTCTCTTCATTTAGTCACTGCATCTGTCAGTAGGGAGGTAGACAATCAATCAAAGTTGCTGGATAATTTCTTATTTGCCTTTTAGTTGAAATGAGAATTACAGATATTAAATATTATATAGACACAAGGAGGAAATCACAGAATAAAAAGGATGGCTTCCTAGGAGCTGGGATTTGTGATGTTAATACATAAAATAGGTACAGTAAAAGCTCAGTTATCAATCTCCTCATTAAGAGACTGAGCTGTAACAATCTCTGGGGAGGGTTTGCTTTGATTATTATGATAATATCATGTCATACAAGTAGCTTGGTGTAGAAGGCAAAGACCACAATCTCTTCAAAGCATAATTTCCATTATATTCTCAGAGGTTGGTTTGGCTTGGTTTATTTTCCTTTCCTTTTTTTTTTCCCCATTCATATGACACACTACCATAAATATTGTACGCAACTGATAATACCAAATATTTTCTAAATGACTTTTTGCAGAGAGAAATGAAAATTTTGCAGAGAGAATGTAGCTATTTCAAGGAAAGAGCTACTTAATTTCTAAGACATTTAGCCTAGTTTCATTTACAGCAGACATCCAGAAAACCTGTTAGTTCAGTGCCAGTTAATTCCCACTGAACTCGCAAAAGGTGTGAAGCACAGACTCAACTCTTGTCTGTGTTCTGACTGAAGGAGTAAACTCACAGTTCCTCCACAGCCTTCTCTTGCTAAACTTCCTAATTGTCAAAATAAAGTGGAAGTAGATGTAAAGTGACTAATTATGCACTCCCTGCAATGTAACCAGACAAGTGACAACGTCTCCGTCGGCGCTGGGTCGCTGCACTGGCAGCATCTGCTTCCAACAAGGAATTGTGCCATATGTCACAGGCAGATAATGACTTCCACAACAGTTCAGTATAACTCTTCTTTCCTGTCTCCACAAGCCATAATCCACACGAAGGAGTCAGAGAAATAAGACTCATCTGCAAGATTTCATTATAAATAACTCCTTCCTAACATATGCTTTGCTGGAGCACACAAATCCCTGAATTCCAGGAGCAGCTCAGAGAATGGGGGAGCTGGAGATGACTTTCAGAAGCAATTTCTATGATTGCCAGCCTGTATCATAATCACACACCAGAAGCACCGGGGCCTGAAACAATTTCCCATCTATTACCCCTGCATTGTAGTGATCCTCCATCACGGCATTGGACAGGATGCATGGGGTGAGCGTGAGAATGTGCTTCATCAACCTATTTTCATTTCCTGCACAAAACATTTAGTTTCAAATAATCAAGACAGACAGAGCTAAAAGAATGGTTTGCTGAAATCATCTGAGAAGGTAAATAATTTCTAAATCCACTCTTGTCTACCCCATGGCCCTTTTCTGTCACACTTTTTCAGGCAAAGCTTTTTTCCTTTTACCACTGGAGGAAACTGCACCATTTCTTCACCTTGAATATATTTATGTTCTTAATAGATGTTATTTTCATAGGAACATTTGTCTTGCAACTCTTTGTATATTAGAAGAGTATTTTGTTTTTACTTTTGCTTTCTTCCTCTTAAAATTGATGAATTCATTAAAAAAGCCTTTGACATAAAGCCAAAGAGAGATAATGTGAAATAATTAGCAAAACAAAATAAAAACTTATAAAATCAGAAACAAACAAACCCCAAATATACCACTAAGGGCCATCAATGATTGTAAAATGCTTGTCATAATTGAAAATAACATTTGCTTTAACGCAAAAAGTAAGCAGACAGCATCTAATCCAAAATCTCTGACTCAGTATATTTTGCCGGAGTATTTGTTTTCTCTCTACTATTTAAAAATTTTTAAATTCCACATTCCAGGTTCACAGTAAGTGAATGTACATCTAGTCAACCCATCACTGAAGTGCAATTCTCTGGGACACTCCTTCAGATAATTCCTACCATTAACCAAATGCTCAGAACTAAATAACTTTAAAGAGTGTAAATTATTCTGGGAACGCATTTTGGAGGCATATGGGAATTTTCCAGTAGAGTTATGGCAGAAGGGAATTTTCCCACATAGCCATGGGAATACAGCTGCACATGTATCTGATATGGAAAGATCCTAAAAGAGAGCTATAAACGACTGATGCTTGAATTGCTGCAGTATCAATTAATGCAAAAGGTAATTAATTAATCAGTGGTTTTCTCATCACCAGGCAGCTGCAAGTTTCCTCTGTGGATTCTCCACTGGTCAAGGAGTAACAGATCCCACTAGGTCTTGTTCCACTGGATTCATAACCAACCACATCTGTTCTCCTTCCCTCATCCCTCCACATAACTCACCCCAATGGAACTCCCAGCAATGTTATTTACTTTGAGATTCCTGCCCAAAACAAAGGGCTGGGGAGAGAAAGGGAGGGATAGAGAGGCAAACACCTTGGATTGACTGGGGTTGCTGCCAATCCAAAGATTGGATATTTATATTCCTCATGTAGGAAGAGGACTAAAACGAGAATTCAAATTCCGAGTGTGCACAAGACAAACTCAAACTGAGCACTGTTGTATTAGAAATTCATGCTAAGAAATGCAAATATTCTTTCTTCTTCCTTTTTTTTTTTTTCTTTAAATTCTCTTTCCTTCTTTTTCTCTCTTTGGGTCTCTTTCTGAATGCGCAATGTGGATATATGTGTATGTTTGATCATTTTTGTTCTCCAGCTCCATAACAGCAGGAGCACTCCCTGAACATTTAAATATGCCCCTTTAGGAGCTGGGTCCAAATCTGAATACAGATCTATGGCTTGGCCCCCTGCTGCTGAAAGCAATTTTCACTCGGATCAAATTGTGACCCCCAAAAATGGAAGTATTCATGTTGAAAAAGGACTG
This sequence comes from Calyptomena viridis, assembly GCA_013390005.1. Taxonomy (NCBI): domain Eukaryota; kingdom Metazoa; phylum Chordata; class Aves; order Passeriformes; family Eurylaimidae; genus Calyptomena; species Calyptomena viridis. Next base: position 23,241 of record WEIV01026994.1, read on the forward strand.
AATATTTACAAGGCTATTGTACAAACCAGAAAAATTATGATATAAATATGATTACACTGTATAAGTAAGATAAAATCTACACAATCTGTGTTTCTTTAAAGAAAGCCAAAATGGTTTTGTTTCTGAAGTACACATAAAAAGAATTTCAATAACATTGTATTTTCAGACCTTATTGTTAAGGGATCCAAGGAAAGTTTTTCCCTGGTTGTAATATTTTCTTTATAAAAGCATTACTTCAGACAAAGTAAGCTTGGCTCATTTAAAGTCCCCACGAGGGACTGATACTTTTTGAATGGTATTTTGACTGGTTTTGATATCCCAGTTTTTGAGATCCCTGCGTGGCTTTATTTTCTGGCCAACTCAGTTATTCTCTCATCCTCTGACCTTATTATGATACTGTTTTTCACGTCTTCTCACCATACCATTCTGTGAGAAAGCTCTCTATAAATTTGAAATAAATATAGTTCACGTACAATATCTATAACTCAATCAACTTCACAAGGCAAAAAAATAACAAACAATCTCTTTTTCTTTATACCTTAGTTCTTATTTTTGTACAATATTATCAATTCTCTATAAATTATCCTACAGTGAACTTAAAAAACCCAAAGCAAACCAAAGCAACAAGCCCCTAAAATCTCACATTAACTGTCGGATAAGATTTGAGTTTCCAAGGTTGGCTCATGTTTTTTCTTAATATATCTATTTAAATGCAGACGACCAAGGAGAAAAAATATTCCTCTTACATTGCCCACATCCCTGTCTCTCTTTTTGGCAGTGCAACCTCCCAAGGTTTTTGCCAAAGCTTCTCAATCTGCAGGGTTTGCTCACTCCTTAAGGACACAACCCAAGGGGGATGGACATGCCAAGAACAGAGGGGAGAGAGACACCAAGATTTCGGCAGGAACCCAAAATCCAGGTATATTTTCAGCGATCCCAGACAGAGCTGTAAGCAAAGCTACTTACAGACTGCATTATTCTACAGCTAAGAGGTCAACACTTGAAGAATTCCAAGATAATTTTGATGAGATAGCTTCTCCATAACCTGGTCTTGGTGGTTTTACCCCTAGGAGAGGGAATTTACCCTTCACAAAGGCCTGACAAGATGAGCAGGGTTGAATACAAGTGACACTCCTGGACCTGTTGTGAATACATTAGTATTTTCAGCAGGTCTCTCATATGTGAGAAGGAAGATGACAACAACCTCGAGGCATTAACAATCTAAATTAGACAGACAAAGTGGCTGAAAAATTGAATGTCTTACATAAAACAAGGCAGGTCAAAACTCAGCATGGTGAGGATAAGTTATCTTGCTTGGCTGGAAGACTTCATGGAAGAAATAAGTTTATGTATGGGCTGCCTCCTCTAATTCTGAATTCTCAGAGCTTAGGAGTGATTGTTTATCTGCTAACAGCCTGCAGGGATTTGGTAAAATAGCTACAGCATAAAACTGAAAAATAATTGAAATAAATAAAGTGCTACCTGGCACCATCCTTGTTTATTCTGTGCATCTGATATTAACATTCTGATGTCTTATGCTCGTAATACAGAATAAGAAATGAAAATGTCATAAAATCAATACCTTCTAACAGCAGAGGGAAATGTCACAAATTATCCCATTCTCATTATAGTTTTCAGACAGTAATTTCACAAGCCTCCAAGGGATTAGGAAAGCTGAGTATATTTCTGCTCTCTCCTCAGATGTCAGTTTTATTGTACATGATCTAGGCAGTGATCTCAGGAAGTTCGAAATCAATTGTTTTGCCAATGAGCTTCTTTTGCAAGGCTGTTAGCTGCCTTTGTAAGTGTGAAACTACCAAATTCTGTGACCCTGCTTAAATTACTCTGCACTACAAAATTACATTCTATCCCCTATGTGGTACAGAAACCTGCTGTGTGCACATAAGGAATGCAGAGCTGCGTTGTTAATAAATAAAATTTGCACTTTCCAAAGAAAAGAGATTTATGAGATCTGCTATATATACAATTAATTACTCTTAGATATTTTCCTAGGAGTGTTTTTTTTTAGCTAGGGATTAAAGTCTGCCTGACCCTTCCTAGATAAGAATGAGCCAGGAGGAACTGGTCTGTGATAATTCCAGTGATGGCATTTGCAAATCCAGTGCCACTGTGGCAGTGGAGGCTCAAGGCAGATTAAGGTGAAGCTCAGAGCTGTGATGGCATCATTTTACCAGGCTGATTCTCTTGCTGTTTTCCTACTGATCCTGATGCTCTGGTCAATCGTGCTGCATACAAATTATCTTGTACTCAAACTGCTCTGGAGAAAATCAGGCAGGAAATGCAGGGAATTCTGGGGTGTGCTGTCACCCACCTCGTGGAAAGCCCAGCCCACCCTGGTTTAACAGGACTCCTTCCTTGTAGCACATCATAAAACCAGATGTCACTGAGCCAGAACACCAAGGTATTTTCAGAGAATCACAGGATAACCTGGGTGGGAAGGGACCCACAAGGATCATTCAAATCCAACTCCTGGCTCTGCACAGCACAGCCCCAAGAATCCCACCATGTTCCTGAAAGATTGTCCAAACATTTCTTGGGTCTGGCAGGCTTGGTGCTGTGAGTTTTACATCACATTAAGAAATCTTAGGAGAGAAAGATAATTTTGGGGAGTTGAATGGATGCTGTGGGACACCACACGCCCTAACAATTCCTGTACCAAGAAGTGGGTCATTCCAACTAAAACCAACACAAGCTCCCACTGTCAGCAACAGAGAACCCAGGATTTGGAGATAGTTAATACATAAAATACGAATTGTCATTGCAATAGTGGGGAAATGGATAATACCTTTGGCTAAACACCAAGAAATGATGAGTGCAATTCAGTTTTGACAGAGAATGTAAAGTAAAAATTTTGCCAATAGAAAAGTTATGTCAGATCTCCTCATCAAAATACAAACTATTGTGCAAAAGCTGGAGCTGAAAGAATACAACTCATACAAATATGAAAAGGCATTGTTTTCCCACCAAAATTTTATCCAGAGAATTTAGTACTTATTAGATTGTAGGACTCTGGGAGCTCAGATGGTCACATAGTGTTAAAATAATTTGGATGGGATCAAAGATGCTCTGTAAGGGAATGTCTTACTACAGAGATAATTCACACAGTTTATCCAAGACCTCGGAGTAGCTCTGAAGCTCAACACAGCATATTACTATTACTTTGAAAAGCCCACTTTCCAAATAAAGACTATATTAATGAAATGTGCCATTAGATTGTATTTTTTTTAATAATGTTGAAGTACTTTAGAAACTGGAGCCAAATTCAATATCAAATCCTTAGTGTGCATTATATGGTCACTCTCCATTTGTTACAAAGACTCAGAAGTTTAACCATGAAAAGAGCAGCAAAAGCCAATTAATAGTGTTCCACTATTTAATATACTTGTTTGTTAGTACAGAATATTGAGAAGCCAAATTCTATTCTCAGTCCACCACTCTGAATATCCTGGATCTCACCTATAAGAATAAAGACAAAACTTTCCCCCTGGGCTGAAAGAGCTGAGACTCCTCCACCCTGTAAAATAAAACCCAGCTTTTTTCTAATAACATATCTGAAAAATATATTCATCAACCACCTCTGACATTATGCACTTTGAATGCATGAAAGAGAAACACAATAACTAAGCCTAGATAACTCTGGCAGTGAGCAGAATGGCTCACAAGATAAATATCAGATGAAAATGACAGCTGTTACAATAAAATTCAGTATTTATGTTTTTCTAGTTAAAAATGACATCTTATTTGCAAACAAAACTAACTCAGCAGCTGAGGAAAAAAACTCTACATTTTTTTAACTTTAGAAGAAACATTGCAGGAAGAGCTCTTCTCAGGTTCAGATTTTTCTTTTTTTTATTGGTTCTAGATCACTCTCTTTTGTTTTTATTTCCACACGAGTTCTTTTCAGGCATGTTGCTTGCAAGGATTTATGTGCCACTCTCTACAAAAAAAGGTCAAAACTGCACTCAAATATAGTTTTTCTATGTTTTTCTTTTTCCCTGAAAGATGATTCCATAAGTCATCGAAATCAGTCCAGGAGAGCACCCAACTTTTGATGCTGTCCAAGATTTTTGTGGAGGTACCTCCTAGGGTGTATTTAATCCATAAAACTTGGATAAGGAATAACAGGCACAAAGGAAAAGGGACATAATCATCTCCCTCTTTCTGGATCTCTCTTAGATGCAGGTGAGGGAAATCCAGACCATCACACAGTTTTCCCACTGGCTTTAATTTCACCTGGAATTCTTGCCCACTGTTTGTGCTGCTGAGGAAGCCAGTCTTGTTGATGTGATTAGAAGGAAATGGCACATAGCAGAGTTGGCCTGCACTACAAGGATATTTTTATGCCATAAATTCTGAGTGTGGCAGAGCTACCTCAGGGCAACACTTTTCCATCACTCAGGAGAGCTGGATTTTTTAAAAAAATATTTATATTTTTTTTCCTTAATCTCAGGTTTAGGGTTGCTCAGTGGTTTGTTTGGTTGGGTTTTTTTCTCTCAGGCACTTGGCAGCACATCAACTCCAGGTAATCACACCATTTCCTTGACCTTTAAACTAAGTTTGAATTTCCTGGCTTTCTCATTTCTCTGTATTAGTTTCCTTCCCTTCTTCTGATTGTGTTAGTGCTATTAGAGTTTTCCTTTCACACTATAACCCCAGGATTTATCAAATTAAATGCTATTTGGAGGGTCTGGGATTTGAGTCCTGAATCTTGTTGCTGGTGTCCTGAAAGTATTCCAGCTGAAAGCTCAGTAATGAATCATTAGGAAGCACAGAAATCTCAATGATGTCAAGAAGTTAATGAACAAAAAGGTACACACAACATTCAAATAGGTGCACACTGTAAGGTAAATGTTCTTTCCTCAAAGTAGAAAGACTTGATGGCTCAATCGTCCCAAAAGTGAGTTTTAATAAGCTTCTGCCTTTGTTTCTGTGGAGATTGCTTTTGAATATAACTTCTGCTACACATTAAAATACATAATTAGTGTGTTTATTTTCAATGTGACCAACACCTGTAGAACACGGATGGACTGGCTCTGTAATTATGTCAACACCGTGCATTGAGCTTGAATTTTGAGAGGACCAGCTGCCAGAAAAAAAATCTTTAATTTCATTGACTCATTAAATTAAAATCATTTTTAGCAAGAATAATCACGGGTGAATCGCCATATGTTCTTGAAATTTAGGAGACCGGGATTTTTAAATAATCAGAGTTCAGAGCTGTTCTTTTCAAATAGAATATTTTCACCATTTCTATTTAAGGCACATTTACAAACCAGATGAACAAAAAGTTTTGAAACAGCAGGGAAAACTAAGTAAAGAAATCGATGATGCTGGGAGTTGCATACTGTTTACCAACAGATGTAAGTAAGTTAGAATTCAGTAGCTGAAGAAAATATTAAAACTACTAAAGATGGAAGAAAACAACAGATTGCAGAAATAATCGTGATTTCATTAATTTTTTTTTTATTTTAGTTTTATACTGGCCATGTTTCCCTGAATTGAATGTAATGTAAGCTTTAGAGTTGTTGAATATGATTCAGTGATTCAAGTTGGAAAGGAGATGAGCAACAGAATCTGCTGCAAGGGAGACACAAAACCGTGGTAGGAAGAAAATCCAGAAAAACAGGGGCACCATCTGTTCTCTTACAGTTGTTCCTACATTCCTCACTACACAAATCAGATTATGGAGAAGTGGGTCACCTTTGACCCAAACCAGAATGTTTTGCTGTGCCCTATTCCTTCTTTTTCACCTCTACCCACCCTTGGATGAATCCTCTAGAAACACATAAATAGACCCATTGTATTTCAGAATGCTGTAACATTATTTGTGAATTTCTATAAAATTGAATTTAGGTCATGGTGGTAACAAACTCAAGCTACAATTTTCTGAAATTATATAAATTTGATGAAACTTAGAGAACAAAAAATTGGAAATCTTACTCCAGGAGCAGACTTTTGAGATAAAAAGAGCTGTATAGACAAAGACATTCAGAAACTTCAGAGTTGTCTCTGCCTTTAATGCAAAGAAAGAATAACTTAGGCAGGCAGTAATTCTTATCATAAGCAGCTGTATTGTACCCACTGCTGGGATCACATCCATCATAAAGCACTCAATCTTTTGGGAGTGTTTGTGTCCTTATTTTGAGATCTGTCTTTAAATCTTCCTTTTTTCCATCCAAAGGCAACTGTAATTAGTGATCTGTGATTAGCCAAGTTGCCTGAAAACCAGTGACGGTGCTCTGTTAGAGGAACACCCAACAGGGAACTTCTCGGGTGTTACATTTTCTGTCACTATTGATGTCTGAAGGAAAATCTAAATCCAGATCTTACGTTCACCTCTGCTCAGAATGATTTCTGATCACCATCTCCCTCTGAACTTGATTTTCTGGGGACTGTTTCTCCTCTAATTCGCAGACATTTCCTCGAATGCCTCATGAGAAATAACAGCAAGATTTAAATGTGACTTCCCAAAGACAAACTCTCCAAGACCTGTTTGTAAGGCAGTGCCTCCCTAACAGAGACATCAGTGCTAATCAGGGCTGAACTGGAGAAGAACTCGTTGGTTTTGTTCCATACAAACCCCTGAGGTTTGAGAAGGCTCAGCTTTTACAGACTCAGTTTGCACATCCATTGTTCCTTTGAAGGGATCTCCAAGTCTGCTCATTGATCTCTTGCTTTTTGTGATGATCACTAAAAGTTTTCCAGAGTGCATTGCAAGTCAGATTGCTGCTTGATTTCTGATAAAACAAAACTGCAACGAGCTACACTGTGCAAAAGAGAATAGGTGATAAAGAGAATATTATGTTGCATTAGATGGCAAGGAGATATGCCAGCTTCAAAGCTTAAACCAAGATCATTATGTGAGCTTCTTGTGTTAAATAAATGATGTTTAGAAGAACAGAATTAGGAAGCAGAATTTAAAAGTAGGTGCTACAAAAATATATTATACGAAACTTTATGTTATTTATTTCTTTAAAAACTCAAAGAGGGTAAACGTGATGTTTTTGAAAAATAAATTGCAGCTTCTAGATCGAAGTCCATGAGCAGATTGATGGTCTTGGCTTCTTTCATCTGCCTTCATCCTCAGCCAGTTTTCCCCTTGTAGTTATTACCTTCAGCTATACTGTATGGATTTTTAATTTTTTTTTTTTAAGTAAAAACTGCCTACACAGAAGTTTGCAAAATAGCATTTAATTTAAACTTGACCTATTGACAGTTTGTTTCTGCTCCTTCATTTTGTTGGAAAGTTTCTGGCAGAGTGGGTGAGGAGAGCAGCATGGAAGGTTTACATGGAAGGGGAGGATTACATGAGGTTCATGGTGTTGGAAACAATTTTTATTGTGTTAAGGGCCTGCTTACATTGCAGAAGGCTTTTAAAAGTGTGGCCTTACTGTCCTTCCTTCTGCTCCCTGTTCTGTCTTTCCATGAAGAGTTACTTTCTCCCATATCAAAAGTATTCCTTATCCTTCCCTAATTTTACTTCTATTGGGCCAACATTTACAGAGGGAGAAGTAATTCAGCCTACTCTTCTCTTTTTTCCTCTGTTTTGTGATCTCTTGTTAAAAGTCGTATAAGCATGTTTCATTTTGTTAATAATTCCTTAAAACAAGCAACAGAGAAAGACAAAAAAAAAAAAGATATGACTTATAAGTAGCTTGTTTTAAGAAAATATTTCCATTTTTCATATCTATTTCTATAGTACTCGGTGAATTCACACAAATATATTTATAAACAGCATATTCTGCAAAAGTCAAAGTTCAGGGCAAAGTCTGAATATAAGGAAAGTTTATCCACACAGTTCTTTTATCAAAGTCTATTAACTAATAATAAACCTTACTAAACAAGTATTTAAGTTGTATATGCACATTGCTGTACGTGCAAACATTCAGGTAAAATATGAAATAATAGAAGAAAGCACCACCTGGGCACTGAAATTCTTGATCTTCACTTAGGTTAAGAGAAAGCTTGTTGGATGCATTCATTTCTGAAAGTTCTGCAAATTCATTTGAACACCAATATAAAATTGGTATTTAAAATTCCAGTAGTAATTAGAACTCCAGGATACTGAAGACAGAGGTGTGCAAGCTCTGCACAGAAAGGGAAGGTGGGAATTCTCTTGGCCATGCTGACAAACCAACATTTTTTCCTGTTGAGCCCTGTAGGAACTAGAAGGATGAGAGTGCCCCCAGTTAACATTGCCCTTCCATTTCACTTCTTTCCCTGGCAGAAGGTCCCACACTCTCATTCCAGCTGATCAACTGCTTAATGTTCTGCATCAGAACCTGCAGCAGCCCTGGCACTGTGGAGACCCTCAAATAACTTTGGTCAATCAATGTGAAACATGACCAAATATTAATTACTGCATTTAGCCTGCCTAAACCGTGCAAAGCTGTGAGGAAAAAAAAAAAAAATAGCATTTTTCTTATATTATTGATGTGCTGGTTTAGAGTTTTCCAAGGCTAATGCAGTGATTTTAAAACCAGATTGAATTCTTGCAGACAATAACGTATCATTTTAAATATCCCAGACTTGTCCTCTGGGAAAATGGATTCACGTAAAATATAGACTTACAAATGTGCCCTCAATCACTTGAAAATTATTTTACACGGGATCATGGAAAGCAGGTTATAACATACCAGATTTCCTATTAGAACAAATCCAAATAAACCCCAGAAGTACAACAAAAATCAGGACACGAATACACAAGCCTGTAGACAGATAAGGTTCAGTAGAGCAAAGCTTCATCTAAAGAAGCATATATTTACCCTGACAGTTTTTGCTATTTTTTTTCTTCTTTCTTCTATTTTTCTATTATTTTAGAAACTCTATCTGCCTCGGTCTTGTCAGAAAAATCCCTCAAATATCAAAGCTGTATTTCTGTGCCTGTATATTGCTGTCTAGTTGTATTGGGCACCTCTACGTGTGAGAGCTTGTTTGTGCTTCTTCATTATTAAAATCTTAATAAAAACTGTAAATGGCTTTTCAATAAGGAGAACATATTGTTGCTAAAATTAAGTATAATATTTCATTGTATTTGAGAGTCAAACATCTCAAACTCAGCACCATTCTGCACTGACTTTGGCAACTGGAAAAATGGGATCACCTCTCCTCACCTTTGTACTAATTATCTTCTGTTTAATGCCATCTAATCTCTGGGAAGATTTTTAATTGTTTCCTGTTTTACTTGGAGACAGGTACAGGTAATTAGTAGTACAATTGTAGCCTGATTTCTTTTCCAATTTGCCAAAAATTCCACGGAAAACTCATACAAAAAATGTTATTTAAAGCAGGCAATTTCTGTTGGAATATCCTGAATAACTGTCCCAAATTATTTAGAACTTGGTGTCTGCTGGACATGGCTGAACTAAAGGTTAACAGGAAAAATTGAATGTGAACCACTGACAAAATGCAACAGAACTGTGTGGCAGAAGGGCACTTTTCTCTGATACAAGATATATAAGGGCAGGTTTTGTGAATTTTTCTTGAATTGTGGAAAAGAATGGAAAATAAAGCAGCTGGAACAATTCCCTGTGCCAGCAAACCCCTAAATACCACCCAGTGCAGCATGGACAATTCACATTGACTTGTTATCCTTGAACAATGCACATAACTGTAAAATAGAAAATCCACGATGTGTAACAAAGGCAACAGAACCACACTTGTCACATTTATCTACATGTGCCAGGGGTTTCACAAAGTGGAAACAGAATGATAGTTTTTAAAGAGTATTTCTTACTGTTTGTGAAGTGTTCACGGAAATCACAGTAATTTTAAAACTATTAATCCCTTCCAAAAAAGAAAAAAAGTTAGGCTTATTCTCTTTTGTGGCCTTTACTGAGTAGATAATGTAGGTTGTAAAAGAACCAACTGGAAATTCTTGTTCCTCTCCAAGTGGGAAGGAAAAAAAAGGGCTGTAAAAGAGCTTAAAGCATTTAAAGTACGACTTAGCTTGCTTTTAGGTATTTTAATCCTTCAAACCAGCAGCACATTAGCTCTCTAGACATCTCAAGTTTATAAGTCATTTTCCTGGGAAATTTTGCTCCTGCAAATACATAAAAATACATAAAAATATCACAAGTACTTGGCTTGTCAGAGAGTGTGTAATGCTTGGCCTGGATGTCCCTAAGCCAGGGAAGGGCCAAATGCCAGAGTGTGCTGCAGTTTTTGGGTCTGACTGCTAAAACCAGTGCCTGTGTTCCAGCTGAGGGGGAACTCAATCCCAGTCCTCCCTTCAGCCTGGGACAACTCAAACTTGCATCCTCCAATATAAAAATTAAAGAGAAAGGCTCTCTGCTGTTTCTGCTCTCACACACACTTTGCCACTGAGTTAAAATCTACTTTTGCATCCGAGGCAAAGGAAGCAAAGCACAGTTGCCATAAGTGATGTGTGTAGCATTTGCAGAGGTGAGGGAGGGAGCTGAAGTATGTTCTCATCCCAGTCTGAAGAGGGAAGCTGAAAGGGAAGAGGCTGTTGGAGGATATAAGATGTTCTGTTCCACAAGTGACTTTGAAAACACCGAAAAAACTCAAGCACAAATTCATATTATCCTGCACAGAAGAATAAGGGGATAAATTTGGTGTGCAGACAGAAATTAGAAACACCCATATGAGAAACCCATGAATTGTAGAATTCCCTTAACTCTGGTGCTCCTCTAAGTCTTGCCCTTGGAAATTCATAGGAAACTTGTAGAAGGAGTCATTAGTTTATTACAAATTTAGCTGAGAGAAATCACTGGGTAAACTGAGTTTCCATGTTTTCCAGAAGCCAAAGAAAATAGAAACACTTCTCATAAACAATTCAGCAAGTACAGAACATTTTCCTGTTGCCTCAACAGAAACCAACTGAACAAAACCACATCCTGTGACTTTTTGAACACATCTCTCAATTCTGGTGTTTGCCTTAAGAAAACAACTGATAAGATGCATGTCTATTTTTCAGAAGCTGAATCTTGTTATCATTTTTATAAGGTCACATACAGAACACAGAAAATTGAAAACCCTGTGGAGAAGAAGCTGTTGATGTGCTGATTTTTACACAGGGCTTGGTTGGGTTTTGTATTGGGTTTTTTATTTTCTTTCATTTTGGAATTGATTTGAATTTCTTTTAATATTTCATTCTGTAAAACGCAACCTTTTTCTTTAGAGTTCTTATTGTTTGAATTTCTTGATATTTTACAAACCATCCTTAGATCTGTTTCATCTGATGTTCAAATGCAAATAGAGAAAATGTTATCTGGCTCTGAGCCTTATAATGGCTCTGATACAAAATATCTTCATTTCTAAAACTGGATGAGATTCAGGGTTATAATTTTCTCCAAAGTTCATTGACAGCCAAAGAATATTTTAGTCTTTTTTGACTTAGCTTTATTGCTTTACTGCTTTTTTCCCCTTCTCTACATCAAAAATTACATTCTGTTCTGATAGAACTTCAGTTTTCTGCAAAACGGGTTTGCTATTTATATTCTGCAAAACTATTGACATTCATTTATAATCACTGAGTAGATTTGATAAGTGTCTTTCACTTACAATCAAGAACCAAGCATTTTCCTCAAAATAGTAATGGCTGTTTGGATATTTTTGTTAGTCATATTTCAGTCATATTATTGGAACTAACAAAGATCAACTCATGACCATAATGTGTTTCAACATGTATTAGTTACCAGAGACATAAGAACACAGGTTGTAAAGCAAAACAAATTAGACAAATAAACATCAATAATTAAACACCTTTAACTTTCAATGGAGTGCTCGCTTTTACTTTTATAAATGTAAATTAACTTCCTTGTGGAATGGGATATAATCTTTTCATCTTGGGAACAGGCCTGAGAGTGATGATCTGATACCATTTCCCAACACCTAAAGAGACTGTGGGGAACTGAGCACGTCCTATATCCCTTTCAAACAACACTGGAAAATTACTCGACCTAATTAAATGTCCATTTCTTGCCCCTCTGCATAGTTCTGTACAGGGAGTGAGAACAAACAAAAAGGGCATTTATAATGGATGATAAAGTTATGATCAATACTCATGTAAAATTTAGCATCTGATTTAAAACATTTTGATAGAATGCAAAAAAAGGTGAATAATACATGAAGTTCCTCCTCCACGAGAGCTGCTTCACACCCTTGGAGATGTAAGGGGTGATCATTTAAAACAAAACCCACAGCTATTGCAAAATATTTTAGCCTCAAAGAGTTTGTATCAAGTGAGAAACCAGAAGCAGAGTTGAAAGGAATCAGAATCCCACAGCAAACCACCTTCCGGAAGGAAAACCTCTTCTGCTCTTCCAAGAGAAACCCCTGACAGGAGTGGTTTTAAATATATATCGTGGGGACAGGCAGCCCTGAGCACAGTAATCCTGTTATCCTGCAGGTTCTGAAATTATTAATGAGCTGCAGGGCTCGGTGTTTTACTGAATTAATTATAATTAATCAGATTTGCCCAACTTCACTGAAAGGCAACCAATAGCTGGATGGACACAGTTGTTTATCACTTTGAGGGGCTGATTTCTGGGTTTTCCAGGAATTTGGGACATTCATCTGGCCCAGCTCCAGTCAAACAACCATTAGATGCCTGTTTTTAGGTATTTGTAGGTCTTTGTTCTAGTTAGTGAAGAGACACAAATGTTTCTAGAAGCTATTTTTTTGTCTTTGCATTAGATTTTTAATTGTGGATCCTTTGGGATGATTTATCTCCTGGATGTCCATCTGTTCTCCATCAGACATCGAGGGGGAGCTTGGACAACTGTCTCAAACTACTTTAGATGGTTTGTTTTAGGTAGATAATACAAGAGTGTGTTGGGGATCTGAAACAAATGGGATTTGTTGGATACAAACAACTTTTCTAACACTTTTCTAACTGTTAAACTTTTCTTACACACACAAACTTTTCTAACACTTGAATTTTAAAAATAAACAGCGTTTGGTATAAATCCCAAAACATAAATAAAATGTTAATTGTATGATTCAAGTTTGGTTTTTCACTTTTCATAGTCCTTTATAAATATCAAGCATCTGAAATACAGAGGGAGTAAAAATAACACAAATGAGAATAAGGGACCAAACCTGATTTAGACACTGCCTTTGAGAGAGCTACTCAAACAGTCACAGAGACTGTGTCAGAAAATACATCCTGTAAGAGGTTTTCAGGTTAGACAGAATAAGTCCATTCCATCCTTTCAATATAATACTATTTCTTCCAATAATGATAAGTGTGGCAATTTTTATCTCCCATCCTGTTATTGAAGGAGGATTAATATTTCTAATGTCATACAAGTACTCTTTGGGTAAGAGTGATGGTTATTAAAAGAACTGCTCTAAAATTAGATGATTCTGAGGTGTCAGGATCCAGGTCTAACAGACAAGTTTAGCAGGTAATGACTGGAGGATGCAGAGCTACTACTGGTCTAGACACCTCTTCAAATGGAAGCAATTTTCTTGGAGGACAGAGAAAAAAATAATCATGGCACAAAAATACCAAAGAATATCGACCTTCAGCTCTCTGTCAGGCTTGGTTGATTGGAGGAATATAGTCTAGGCAAGGTTTAATCTATTTAATTTGCCATTAGGGAGAGACTGTGAGAGTGGTAACGTCACCATTTTACCAGATTTTGAAGTTGTGATCAAAGGCAGTTGTTCAATTTTATTTTTTTGGAATGGCAATGGAGTGGCTGTGTTGGAGGGTTATTGATCCAGCATTTAAAACACTGCTTTAGGAAAAGGAGGCTACCAGATTTCAAACAATATTGTATAAAAAGTACTGCAGGGCTTTCCTCCACAGGTACACTGGGCAAAGAGTGATAGTAATTTCTATTCTAGAGCTTTGAGACACAATATAGGAGGTTCTGCTCTTTTCTGCATAACTATGTATATATTTATACATATATACACACACCACCTCAGCAAAGGAGAAAATGAAGGGTAGACCAAAGCTAATTTAAGAAATTAAGATTCTGTTGAACAATATAAACATGCACCACTACATCTCCTAAAATAAAAGTCACATAAAGAGGAAAAAAGATAGAAAGAATAACCAGTTCTTGATATATAAGGACAATTTTCCAAGAGCTAAAAACTCAGTTGCTGGTACTTCAAATGCTACATAAACGTCATTTTTATGGCTGCAGTGAACATTGAAGTAAATCTGACAGGGCCACCATTCAGTTTTCATTAATGTAAATCACTTGAAAAATTCCTGAGAAATTTAATTGTCTTCTGGAAGCTGGGAGGTGCATCTTGTAAAGGTGAGAATGACAAGGTTGTTGTCAACACACAATGAAAACACGTTTTGAAGAATGTACTTCATCCAAGTACAGAATGCAAAGCTGTTGCCTTTTCCATGGTTCAAAAGCTGAACAAGAAAGCTGGGGGCATTCCTGTCATGTCTCCTTCCTAAGCTGAAAGTCAATAAGAGATGGAAAGATGTGTGTGAACAGCTTAGTTTGGTGTTCTAAATAAAGAATCCTGTGGCCATTAATGTGTATTTGCTTTTCATAAAGTCAATTTGATTGTAGGAGCACGTGAAAGGAGAGTTTCCTGGTGTCTCAAGAGCAGCGTTTGAGATACATTTAAACTGCTTTTGGCTGAGCCTTGGGACTTCTAGTGAGGTACAATTCTCGTTGAGCTCAGGGTCTTGAGCAAGGACTCAGGACTGGACTCTCCACTAATACTGGTTTTAAGATCTTGTATTTGGAGCTTCTCTCTGTCCTCTCTCACAACAGCACCAGTGTGGTGAATACAGCAGCCCATGATTCAGTTTACATTTATAATAATGTGTTAGCAATTACCTTTTAAAAAAATAACCCTCCATCTGGCCATTCACAACTTGCTGATCACAGAACAACACCCAAAAATTCATAGAAATTTCTGTTTTATGAGTACAGAATAATAGAATACCAATTCCCACAGTATAAATATGTGCATAATGATTTATCTCTTCCCTACAGCAAGGCTTCATTCATTGTCTCCTGTAACATTTTTGGTGATACAGTCTGACTGATGCATTTCTCTAGCAAGAATGCAATATATTTGCATGCAGAAGTGTGTGTATGTTACAGAAAGAAAATCTCTCAGCTTTTTTCAAATGCAACTCACTCCAATTCACTAGAAACAGCTAACTGAAGTTTAATAAACACTTAGACACCAGAGCAATAGGTTCAGTGTAAGTTCTGTGCAGCTGCTGCCTGAAATATTTATAGCTTATATTCAATATTTCCCCCACATTTATATACTTGCTATTTCAAAGATGTTTGCATTTACAAAGAAGGCACTACTACCTGTGTTGGAGATATACTCAACACATAAAAGAATAAATTTCCCAAGCTGCCTCTAGAAATATGACTGACAGAAGAACAAGTACATTCTGGAAAGCTAAAGAGGCAAATTTTCATAGAACTATTCAAGAAGCAAAATGAGTAACCAGAACTATATTTTTACAGAGACATTCTTTGCAAATTTTCTTAGCTACAAATGAAATAGTAGAATACCAAGACAACCTGTAGTATGTAGAATTAGATTACACATAATTTGTTCTTTAAAAACAGATTTTTTTGAATGGCAGACATGGCACAGATAAATTGAAAATATGAATCCATGCTAATACTTTCTCACTTGTAAAATTTTAGAAATTATACATTGAAATTTGCAATGCAAATTTGGAGTTCAAAACAACAGAGGTATGTTTGCTCAGAAGAACAAAAGGCCAAGATTTACCCTCTCCCATCCTTCCTTCACCAAAAATTTGCTCTGTAAACATTTTATGGTAGTGATGGAATCCACACAAATGTAATCATACCCAATTAAACATACCCTACAAAAAATAAGCAGAGAAGTGCTCAAGACCCTTTAGCCCATTGATATCTTTTGTTTTACCCAGTGAACTAATCCAAAGCAGTCAAACCAGATGGATGGGAGCATCTGAGGGCAATTAAGCATACAAAATATAAAAATATAAAATATTTGCTATGTTCCTATTTTATGAGATGTGAATGTTAACTACTTAATCCTGACTATGTGTCATAGCTATTTAATTAGGTTTAGGGCTATGCCCCACAGATTCCCCTGTGTTTCCACAACTACTGCTCTTTAGAATTAAATTTTGGAGTACTGATGTGAAAGTCTGACAAACAATACATGCTTTAGTGGTAAGAATCTCAAATGATAATAACTAAAGCAGCACGTTGTGTGAGTTCTGGGGAAGGTAAAGCAAAGAAACTGCTCCTACACTGGGGTCCTTCAAGCTGCTGATCCTGGGAAATGTCTCTTATCAACACCTTGTCTCCACTCAGGTATTCCCAGGGGGGCTCAGAGGCAGCATTCCATGAGAGAGGCCTGATTTGGGTATCCCCAAACCAGGGAAGGATAAGGAAATGCCTGCCAGCCCTGCAGGAAGCTCAGTGCAGCCCTCTGGGGAAGGTAAAACTCTGTTCAGCACCTGAGCAAGGAGATTTCCTTCACACCAGGCCAGAACAAACTTCCATGGAAAAAAGAGCCCTTAGGAAAAGGCCCTTCAAGGACTGCTTGTGCTGGGGGAACGTTTCTCATCTTTTCTTTCCCTGCTCTCCTCGGGCAGGCAAAAGTTCTGGCTGTGAAGTGAGAGGCTTCAGAGAGCTCTGTGTTGCCTCCAAAATCTGTTCTGCCACTCATTTCCTTTGTTCTTCCATTCATCCAGCTCCCTTTCTCCTCCAGGGAGGAGCAACAAGCTGCAGGAACAGATGTTTCTAATTTCATTAGACACTTCACACTGATACTCAGAGCTTTCCTTCCTAGTGAAGCAATGAGAGGGTTTGGTGCATCTCACACAAGTAGCTCAAGTCTCAAGAGGAGCTTTTATATATATATATATATATTTAACAAGCCAAAAATGTACCATGTCTATGGTAAAATATAAATAGCAAAAGCAGTGCCAAAGATGACTTATTATGTTATTAAGAACATGCAGCTTAGTAACACATCTAAGCATTCTTCTAAAAAAAGTACAATTAAAACAACATATAGAACCTATATAGAAAACCCTCATATGGTTTCAAAATATCTTTCTCCAAACAAACGCCTAGAATTCTTTTTAACAGATTTTCTAAAGTGTTAAATGTAAAAGGAGCTCCATCCATGGATCCTTTTTTTTCCCCATAATTTATCCTTCTTCTCCTGTTTCTTTATCCCTTTTGATCCCAATTAGTGAATTTTTCTAAGACTTGTTAATCCAGAAAAACACACAAAACAAAACAAAACACACTAAGTTCATTCAGCTGGAAATTTACTGGTTTAAAAGACAAAAGCAAATCCAAAAAATAACTTTTTGTTTTCCTCTAGGACTTAGTCTATCCTGTGCTGTGACATTACAGAATAAAGGCAGAAACATTCTGGTCCTGGTTAGTCAGCCCTGACACAGAACAGTCACCAAGATTTCAGAAGTCCTTTGAATAAACTGCAGCTTGAAAAAAATCAGTCTTAAAAGCTGAGGAACAGCCCCCATTAGGCTTTCTAGAGCAGACTATATTTTCTTAATTTTAAAAGGGAATAAGAGCTCACTGTCTAGATCAAAAAATAATTTAAAAACAAACTGAAAAAGCAACACTGAAAACTTCCTTACCTTGTTGTAGCTACAGGATGGATTTCCCTCCAGAAAGAAGTTTGAGCAGGTGTTTGTAGTTGGATTAGAGACACTCAGCTGAGGTGAATATTGTGATGTTTTAAAACCAGTGTAATTGCAATCACTGAGATTGTACCAGTCTGGAGCTCCCAGAAACTGCAATTTAATAATTTCTGCAATTAACATCATAATTTCAAATTAAGAAGGGTAAAAATAATATTACACTTGCATATATGTAACCCAGTAAAATAATAAAAAAAAAAAAAAACCTGCATGGAGCTGCTTTGAATAGTTAATATTATAGATTTCTCAAAAAAATTCATTAAGCCATCTCACCTCCATAGCTAATTTAGTTGCTGGAGCAGCTGTGGAGGAAGGTTATTAGAAAACTTATCTAAAGTTTTCTCTTTTCCCTTTCTCCTTTTTTTTTTGTTTTACCTAAAATTGTCTAGCTCTAAGGATGAGTTGAGACAGTAGAATGTTTTTTACTTTTTGGACAATATATCTAAATGAAACAGATAAATATCCTAAAAATAAAATAAAGTAAAATAAAACAAAATAAGATAAAGTAAAATAAAATGCCTTGCCAGCCATCTATGAATTGCTGTAAGCAGGTATCTCAGAAGCTGCAGTGAGCTTTCCATTCTAGATACAAACATTTAATTTTAGGGTTTGTATTTTAAAGCATCAGATCTGAGGATAAAATCTCTTATGAGAGAAATAATCTGGATCCCTTCTGACAAGGAGCAAAGAGCACAGAGAACATGGTATCACATCCCCAAGAGATGACACACTTATTCATTGTACATTTATTTAATTCAACCAAGAATTGCAATTTCCAAATCATTTCTCTGAACAGGTAACTTAATAAAAAAACCTGTAAAGAAAAATTAATATAATAAAGCCTTTCTAAAAAATCACCAAAAAGCTGCATGAGTTTATCTTGTATTTAGTACTTTCTGCTTGTCAGAGCAAAGCAATGGAGTAGCTGCTGTGGAAAAAACAACAGTGTGAATCCAACATGTTGAATATGAGAAAAGGCCATTCAGCCTGCAGAGGATTGGCCTTCAGAAAGCACAGGTTCCCCTGGGGTGGGAACTGGGATGGACTAAGTGCTTCCTCAATGACTGCAAAGCTCTTCCCAACATCCTTCCCAAAATTCACATTGTGTCTTATTACACAGTGACCCAGACATGCTTTAGGTCTGAAATTATCCCTCTTTAAGTTTAATTTCTACCCCCATTCCTACAGTTTCTGGTGTGGTTACAAGGGGAAAAGCGTAGATTTTACAGACACTACTTGGGCTTTAATAAGTTTCAATTGTCTTTTTATTTTCTGTGCAGCTCAGCTGAAAGTTCATAGTGTTATTATTTTGCCCTGTAAATTTTACCATGTCCTTGAATAACTCAAGCAGCTGCTCTTTCCTTCAGTCATACTGTGCCTTGACTCACCCTCAGCTCTCCATAGGTGCTCCTGCAGCAATAAATTGGAATATTCCCACTGTCTGAGAGCACAATAAGGAATTAGGGGTTGTATTTAGTGCACTCTTGACTGAGTGCCTCCAGCCCCATAACACTGAAATGCAGTTAAATCATGAGTTTTAGCAGATCTATAACCACAAGAAAAGGAGTGGGGACATTTTCCCATCTTAGTGGCATAAATGACTTCTGTGTGAGCCCATATTTGTGCAGCTTCTTACTTTATAATAACTCATTTGTAGAGCTAAGTCTAAAATGGTCATAACATTGCACTTAAATATAAGGGAGATACATAAAATTACTTTTCCCTATCTCCTTCAGCTGGGAATTTCATGCCAATCTACTGCTGGCCAATATCCTTCCACAGATTGCATTTGTAGTAAAGTGGATCTTATATTTCCACAGCTGCAATAAATTGGTTTTGTCCAAACCATTTTCTGTATCTTTAAACTCTCCCTAAACATCCCAACAAACTACATCTGTGGTTTTCCTCTGCAATTTCAAAAAAAAAAAGAGCTCTGAGTAACAGTTTGAACTAAAAAAAGTACTGAATTTTAATCTAAACAGGTGTTTTTTGAATTATAAACTGTGAAAGCAAACTTAGCAATGTAATTAAATCCAAATTATCCAATTTCATGCCTATTAATACTATGAAGTTGAATTGTTTCTTAATCTGCTTTGAAGGGTTGTTTTGATATTCAAATTGCCACTACAGAAAAAATGTGGGTGTTTACTAAGATATCAAGTGGACTTCTGCTGAGCTACCAGAATTCACAGTCGTCTGTTATTGTGGATGTGGAATACTCAGCACTTTGGGGGAGCTTAGATTTGTGAAAATATTTTGCAGCTGATGAGATTTTAATGAAAATAATAAATATTTGGAACATATATATAGGAAGATGTTTTTTTAAGTATAGCTCAGTAATTAAATGCATTATTTGACAATGGAAAAGTTAATATTATGAACATAGATTTTGGAAGTCAGACATATTTACAACAGCAATGCTCATTGGAACAGCTTATAAATAGCAGTCAGACTGCAGATGTCCTGAGTGCAAGTTTAGTTATACTTTTAAATTTAAATTTTATTTTTTAAAAAATGGCTTGAGAAAGAGTAACTAGATAAAATGTCATAACTGTACCAAAGTTGACAGCACTGGAGAACCACAAGGCTGGAGCAGATGAGTGAGTAGGAAAAATAAAGATTTATTGCTTCAACCAAAGTTAGAGTTCCAGGGTTAATAAGAGGATAATGGAGTGTGACAGGAGCCACACAGTGAAGAAAAAAGTTACATGGTAAGTTTGCATAATACTCTGAAAGTCATACTGTCACTTCTTTTCATATTTCATTCCTAACTTTGCTTTGCATTTATACTTAACCTGGAATAATCCACGCAATTCCAATGGATCCACTTCGCCATTCACAGACTGAGGGCAGGAGCAGAGTCACAACCCCAAGCACACCTTTCCCCTCCCCAGCTCTGTGAAGGGCATCAGCAACCACAATTCCATGTCCAGAGGGAAGTCAGAGCTGGGATCCTGCTGCTGCTTACAAGAGCTCTTCTGATGTAAAAATTCTCAGGGGAAAAACAGCTTCTGATTTACACCTATATTGAAATTAATCACAATCCAGATTCTTAGAAACCACTTTGCTTGCTAGCCAGAAAAAAGCCATCCTGGTAACAGCCACTCAGTGGAATAAGTGCTGCCACATCATGGGCAGGGAATTAAATAGTATTAAATAGACAGAGGGCTGTACCCGTGTTGTCAGGATAGACTTAATATCTATAATTGTTATTCCATTCCACAGGTAATTAAGCCACCACCACTGCTATAATTTATATCAACTGGACTTTTCACTCCTTTGAGTTACAGAGACAGCCCAGCACCCTTGTACATCAAACTTTCTGATTTTTGACTGCAACAAGGAGTATAAAATACTGTCTCTCTGCCTCTAAGACGCTTAGTAGGTTTTNTAATTTTAGTTGTTGGAGAAGTTGGGAGGAAAGTTAATTAGAAAACTATCTAAAGTTTTCTCTTTTCCCTTTCTCCTTTTTTTTTTGTTTTACCTAAAATTGTCTAGCTCTAAGGATGAGTTGAGACAGTAGAATGTTTTTTACTTTTTGGACAATATATCTAAATGAAACAGATAAATATCCTAAAAATAAAATAAAGTAAAATAAAACAAAATAA
>WEIV01026994.1:46156-77913 GCA_013390005.1 Calyptomena viridis
AAGTTTAGTTATACTTTTAAATTTAAATTTTATTTTTTAAAAAATGGCTTGAGAAAGAGTAACTAGATAAAATGTCATAACTGTACCAAAGTTGACAGCACTGGAGAACCACAAGGCTGGAGCAGATGAGTGAGTAGGAAAAATAAAGATTTATTGCTTCAACCAAAGTTAGAGTTCCAGGGTTAATAAGAGGATAATGGAGTGTGACAGGAGCCACACAGTGAAGAAAAAAGTTACATGGTAAGTTTGCATAATACTCTGAAAGTCATACTGTCACTTCTTTTCATATTTCATTCCTAACTTTGCTTTGCATTTATACTTAACCTGGAATAATCCACGCAATTCCAATGGATCCACTTCGCCATTCACAGACTGAGGGCAGGAGCAGAGTCACAACCCCAAGCACACCTTTCCCCTCCCCAGCTCTGTGAAGGGCATCAGCAACCACAATTCCATGTCCAGAGGGAAGTCAGAGCTGGGATCCTGCTGCTGCTTACAAGAGCTCTTCTGATGTAAAAATTCTCAGGGGAAAAACAGCTTCTGATTTACACCTATATTGAAATTAATCACAATCCAGATTCTTAGAAACCACTTTGCTTGCTAGCCAGAAAAAAGCCATCCTGGTAACAGCCACTCAGTGGAATAAGTGCTGCCACATCATGGGCAGGGAATTAAATAGTATTAAATAGACAGAGGGCTGTACCCGTGTTGTCAGGATAGACTTAATATCTATAATTGTTATTCCATTCCACAGGTAATTAAGCCACCACCACTGCTATAATTTATATCAACTGGACTTTTCACTCCTTTGAGTTACAGAGACAGCCCAGCACCCTTGTACATCAAACTTTCTGATTTTTGACTGCAACAAGGAGTATAAAATACTGTCTCTCTGCCTCTAAGACGCTTAGTAGGTTTTGGAAATCACTCAAGTGCTGTAGAATTAAATGAGATCTATGCATTTGTACATATTTCCACAGAGGGAAAATATGTATGGATGGAAACAAGATGCCCAAATGCCTTGTATAACTCAGATGTGTCATCCTTCATATTTGTAGGCTCCCAACTACAACAAAACAATCTGATCAAATTTGCTGGTTCATGAAGAATATTCATGCCTTAGAGGATGTGTATTATTTCAAATTCCATCTCTCTATAAAGTATATTAGGAGGGGAGGACTTTCAGGTAACCTTGACTACACAGCCTTTGCACAGGATATGCAAAGCCCACCTGCAGAAGTGAGGGTGAAGTTTTGGACACAGATTTTTGGGGTGAATCAGCCCCTCTCCTGATCCATCCCGAGAGCAGTTTGCAGCTCTCCCCATATTTCATCTTCCTTCCCTCAACACAAAGGTTTAACAGGTTTACATGACCTATGTTTCAACAAAAAAAAGAAGCTTCTGAGAAATAAACAGGTGAAGATCTACAGCACATTGTCTTGTACAAGATAAATTTCATTGGGTTTAGCAGAATTACAGCACTGCAGAGACTGAGGGGATATATTCAAATGTACTGCAGGTTATGTTATAAAAGCTGGATTTAAAACTCTTCAGTGATGAAACTGTTCCTACTTAGTGAATAGCAGCTGCTCTAAATTAATCTGTATTGACTAAATTTCCTCTTTCTTCACCAAAAAAAAAAAAGCTTTTAATTTAGAACGTCGGTGTAACATTTCAACTGAAACAACTGCAAGATGAAAGCAACCACATGATGTCAGCAAATATTATCACCTCCCTAAATCACACTGAAATTAGTCTTCCAGAAACCCAAAGGTTATCTTTCCATCACTTCCTCTGGTGGCTCTTGATCCTCTCTGATCTGTGTTTCCAAAGCAAAGTCTATATTCAGTTTTGCCATCCCTGCAATACACAGCCTGCCTTGTCCACTTGTTATCTTTTCCATTCCCAACACTTTGTTCTTAGCTTGGCTTTTTTTTAGGTTCAAAAGAATGCACAAGATGAGTTGTGCCCATCATAAATAATGAAAACAATTATATGGATGTTTCTTCTGAGCTGTAAATGGGTCTAAAATGTGACAAAGCCTGAGCAAGGGGTTCTGAATTGCAGTTTATGCAGCCAGAGACTCAGCATGCAGGGCCTGTTTGTATCTCCCAGTAAAATGACCCAAAAAGTAGATATATTTTATGTTTAGAAGTTGTTTTAACGACTTGAACAAAAAGCATGTCAGAAGCAGAAATTATTTTGACTGCACTCTAATGAAGAGCTAACAAGTAGTTGCTTGTGTATTCAAATATATTTACTTCTGATGGCTTCCAAAAGGTGTTTTGGACTTGTTATATCTGCTGTTTAAAGAGGACTGATCACTCCAGTAAAGCAAAGAGGACTTGGCTACTTATTTCTTAGGCCCTCAGTGCAGTTTTGCAGCAAAATGAGTCTTCATCATACAAAGCTGAGATATTTTCATATAGAACTGCATTATCCTGTTTTTATAGTCACATTCGTATGCTTTTGTTTACACATAATATAGCACTTTGAAATTAAAAATGTTGATTATTCCTGTTTTGCATTCAGATGTTCTTAATGTTTTATTTTTAAGTTTCTTGGGTGAGTTGATTTATGGATTCTAAGTGTGCCTTCTATCTTATAAAACATGAAATAAATAAACAAGTAGACTCGCAGAATTCTCTTTTTATTGCTTCGTGCTTTTATTTGTTGGTATTTTGTTGTGTATAATTCTGTATATCTGACACCAAACTGTACTTGATGGCTCTTTGAAGCTTTAATTGTCAGCTTTTTTTGCCTCCAGTTTTTCTATACTTCATTTTTTCTAAAACAGCAACTCCCACTTGCTGAATTTAATATTGTTTTCTAGAAACATAAAATCGTGTCCTAGTTACCCCCTTTCAACAATATACAGTGCTATTTTCCTATCATCTGCAATAAAACAGTGAGAGATAACACATAAATAACTATATTAACACTAAACACGTTCATTAAGTGCCTCATTTTGAAAATGTGTTACAGCTGGCCACTTATACTTGGCTGGAAATCAAATAATCCAGGACAAGCAGCAAATAAATAGCTGCCTCTGATATGATACTTGGTAAATGATCCAGGCTAATCCAGGGACTATTGATGGGAATGACATGAGTGAGACAAAGTCCTCACTCCCTGAACTCCCCCCCAGTGGAACCAAAGCCTCATTCCTGGGGCACAAATCAGGAGCAGAGTGCAGAGTATTAACAACAGCCCGAAAAATGGTACAATTGGGGCAGAACTGAACGTGAAAACAGGACAACAGCAGCATTTTTGTGCTGTGGGAGCTGCCAGGGCTGTTATATAATGCTGGGAATCACTTTTCTCCCCACTGAATTTTCTGTCTAAAGTCAAGTGCTGACAAAAGCTCGTTCTCTCAGTCCTGCACTGGCACTTGAGCTGTTGGAGCAGCAGTGAAAATAACTCCACACTGTGGCAACTTGTGATTTATTTACCAATAAGTCACTGCTCGGTGCATTATTTTTGTTTGGAAACTAAGAAAGCTTTGTAATGATTTTCCAGTTTAAGAGACTTACGGTGGAATGGGAATGTTTAAAGAAGAGGATAAATTCCAGAGGGACAGATAGAGGAAAAATCATCTAAGGCTTCCAAGCCTGTGATTGTAATATTTAGTTTGCTTAGTTCTGACTTTGTTTGCAGGTACAACACAGTCAATACTGTTCTTATATCACTTATTTCAACCAGTTCTTTTTCTAATCCCAGTTTAAACTTCAGCTTTTCAGATTATAGTGCTGTAGTTCCTTCTTGGCCTAGTTATTAATCAATTTTAATAATTTATTAATTATTTCTTTGTTCTTTCAGAAGCCAACATAGTTGCACAGTAGGAGCAGCCCTTAATCTCTGAACCTAAAGCATCAGATCCAGGGTAATTCTTACAGTTTGGGCTTTATGCATGATATTCTTCCAACTAATTGATGTTTCCATGGGTCTAGATTTATTTATTGCTTTCATGCATTGCATAATTAGCAAGTCGGGGCCTCATTTTTTATTCATCTTACTCTAATTTTAGTATGATTTACTTCATTGGCATCAATGGTGTTACTTCTTCACATATCAATATTAGACTCTGTATTATTAATACATATATAAATATTGCAGGGATTATTTAATGCACCCAGGACTGATTTCAGATATCTGCTTCTCATTTGCATGAGAGAAAAATCACTCAAGTGTTTTCAGAATCTCTGGTTTTATTGTTTTAAGGTGGAAAGTCTTTGTTGTGAATTTCTCTCGTTAAATTGATCAGTTGGTGTCAAAAAAAAAGAAACAAAACTCCTCAAAACTCTTTGTTAATGGGATGAATTCACATAAAGAAATTGTTTCATTAGGCATACCTGTTACTGGATCACTGGAGATATCAAAGCATCCAAATCAATCTCTTAAGCAATCCCACATCATATCCTCTTTCACATATTAGTGCTTTATTAAATTAACTATCTGAGAGCACAAAGCTGAGGGGTAAATTCAAATAACATACAAATGCTTCTGTAATATGTTACACTATCAATTTGTGTCTTCTGGGCTATGGAACCTTGTTTTCTGATTGCCTTTATTTACTGTATCTTTTTAGATATTTAATCAGAAAACTGCAGGTCAGATCTGCTGGTTCTAACAGAAAGCTTTATCAATGTTTTGTATAGAAATTCTACCCTAAAAATAGCAGCATATAAATAGACTTTTAATCTCTGCTGTGATGTTTGTACACACTTATCTTTCTTTTCTTCCATACCCCTAATTAGTTGCAGTCATCTTTCATTCAGTAAGTAGACAAGTGATAATTATAAGAATTCATAGTCTGATTCTGATCTAACATTTGTCAGTTTTACACCAGGTTGCATCACTGACTTTCCCAGCACTAATTTATAAAACCAGAATCAGGAATTTATTGCTTAATCTACATCACTATCTCCACTGCCACATTTAAGAAAGTTATAGATATTTCTTTGAACTAGAGAGATGTGAACTCATCCTCTCTGGTTTAGAATATCATCACTGCTCACTTTGTTGTTCAATATTAGTTATGCTGAACTTAATTAATGAGCTTTCAGTGTGTTCAGGAGAAGATTCCCTGTGTGATGTCTATTCCTGTAAATTATCCAGTTCCAGGAAATGTTGGCCAGCCTTGAGGGTAAGTGCCATGGCCTGTTCATAAAAGTCTTTCTCCCCACCATTCCTCTGCCTGATCATATTCAAACTGCTTTTTGGGATCCACCTGTGGCCTTTGCTAATCTAACAAATTGTGCACTGGAATTTTTTTAGACTCCCAGTTGGTGCAGTCACTGCAGAGCTGTCAGTGCCACAGTAAACCTGTCATGACATAAACCTGTCATGGCACAGGTCAGTTTATCAAGGTACATATAAGCCTCAACCCAAAAATTTAGGTGCAAAAACTCAATAGGAGTCATGGAAAGCTGTTCAAAACCAGCCCATAATCTACATAAATGAAATGATGCTGAATTCACACTAGTCCAGCCCTAAAGATTGTAAAATTACTTGTATTTTCCATAAAGCTGAGAACTTCCATTGTTATTTCTTCCTTCTCACCCCACACTTGTCCCTGAACTGCCTATTAGTGCAGCTCATATGTCTTTGGGCCCTTCTGAAAACCCTGGTATAAAGTAACAATAAAAAATGTCACAGAGAACCTTGTCCATTAAGGCCCGTAAAGGATATTGAAAAGGTTTTTAGGTTTGCAGAGGTCCCATCTCTTTTCCTACCAATTTGGGGCTATGGAGATGTTCCCTGAGGCCTTTGGCAAATTTCATCTTGGGATTGTGCCTGCCAGATCTGCATTTTTGGGCTGTACTCTTTTTGACACCACTTTATCTTCTGTCAGCAAAATTCAAACCTTCTCTTTGGTTAATAAAAAAAAAAAAAAAGAAAGAAGAACAAAAAGAAAGGGAAAAAAAGAAAAAAAAAGGAAAAAAGAAAGGAAAAAGAAAAAAAGAAAGTCCCATTTTCCTCCCACCAGCACTGATTTAGCAAGTCATAAAGGTTATTTTTTCTCGCCTTTGGAAGAAGGCAGAAGGACCAGAGATGAAGAAAAAGTCATTAATTCTTAAAGGCCAATCACCCTCTGGCAATTCCATCATTTATTCCTCTATTCGCTCTTTTGTGCAGTTCTTGCTTTCCCAACTCCTTTCCTGTTCATCGTTTCGGTTAAAAAAAACCTAAAAAATGTTCACACAAAAACTCTCTGGCTTTTACAAAACACAAACCTCTGGTTTATGCAGAATAAAATAATAGAAATGATATGATGTAACCCAAATCCATTCTGTAGCAGTGCTGTCAGTGGAAATGGTGCTGCTTTTTTGTCCTGTTTGAAGCACAGCAAGGAAATGACAGAGCCTGACACCTTCCCAAACCTCATCAACAGCCTTTCTTTTGGGAATTGCACCCTCTGATTTGGTGTCCAGGGTGTCCAGTCAGTCACATTTCCCATGGCATCTAATCCTTAATTCTTAGTGATGAACCTTCTATTGTCAGTTTATACATTTTTATTGATATTAACATTCTGGCAATAAAGTTTTAACAAATTACTTCTAACTCATATTTAGCATTGTAAACACTTCCCAAGAACCTTTTAGAAGTTAAATAAGTTACTGCAATATAAAAAAAAAATAGTAGCAAAATATTTTGTGGTTTTAATTCCCCCTGTTACCCATTAACCATTAAAAGTTTAATAATTCAGACTAATAACTATGACATTGCTCTCAGCCTACACCTTCCCAATTAGGCATTTAGTCCATACCTGCTCCCTGACAGACAATGTACATGCAAGTCTATCATTACTGAAAAATTCCTCATTTGTTCAACATGCCAAGTGAACAAGAAGCTTTATAAAATCATGATCTAATTGTTATTGTTTAATCTATTAAAACTGCTGTATCAAGGCACTTCTTTTTTTTTTCCCCCAACAATAAGACACATTGAAATATTGATACCTTGGTTACTTCTCAGTGGATTTGCTTTCAGTGAAACACTCAGAATTTCTTCTGCTATTAGAGAGTAATTTCTGAAACAGGAGGGACTATTAATTATGCATTCATTTTATATCAGAATATGCATTTAACTATTTTTTTGGTAAAAAAGCAAAAACTGGCAGAAAAATAACTCATAAATGACACTAATGAGCACTGGGAGATGGAGTGGAAAGGCTTTAACTGTATCCCATTATTTAGCAGGATAATTAAGAGCACAGCTCTACCATGGCATTTTATTACAGAAAAAGATAAGATCCCATCTTATTGCAAGCAGGTGTTGTAATGAAGCAAAGCAAGATCATTTTTATGAGGTTCTTCTGGTCCAAAAGAGATTCCAAATTTATATTATGCCACCTTAATTTGGAAAGTAAAGAGATCTTGGGAAACAAAGGAGACAACAAAACACAATGTGTAAAACCACTTCCCAAGCTGTTCATTCCAGGTAATCCCAGAGGGAAAACACACCTTATAAAGACAGTTTGGTTTCTCACAAATAATATTTGGTTTAAGTAACTCCTATCAAAGGGAACTCACTGTACACAAATGGCATCACAGTTCAACATAAACTACACCTCAGACCAGATTACTTACAGTAAAACCAGGTTTTCTGCTATTTTTGTTCATTATGAAGGTATAATCCTCCATAAATGTAGCCACTAAATTTTTCTAACATATCTGTAATCATTTTATGCTTTTTTTCATTAGCATTTAAAGTCGAGTTGCAAACTACAGATAACCCCACGTGATAATCTACACAAGATCTGTTATTAAATTGAGTGACTCAATATTTACAATGGTGTAATTTCCAGAAGATTTTGGGCTATTGTTCACTGATTATAAACTTCAAGAGTGTGGACAGAATTTACAGGGTAGAAAACTACAATATTTGATTACCCAGACCACAAGCTGTGCTTTTTTCATCTACCATTGCAGAAAAACATTGTAGTAAAATTTAGAAGCTGGAATTTTGGAGGGTGGGTCCTTTAATTTTAAGATGAGGATAAAAAGACACTTTGGGTTCAAATACATGAATATATATATATTATACATAATATATGCAATTTCTGACTTTCAAGGACAATATATTGGAGAAAGTTATCCAGGAAAAGGAAAGCCTATGTGACTAGAAAATTCTCTGATTTTTTTTTATAAAAACATATTTTTGTGTTCCATAGAGATGCCAGACCTCCTCTTTCCCAGGTAGCCTCTAGAATACACTAAAGTTTCAAGGTCATTCTTAGTAATTAATCAAAAATAACCCAGTCTCAGGTGACAGACACTAAACAATGTCCATAAGACTTATGGCAACAGTTTTGACTGGAATTAAACAGAAATACAAATGGTATCATCTGATTCCAGCTCTGTGGAAGGAAAGCACTTTGAACCCTGATGGTGGCAACAATTTTACAAATCCTTTTGAGAAAGGAGAATCTGTACATGTTATCAATTTATAGATTTTGAGGTTTTTTCATTTCTACCGTGTTCTCTGGGATCAAGAACTCTTGATGGACAGTGGAAAGATTGTGAAAGGTGCAACCTGAGCTAAGAACTGTGAAAATGGCTGGATATCATCAAACCCCAGAAAACTTTCTGAACCTGGGAAGCACAAATTCATAGGCTTGTGATAGTTTCCTCTTTTTCTCTTCTCCTTTATTCACAGGAGTTTGAGATTCGTTACACTTAAAATCTGAGGAAGTTCAGTGGTGAGATGAAAAAAGGAGTGAGATACAGAACGAAAGAAGTGTGGAAATTGAAATTTAAAGCATAGCTAATGTCATTTGGCTGATTTCTCTGCAAACCTATGGGGGGAAAGAAAAAAAGAGTCAGGTTCTGCAGTATGGAAGAAAGAGCTTCTGGAGATGGTCTTGATTTTCTACTCCTCTGCATGGTGAATGCTCTGTAGTTGAAAGAGCTTGAAATTAATCATCTTTTTATGGAGATTAAAGAAAAAGTGATGAAGCATGATAACCTACAACTTCTTTTACTTCTTTTTATAATTGTGGGAATCTGTACCCTACTACAAAGGATGGAGAGATGGGGGGAAGCTCCAGTGGATCAAACATTTGCCCTTTCATCTCGCATTTCAAACAAAACTTCTGGTGTCATATTTGCTCAGTCCTTCCCCTTACACTCCTGTAAATTATTGTTTCTGATTGCCAACTTAGTTTTTATTAAAGTTCCACAGGAAAACCTGCCAGTGGCTTGACTCTTTCATCTGTTGAATATACACGGCACTGAATTGGGATGGAAAAGACTCAATGATTTTGTTAAGTGAGAAAAAGTGTCAGTCATTTTGAAACTCTTTTACACTTTATGCCTCTTTACAGACTTAACTTCTCACAGTCATTTCACCATGACAGATGCTGGTCTAGGACATACTGTAAGAGAAGAATTTAAAACTTCACTTTTTCCAGAGCAGATTCCCCTGCAGCCCAGGGAGTCTATTCTGCCTGTGAAGGCCATTAGGAAATATTCTCCCTGCCTTTATTTCAGCCCATGAGCTCCTGATTTTCCATTCTCCCCAGTGTCCTCTTGCAGAGGGACACTGGGAGCAGCTGGGTGGGTCCCTGCCAGCTGCCCAAGGTCAGCCCACCACACTTTCCTTTTCCTCACTGCCCTGGCAAACTGTTTCATCCTGATAAATTCACGTTTCTTTTAAACCATAACCTTCTTTTTTAATTGGTAGTTCCCAATAAACTCTTGTTTTCAGCTGTTTGGCACTTGCAGATCCTCATCCCATAAGGAGCTGAGAGAGAACCCAGGACCAGAGGTCTGAATTCTGCTTGGTCTCTCACTACACAAAGAAATAAATATTTCCTACTTAAATGTTATGAAAATCATGAATAAATATTTCCAACACCACAGACTTAGGGTGAGTTTGGAGAGCCTTGCACCCTTAAGTGTTATTATAATGTATATTTAGGATGCCATGCCATTTGAAAGCTTGAAACTATAATAACTGAGGAGAAATTCCTCTGTTTATTTGCAGTTAATGTCTTGCTTCATACTTTATTGCACACTGTCTTCTCTCTGTATCCATTAAACCTGTTGTGAGCCACAGAGAAAATACCAATTTTTGTCTGTGGGGAATAAAATAGTCTAAAATTTTATACTTATTAAATTACTTCATGTCCTATGTGGTCATTTATTCTTAAAGTAATAGTTAGCAATAATGACTTTGTACTAATAAACATCTAATGATTGCCTGAATTAGAAAAGTATCCAAATTATCCAGCTTTGGTAGTACAGTAAATTTGCTGGAAGGCATTAACTATTTAAAGCATCAAAACATGATACAAAACTGACTGCAGGTTTCTATAATCTTTTTTTTTTTTTAATGCAAACTCCTTGCAGTAATATGAGTGCACTGAATTTTCTAACCTTCCTTTAAGAAGAATATTAGAGTTCTGAATTAGCCAGATTTGTGTAAATTACTGACAATTGTTTCCTATATAAATTGCACTTACTTTCTTTTATTACTAGTGTTTAACCTTTATCTTCTTTTTGATAGTTTGAATTCTTCCAGTTCTTCTACGATGGTGTCAAAATACACCCAAGTGGCAATTGAACCCAGGATGGATCTGATTCAAAATATTGAAATATTAGAAAGAATCTACCTTTCTATCTATCTTTCTGTCTATCAGAATAAATATGTGCTTTATGCAAAAGGATAAAAACGCGGTTTACTTAAATTACAGTATGTGTTCACTATTTTTAAATAAGAAATAAATCAAAAATAAATAAAAAGAAGTCAATATTACAGAACCTTGAGGAAATCAAACAGTCAAAGCTGACTCCCGCTGATGTTCCCAGTTAATATTAAGGCTCCATCCATTAGCAGGTTTCTCAGCTGTGGCTCATTTCAAACTTCTTTTTCTCCACATCCTCCTTCCACCCCAATGACACTCTTGCAGCTGATTTATGCACTGAGGAGACACACTCCATCAGCTGAGATTAATTCCCTCACTCCCGGGGCTGTTACAGGCACATCCTGGCTCTGGGAACCTCGGGAGCCGGCTCAGGTTGGCACCTGACATGACAGAGATTAAATCCCTGCACCTCAGCAACGTTTTAGTCCCTGCTCAGAAGAAAAGCAAGTCCTAAAAGAAGAAAAGACCAAGTCCTAAACCCCTGGGTCCTAAACCCACATCGTCAAATCACATTGTGTTTTGGTGGAAGTTTCATGAGAACTGAAAATGCTGAATGAGGAGGAAGGAAGGGAATTAAGGGAGTGAAAATAATTCTCATGTTCCCTCTGGAATCTGCAGCTCCAGAGCAGTGACAGAGTTCTGAGGATGAACCTTTGCATGAACCAACAAACCAACCATTAATGTATCACAGCAAGGTGAACTTTGCTTCCCAGCTGTCAGTGGTGCTTTTCCACATGGCACAGCTCACGTCACCAGTTACAATTCTACACCAAATCTCCTCATTTCTGTCTCATTCTGTGTTATCCTCCTGTGTACATATTTTCAAGTTCCTTTGCCCGCTTTGTCCTAATGTTTCTCATTTTCACTATTTCTCAAGAGGTTCCTTTCCCCCATTATCTTTAGGAAATCTATTCACTATTATACAACTAGATTCTTTGGGATTGCCCTAATTATAAGTGCAAAGCACATTTTCCAGCTTGTCCATGTATATATGTACAATATATTTCAGTTTATTCCAGCATACTCAGAATTTTTCCATATTTCCAGCAGTTGTAAGGGATTTGTTTGCAAGTGCTATTTTCTCTCTGTAGGCACTCCATGCCTTCTAACTTTTGATTAGCAAGAACAATTTCACCATCATCCCTTTCAATAAGCCATTAAAAACTAAATATAAGCCACAAAATATAAATATTTGCAATATTTATTAATCAGACCGTGCTGTTTTACCCTGTTTTTTTTAATCATCACACAGCACCTTAAGAAAAGGGCACTTATTTAATTAGATATTTTAATATCTAATTTAATTTATTTTAATATCTTATAGAAACCAGGGCTTAGAAGAAAGTTTAGGCATAACAGAATCACTCCAGATGACGCCAAAATGGGAATTGCCATAACTTTGGTGAATTTAGCCATAATCAAAAGCAACTGAAGGATGCTTGGTAAGAAAATATGGCTAAAATTATTTCTAAACACTGCAGTTTTTTGTGATTTGAATAACACAGAGATGTTTGAAAGATGGAGTTTTATATGATCTCCCACTGGGAATAGTCCTATGCAAAGCTGCCTAGTGCTTTGTGAAGTATATAAATAAGGTGACAAGTTACAGCTAAATTTAAGAGAGAAAATGTCAACTTAAGCTTAATGCTTTAAATCTCATTATTTATAAGATTCCTGTGTGATACAACTATAGCTGAGATCAATGGAAATTGAAAGTTCCCTCATTATGGAAGAGCAATTGCTCTTGGTGTATCATTTTTCATTAAGATCTCCCCAAACTGGAGCATGTATCCTTCCCAATTGTTTTGTCAGAATATCTATGACACTCCAGTTGAGCTATGGTTATTGCTATTTTTTATGCACAAAGACTTGTGCTGAGAATAAAAAATGACAAGTTAACACTCTCCCATGACTCCTGTTTTTCCATGATATTCAGTATATTCCAACTGTATGAAACAACAAGACAATTTGAGGCCATTCTTGGAATTGCTGATGATTCATCTGAAGTTTTACAGGAAGAGATTTTACATATACTATAGAATGACATTATAGATGGATTTTTAACATAGATTCCCATGAAAACAGAAATGCTGCAGTCCCAGAGCCTGAAGTGCTGATCCCTTCTCCCATTTCCAACAGACTGGGAGATGGTGACACTGGGTCAACTTGTATTTTTATATGTGCTAAAGAAGAGGATTATGAGTGTGCCTGGGGCACAGCATACAGACATTTTTATAAATTAAAAAGTCTATAAGTATAAAGTGTTTATCAGTTCTTGCTGCTTGACAGCACAATATTCTTTTTCGGATTTGCTAAATGAATTTTCTCACCTTCTCTGTTCCCAAAATAAAATGCTCTTTACACCTACTACACTTTTCACTTCTCTTGAACAGTTTCACACGCTGCCTCTGCTTGTTGTCTTTGTCTCCTGGCCTGCAAGTCAAGCCCTTTTCTCACAGTGTTCAGTGCCTGCTGCATCATCTCCTCTTCATCACTGCTCTGCCACTGAGTAGGATCCACCACCAACCTTTGCAGTTTGTAATTCCCCATTTAATGAGCCTTGTTTCCAATATCATTTGCCATTAGGACCCCCAGAATAAAACTAGTTCCCCTGTTTTTATGGCCATCAAATCTTAAAAACAACAACCTGCTGCCTCGATGTTAACTGCAATCAGGAGCGAAGTGTATCCACACTTACACCTGTAGTAAATCAGTAGTAGCACGGACAGGAACTCAGCTACAGGGAGATCATTCACAGAAAACAGTCAAAATGGCCCTTTGGGCTTTCTGAGCGTGGACCTAAAGATTTCAGAGTCATATTTACCCATGAAATTGTGATCCCTTGAGCTGCTTTGTGGGGACTGAGCTCAGATCCTTACAGTGCCAGTGTGGAAATTCCTCTGGATTCTGGATGTGGTGATGGGAGACCCATTAATCATGAGTTTAATGCCTGAAGAAACAGAAGGGATGAGATTTGAATGCACCACAGACTTAGAAATTGGGAAGTACTAATCAACAAAACAAACAAACTCCCATATTTCTTAATGCATCAACATTAGGAGAAAAATTTAAATCAAATCCAACTTGGCCTTTATTATCATTATTTTATTTGTTACAAATATAAGCATTCACTATTGGTTTACAGACACCTACCAGCAGTGATGGATCATTCTTATCTCCTGCCTTCCTCTCACAGTACTCAGCTGGTTTTATATGGCACAGGGTGTGACTTTGAACCAAGACTTTAACAAATAAGAATGAGAAATGTATGTGTAATACCTTTTACTTGTGTGAAGCCTTAGCTGAAAAAAAAAGGCTTAATAAAATAGTGATAAATCAGGAAGCAGATGCTGAAGTAGGAAAAAACATGAGGAAGTGAAAACTTCTTAAAGGAAATTTTGCTGCCAAAAACCAGCATAAAATGTAACAGTCCTGAAAGGATTTCACCTGACTCGTCCCACATTCTACATCAGTTTAAAATGTGTTTCTCATAAATTTTCCCACGAAATTTAATCAAACAGTATCTTTAACTTCCTCTGGAAAACATAAGTTTCTAGTGTTCTCCTGCATCTCAGATTTTGTCTAAGACATGAAAAATATTGTAATTATATCAGTTTCCTGGTTTTGATTATGAGCTTTCTTAGGTTTTTTAAATCTGTGTTACTAATTAAATTTTAAATTTACTATATTAAATTTTAGAACTGAAACCTTAATATAAAACTCTACTGAATTAATACTGTGTTTCTTTCTTGGCACTGGCTGCCTAAGTCCAAAAGTGATTTACACCTTGGTTGAACAGAGAAACAATTTTCTGATATTCTGTATAAATGTGCATTTCATTTATCCACAGACACAACTTTGACATTTCTTTTCTTAAAAAGAAAGCAGAAACTAAAAAGCCATTGCACAAATATTTTTGGCAAGACCAGAGTGCAACAGAGTGCTTTATTTTATTCTAATTTTAAACAGAAATGGAGGTACCTGAAATCTGCTTGAATCAACTGAGTTTCAGATAATTATACATAAGATCAATATGAATTAGTACTTCAAAGATGTTTTCTGGAGTACAAAATACAAACCGTTTTATTGGTTAATTCTGTCTTTTCCAGGATCTCTCATTGAGTGGTTCAGGAAAGAATTTTATCTTTACATTTCAAAAGTTTTTACAAGACTAAATTTTAGAAAATATTTAAGAAAACTTCAGAACACAAAACAAATTAATGTAAGTACCTTTTAACGAATTATTGTTAAAATTATATCACTATTTTGGTAATTTAAAGACATAAACTATCATTGGTTAAAATATTAACTTAAGTTTCAATGAGAAGAGTCTTTTCAGATTAGAAAAATGTAAAAGTTTTCAAGCAAACAAAGTTTTTCCAACTCTTCCTGAGTTTGAATACTCACCTTATTAAATCTCACATTAAGAGTTCAATTTCAGTAAATCTATTTTTTTTTATAATTAAAAGCAGTAGCTTTAATGGAAACTAATTTGAATTTCTAAAAATAACTGTTTCCATGAACTGACTATCAATCAATCAATCCCGTGGAGATAAGAGCCCTACTTTGTCCTGATAACATTTCTGGCTTTGTGGCATCCTCAGCTGCCTGACTTTGTTTCCTGCAAAAATGGACTTCCTTAAAGAGCTGCTGGACAATTTTGGAAGGATCTTTTAAGCCAAATATTTTCAGTATATATAACATCCCATGTTCAAACAGTGGTTTTCACTTGCCTGATTTTATTCATATTTCCATGAGGGCACTAAACCCCCAACAGAATGGTCTGAGCCATATTATTAATGTTATTTTTGCATTTTCTATTTGGAAAGATCACAAATAATCTAATTTCTAGAAAAAGCTTAAAATGGAACCTTCATAGATAAAGTTTGGATACAATATTCAAACCAAACCTGGACTCTGTATCTACTGGAACTTAATGTGTTTTCCCTGTTACAGATTCCTGTGGAATGGAAGAAAGTTCTCCTCATTTTCCATGGATAGACATTATTAATTTCCACAAAAGTACCTGTAGGTCACAACTGGCCAATGTGATGATGGGAGCATTGGAAGAGTTACTTAAGTGATCCTCAGAAAGAGCTTAAACAGGGATAAAAGTCTTGCAGGATGTACCTGGAATGTGGAATATCCACCTCCTTTTCCTCAGACAAGTGAAAAGGGCATTTGCCAGTCTGAGCTCCCCAGTTATAACTGCAGACCTGCCGTTTGTGGCATCCAGTGCTGTAAATGGAATATTCATATCTGAAATTTTAATGGAAATAAATGGGAAAAGTATTAAAAAAATTAAAGAAATGAGTATTCCTTCCTTTCAGACTTTTTGTTTGGATACCTGGATATTAATTACCTGCTAGAGGTAAGTGGGATTTACATTACTATCTTCATTTTACTGTTTAAGTTTCAGTAGTTTGACCCTGTCTGGGGCAAAAGGGATTGACCTCAGTGAGTAATTTGATATTTTACAGCATGATTTACACAGAGTGATGTCTAAGGCAAGGCAAAATGATGATTTCATACCCAAATGGACTTAGAAAAGCTTAGGAAAGAGTCATAGACAAGGCCATAAAACTCAGGTGAGAGTCTGGCTCACTGATCCACCTGTGTGTGCAGCACGTGGCCAGGACAGGGACACCGAGGTCACCACTGGAAAAGTACCCCAGACTTCAACTTGATTTCAAACTGGAATAACAAAGATTTCCTGCAACTTTCTAAAACCTTTTGTTGTTAAAAGTCTTCTCAAAATTACATTAAGATCCCTCACAATGTGAGATTGTCCCCTCAGAAAACATTAAATGTGTTTAATTGTATGTCCCACACTTGCCTTTGTCAGAGAAACCTCTGCAGAGAGATGGTGAAAATCAGAGGTGTGTCCAGAAGGGATGAGAGAGGGTGGTTCTGTTCATTTTCCCTTCAAATGAACTTCTGATTTTTGATGAAACTAAAAAAAATGTCAGTGAATTTATCAGAAGTAAAAAAAAAATCCATTCACGTAATCACAATGGAGAATAATCAGACACAGATAGAGATTGAATGCTTTACCTTAATGCTGGAATCCCAACAGTTATGAAAGTTTTTCAGTACTGGAGTCACTCCACTGCATCCTTTTCTAAGTGTACAGTAACTGTGTCTTGGTACAGACAGCACTATTATGTTTCAAATGCACAATATTTATTCTAATCAACATCAGCAGCCACACATTATTAAAGTCTTCCAGATTTAAACAGCATTAATTTGCTTCAAACATCTTTTCCAAACAAAATATGGTTAAAATGAATATTTGGCTTTGGGCTTAGTGTTTGGAAGCCTGCCAGAGACAGTAAAAAGGATTGCAGATTTTTCCATTTCATTTCCTTACCTCTACACAGTATTTAAGGCCAGCTTCAAAATAAAGCAGGAGATTTTGAGGGAAACTAATTTACTTTTATTTTCTAATTATGTTAAATCAAGGGCATACCTATTATTTCGGGTTTTCAAATAGTCTTTAGGGTCATTAAATAGCTTAATTACAAGACTGGATTGCTGAGGACATACTTGACTAAGAACAGACATGTTTGGTGTGAGGAAAAGGTGGTGAGGTTATGACCCGTAATAGCTCAGATGGAATAAAAACCAGAGCACAACTCAGCTAAAGCAGCTTTGGAGCCTGACTGCTCACTAACTAGATGCCAAAAAACCACAAAAACACAGGGGCATCCTCTGTGATCCCACCCTAAATCTCTGGAAAAACTCACTGGGTTTGATCTCTGATGTACAATGTTTAATTTTTGTACAGAAAAACTCTCTCTTTTTGCTAAGGAATATTTATCCAATTTGGACCCAACTGTCTCTTGTTACCCAGAGGTCGAACGCTTCATTATATTCCTAATTTTTCCCTCGATCCTGGAAAACTTCAGAACATCCCTCTCCACACACACACTGCTGCTCTGCAGCTCTTTTGTTTTCTGTGTGTGGAGGGAAGGAGATGCTCCAGAGATACCGGTCCAGACAATTCACACAATCTACACACATTAAAAGCCAAATGAAGCCATAAATAATGCATGTAACACTAACTACCCTGTGCTGGGATGTGTGTATCTTGTAAGATCTGCTTCTGCATTTCACATACAAATGTATATTAGTCAGCTTTACAGGACAATTTGGGATGTATTCCTGATGGCATCTCCAAGAGCATTATCAAACTCACACTTGTAATGAGATTCAGTTTGAGAAAAAGGAAAATAATAAAAGAAAGATTGTGTTCCTTGTAGTTGCATTTATTAGAATCGTTTCTGCTTCTATCTCTGATGACTAAACACCTCATGCAGTTACTTTACATAATATTAGTAAGATTGAAATAATAACAATAACAATTTATCATGTTAAGTAACAACTACTTTTAGTTCTATAATAATAAGGTAGTATCAGATATGAGGTGATAAATCTGGGTAAATTTTAATGCAACAGTAATATCAGCTCTCACTGTCATGTACAGAATAAGCTTTGGTTCATTCTGTCTCTCTGCTCCTGTTAAAAGGTGTGAGATTCTTGTTTTAAAGAAAAAAAGCTACAGAAAAAAGTTTTTGCCTAATGGTACAATCAACAGCTGCAAAAGGACAGAGAATCCAAAAGTTTTATTTCTAAAACCACCAAGTGTCCTCTAAGAGCAGAACAAAAAATTGCTCCTTGGAGGTGTTCCCCGAAATTCCCATCTGTCAGGAGAACTGTCTTCTCGCTTTCTCTCCCTGTCTCCTCCTAAAGACACAGGGAATGAAAAACGGCACAGAAACTGAAGGGAGATTTATCTTCATTTTATGAGCACTTCATTAGATGAGTACTAGTGGTGTGGTGAGTTCCTGAAAGGTCTCCCCAGCAGCCAACTTCCAACAACCTCCTGCCTTCCACTTGTTCAGCTCGTGTTGGTGTGAAATACCTGTCCAGGGCAGCTCTGCTGGGGGGTTTGTCCAAATGGAGACACCAAAGTCAAGGAAATAAATCAACATTGCAGACAAAAGATTAGGCATGAGACACAAAAGTCTGGAAAGTAAAGAAATCATCTTTAATACAAGTCTTTCACATGGTACTTGATGGGCTTCTGTTGGCTGAGGTCGAGGCTGGTTCAGCTTCTCTGGGAGTCGTTTGTTTGACAGGATTTGTGTGTGATTTCAGACCAGAGCAGAGAAATGGCAGGTTTCCTGCTTTTAACACACAAAGTTAGTAAAGTAAAGAGCTACAGGAAGGTAAGAGCTGAGTAAATGAGTTCCATACATCCATCTTCTCCTTCTCTAGATTTTTAACCCTGTTTTTGTGTTTGTTTGGGTTCTTTGCAAGTATTTAGGACAGTAGTCAGTCTCATACACAGACACAGTCATACTAAAAAGCTGACAAAAGATCTGTCTCCTGATTTACAGACAACTACAGAAAGTCATTTCTTCCTCTGTAGTAATAAACTGATCACCTGCAGGGAAAATTTCCTCCTGTAATCAAAGCAGTTGCCTGCAGAACTCCAGTAAATATACATTTCTCATGGATAAAAGCTCACATGGCTTTTGCCTCTCCTTTTGTCCTCTCCTGGCAATAGTGAGAACTCCATGTACTTGAACAAAGCTGAAATGAGACCATTTCAAGGAGATAATTAGCTGCCCTGTACTACTTTAGGAGATCATTAGAGACCTGTAATATCCTCAAGAACAAAAATGCAGTGGATTCTCTCTAAGGAAAAACTACATTGTCCCCAAATACGGTCTGCAGTGGTATAATTTCTAATCCACCTTTTCTTCAGCAATTAAAAGGAAGAGGAATACAATATGGAGCTTTGCAATTGCAAACTCAGGGAGTTTTTATGGCCCCTCAGACTCATGTGATAAGTAGCATTTACCCACTCCAGATTTAAATAAAATATGAGTTACGACCAAACACCTGAGCAGAAGTTGAACTTATTCTATAGAACACGAAAATTAAGGAGGCCTTTTGGAGGTGTTCCCTCCAGTTTATTGTTTTGCTTTGGGGATAAACAAGTTGGGTTTTTTTATTTTTACCTTTCTCCTTAGAATTACTGAGTCACAGGAATCAATGCAACAAAACTTATAAGGCAATGAGAATCTATGAATATAGAACCAAAATCTAACTTATAAGTGACAAAGAAGAAAATATCCTTTTTTGAAAAGTCAGAAAACTTCTACTTAGCTTAGTCTTCTAGTGGAGAAAATACCATGTTCTCTCCTTTTGGTTCTTCACCGCAGCAACATTATTTGTAAAAGTAAAAAATTTCATGTGTGAAACAATGATGAAACTTTGCACAGTTATGATTAGCAAGGATGAAAATGGATTTTGTGTCATCTACTTTTTTCTTACTTTTTAAATTCCATTGAATCCTCCAATATTTATTTCAAAACTGAAAATGTTCACGAGCTCTAAGAAAAAGAGATTATACAATCTTAGAGTATTAAATTAACTCTCATATCACTGATTACATTCATTGAGGATATACATGTTGCCCAGAGAAGCTGTGGCTGCTCCATCCCTGGAAGGGTCCAAGGCCAGGTTGGACAGGGCTTGGAGCAATCTGGGATGGTGGAAGGTGTCCCTGCCCATG
Organism: Calyptomena viridis; assembly: GCA_013390005.1. Taxonomy (NCBI): domain Eukaryota; kingdom Metazoa; phylum Chordata; class Aves; order Passeriformes; family Eurylaimidae; genus Calyptomena; species Calyptomena viridis. The sequence continues at coordinate 66,394 of WEIV01026994.1, forward strand.
GCAGGGGTGGGATGGGATGAGCTTCAAGGCCCCTTCCAACCCAAACCAGTCTGGGATTTTATGAATCTGTGATCACATGTTGCTATTTTCCAAGAACTCCCTACCACGCAATTTTGCACTATTAAGAAATTACAAAACTCCCATAATTTTCTGTCTCTCAGACCTTCAGTTCCTTCCTTTCAGTTCTCTCCAAAAATCTCTAAGACACTCTACTCACAACAATGTGCCTTCTAAGTTCCACAGCACTGCAGAGCTTGGTGTTTCCCCAGGCTTTTTATCCCAGCTTATTCAGTTCCACCTGATTAGTCTTTTACTAAGATTTTCTCTAGCAAGAGTCTTTGCACTGCTGATCCCTAAATGCTTACAGCTTTTGGCTCCAAGCTAGGAAAAAACCTAAAAGATGATCCAAGCAAAAGAGATAACAAAGTTTGCCTTCATAATTGAAAAGAGCATTTGAGCATTGTTTTAAAAAGTAATTAAAGTTGTACTTCTCACTATTTACCTGATGGCCTTTGAAAGATGTGACTCACATTTCTTTGCAAATAATGTTATCATATACAGCACTGTATTCCTAAATGAACCTTTCACAGCTTTAATGATTTAAACCTCTGTCTTATTTTACCAATTATCTGCAAAAGTTTTTCTTTAATTAACATGTTGTTCATTGTTATCGAGTTAATGTTACTACTGTGTTATTGTAAATGGAAAATTAAAGTTTTGAGACTGGTATTGGAAGCACAAAAAGACTGCACTTATATTGGAAATGTGTCTTGATTGGCACTGGTAGAAAAGAGGAAGAAAGAAATGTCTAGAAGTCAAAAGAAGCTCTATGACTATTTGGGCAATGTCCTTAAACTTTTCTAAATCATTTGTTATCTTCTCTGCTGCCACTTACTTTTGAAGGGATTTATTTCACGGAATCTCTACCACTGTTAAAATCCCGTGTAAAAATTAAGAGTTGAAGAGGTTGCGAAACGTGTTTATTTTTTTGGAGTGCTTGCAAATTCAAAGCCTGTCCTTTCTCAGCTTTATCTTTGCAAGGAGCATCAAAACACTGACGAGAGTTCCCTGGCCCCAGAGATGGATCTGATCCCACACATCCTTTGCCAGAAAGACTTCCAGTGATCTGTGTGGTCTTCAGTCATCCAACCAGAGCCAGTACGTTACACCAGGAGCACTCACTTTATATTACCCTGTCCATAAATCTGATTTAAACCCCAAGGCACCAAGGATGGCACAGAACTGGCCCTCAGTGGGGGAATCCCAAGGTCACTTCCCAGCTCTCCCAGCTGTGATCCCACAGTGCACTTCCAGCACAGAAAATGGCACCTCACCCTTTAGTTTTAAGAACTACTTTAAGCTACAGATCCATTTCAGCTGTTTAAAGCCTAACAAAAATACAGCCCAAGTACTTTATTAACTGTCACTTCCATATAAGTAATACTTATGAAAAGTCAAATTTAAGATACTCTGCAAAAGAATTCTTTCCCACTTGACAGTCTAATTATTTTAAAATTTAAATGACATATTCAGAGACATTCAATGCTGTATATCTCAGATCAAAGGCACCAGTGCAATGGAAGTAAAATGCAGTGATTAAAAAAAAAACAACAAAAAATAGAGTCCAGCTGTCAATACTTTTCAATAGAGATTTACATCAAGCCACTTTAAACTCTCATAATTCTTCAAGCACTCTGTTATAAATCAGATCAAAATGTATTCCATTTCCTGTAACATTTGATGAGTCTCTTGAATGAAGCTCAAAAATTATTTAGACAAAGTACTCCACAAATGTGAGACTAAAACTAGAATATAGAAGAGACTAAAATCACCAACCACTACCCAGGTGGGTCATCTCCTCAGCCAGGAAGTTTTCTCTTGGTAGAATAGGAAACATTTTGTTGGTAAGTAGTATTATATGAGAATGAACTCAATTGGTTGACAAATCACTCCTCTGAACCTTTGACAGACTATAAATTGGTTTGTATAAACTGATTTGGATTCCAGGTTAGAGAACAGAAAAGAATTTCCAATGCCAGACCACACTGCAGGGTTCATCTGATTTCCCAAACTGATTTAGAGGGAAGACTGATGAAAGACTGTGAGAACTGAGAGAGTGTTTTATGGCTTTGACTCAGTCGTTCCTCCAACAGGAATTCCCAGAATAGGCAGGTTTTGTGTGATGATTTTTAAATGGAACCAGAGAGAATCTGCAGAAAACAAGTGAGAGCTGTTCTTAATTGTTCTTAACTGCTTAGCTGTTTGTTAAGCAAAGCTATAATTTGTGGGAAAAGAAACCAAAACTTAAACCAAAGCAAATTGGTTCACTACAAAAAATAGAGACCAGTTTGATTTACTTCCATGGACTGAGCTGGGGAGGGAAATGACACCACTTGATATTCCTGGAACAACTCCAGATCCAGGGTGCACATCCACAGCACATTTGCATCTGTCATATACCAGTGAAACAGGAAATGAGGACTTTGTATATTTGTCTGAGATATCTCTCTGGTACCATAAAGGCACAGTTTGAGAAGGAGCATATTTTTAAATCACGAGGGAGTGAGTTTATTCTTGTGTACAGAAGAGTCTCTCCTTCAGTCCCTACCTTAGTAGTCATTGCAGTAAAAGCGTATCCTAAAATATCCCTTGCATCTCTGTAGGTTTCTTTAAATAAGAGGATTCTTCAGCACAAGGCAATATATCCTTTGGAAATGAAGTCAGCTTTAGATATTGGATAGTGAGGCCTGATGGGACAGGTTTCATCATGTCAGAGTACTATTTATTTCTCCTGAAATATGATGCCACCAGGTACTGCACCTGCTTCTTGCATGTTGATAAACTGTTTAGCATTGCCTGTGTAGGCAGGAATATTCACTATTTCTGTTGGTAGGAAAAGAGGAGGAAGAAAGCAGGATGTTCAGCTCACAGTGTCTTCTCTGTGAAATCTCAGTATCTTCCAAATGCAGGGCCTTTGTTGGATCAAAATTACATATTAAGCAGGTGATCTTTCTGGGCTTCGATTCAAAAAGCTTCTTCAAAGAAATTAGTAGGTATTTCTGTTAATATAAGACAAAAGAGATACAAAGTTATCCCCACTGCAGCCTTGAAATTCTTTTTCCAATCCATTTTGGCAAAACCCCACTTTTTTCTGGTAGGAGCCCAAGCTTGGAAAGTGAAGATAGCTTATTTTGCCTGCACATCTGTGGAGGGAGGCAAACAGTTCCTTGGTTCAGGTGGATAAATTGTCAACTTTCATGTTTGACAGATAGTTTAATGCACAGTGAAACAACTACTGTGGCTGTTCATTGCTGCTAAATGGATCAGCAAAGGCTGTCCATGACAGGAAAGCAGTGAGGAAATGCACCATAGTGTGGGCAGATGTCCACAGTGCTTAAAAAGAAATCTGTGTCCTCTTAGATTTTAAGGAAACAACTGTATCGATATGATTTATTGTAATTTATCTGATTCTTAGCAAGTTCTATCTTAATAAAGCTCACATAATACCAGATGCATATTTGTTCTTTTTCATGCTTTAAGAGTCCATTTAACATTTGAATGAAGGAAAGAACACTTAGAGGAGCAGTCACTGATGACAGAGTATTGTTAAAAAGCCATCATATATTTAGATCCATCTGGTGCTATCCTGGGAGCAGCGTGTTACAAACTAATAAAAGTACTGCAGAGGTAGAGAAACCAGCAAAGAGAATTTAAAAAGAATGGCCATTTGTTTTATAGACAGAAGAATTACATTGTTTTATGTCACGCAAAACACTTTTAAAAACACCATTTTCACGAAACGATTTTCATTTCAAAAGGCTTCAGCCGTATCCAGATTCATATTAACAATTGTCTCAGTATTCCATAAATAATAATTACAAAAATATCTGTTAGACAAGCTAAGACATTCCTGAAAGGTGAGAATAAACCTGAAATATGTTTTCACATTTCTGAAATTTAAGGCAATAATAAAAATTATATAAATATGGGGTTATTCATAGTATTAGGACAACGAATACATTAAAAATATTCTGACTGATTTAATTATTTATTCATCCTATCATCTGTTAAATACTACATAACTTTTTAATACTTCCTTAGCCCCTCCAACTGAAGCATTAAACAAAAAAGAATCACAATGGATTCAAGTCCATTCTGTTTTGTTGCTTTTTCTGTGCTGTTGACAGACAGGAGCACAAATTCTACCCGGAATTGGGAAGAGCACTGGACACCGTCACTGGTGACATCCTGGTCTCTAAACTGGGGAGCTGTGGAGTTGAGGGATTGGCCAGGCAGTGGATAAGGGACTGGCTGGATGGTCACACTCAGAGCTGTGTCAGCAGCTTGGTGTCTGAGTGGGAGCCAGGGAAGGTTGGGATTGGCACTGCCAAACATGGCACTGCCAGACATGNTTGGTGCCCTGGGCAGGGGCCCAGGTTTGGTGACAGCCCCGGGCTCTGTGGTGCTGTCACACCCTGCAGGGAAGGGCTGCATCCACAGGGACCTGGACGGGCTGGAAGGTGGGACTGTGCCAACCTCCTGCAGTTCCACAGGGTCCTGCCCGTGGGCACAGACACAGGCTGGGCAGAGGAGGGATTGAGAGAATTTTGAGGAGAAGGACTCGGTGCTGGGAGACAAACTGAACACAACCTGGCAACAGGCACTGGCAGCCCAGAAACCCAAGGTATCGTAGGGGGCATCAAAAGAACCGGGAGCAGCAAGTTAAGGGAGGGGATTCTTCCCCCCCTACTCTGCTTTCATGAGACTCCACCTGCAGTGCTGCCTCCAGCTCTAGGACCCCCAACATCACAAGGATGGGAACCTGCTGGAGCAAATCCAGAGGAGGCCACAAAGATGCTCCGAAGGCTGGAGCTCCTCTGCTTTGGAGCCAGGCTGGGAGAGCTGGGGGTGTTCACCTGGAGAAGAGAAGGATCCAGGGAGACATTAAAACATCTTCCAGTGTCTAAAGGGGCTCTGAGAGAGCTGGAGAGGGACTTTGGGCGAGTGCCTGGAATGCCAGAACAAAGAGGAATGGCTTCAAACTGACAAAAAGCAGAGTTAGATTAAATAGGAAGAAATTCTCTTCCCTGAGGGTGGGGAGGCCCTGGAACAAGTTGCCCAAAGAATCTGTGGATGCCCCATCCCTGGAAGTGTCCAAGACCAGGCTGCACAAGGCTTGGAGGAACTTGGGACAGTGAAAGGCGTCCCTGCCCGTGGCAGGGGAGTTGGAATTGGATCATCTTTAAGTTCCCTTCCAACCAAACCATTCTGTGGTAATTCCAACAGTCCTTACAACTCGCTCCTAAAATGTTTTTCCAGCTCCAAGTTCTCCCAGTCACAAGTACTTCTCCCTCTCAGTGAAAAGAAGCAATCATGGAGAAAACATCCAGCAAAATGCGAATCCAACCGTGTAAAGCTTTGTTTTCACTGCGTTTGTTTGAATGGTTTATATTTAATTGATGAATCCCAGGGTGTGTGTGTGAATGACTTTCAGTTCCCCCGTGTCTCAATCAGTGCAGTGCAGACACACAAACCACAGGTGGGCTTCCTCACGCTGTTATGCTGATGTACCTTCCCTCTTCATCTTAAGTGACCACCTGAGCTGAATGTGATAGACATTTTTATCTGGGAGTTTATTCAGTTTTTGGCCTTTTCTGAAGCAGGCTGTGAGCTTCTTCCCCATGCACCACATACGTCTCACAAAAGAGCAAAAGTTCAACGTGTAATTCTTATTTATTTAGCTTATTTTTTTCCCTCACCGATTAAGGACAGGTTCATACTTGAGCTTTAAGAAAGAAATTCTATACATGAAATATATAACATACAAGTGAAAGGCCACAGATGTTTGCTGCTGAGACATATGGCTGGTAAAAAAAAGTAAAAATGCATTAACACATTTTATATGTAACTATTCCTTTTAAATATGGTCTTACTACAAAATACACAAGGGCATTTGTGTTGGATGCAGGGACATATGGCTGGTAAAAAAAAAATAAATGCATTAACAGATTTTGTATGCAATTTCACTCTTTAAAAATGATCCTAGACCTGAAAACATGATATCTTTCCTTTATTCTTTTCAGAGCAGTGATCAGAGGGAAAGGAGATTCATTAATACACACATTAGCATCAACAGGCAGGGAATGCAATCATTAGTGTCATGGCTCAGGTGTTTTGTGAATGCAGCTGTAGGATCAAATCATATCACACTAATGTAAATTGCACTGGAGCTCTCCACTGCATTTTCCTATTATTTGAGTGTTAAACCTGTTTTGTCACAGATCTATGAAGGACACTGACAATAGTAAACTAACCTTCATTATCATCATTTTCTCCCTTTCTTTATAATCAATAGTCAAGCTGTCATAGTCTATTTTCTGCAGGTTACCCTTTGTGGTTCTGGTAGAATGGATACTTTAAAGGCAGAGCTGTACAAAAGGCATTTGACAGAAGTATTAACTACCTGGGATTTTCTAGTAGAGCCATAGGCAATGATTCAACAGTGACTAAAACCCCCCAAACAGGGATGCAAATATTACACCCTTATTAATTCACAGAGAAAATTCCGAAAATGGAACAACAAAAAAGTGTCCTTAACTGATTCCAGAATGAAATCTCACAATTTTTTCTTAGAAAAGTATTGAGTATTTCTGGCTTAGTAGACTTTGTGCTTGTTTCTGTGCTTTCTTTTGCTTGCTATTTGACTAAATGCTATTTAATGCAATTATAAGTTAATAAATGGAATCACACTATTTAAGATTATGAGATCTTAGTAGGTACATTCTAGACTAACATTAGGGGGAAAAACATTAGAAAGATCATATTTGGAGTCAATTCTATTTATGTTGTAGTCTAAAAACTAAATACAGAGGCACAAACCTCCTGTTTTAGAAGGCACGTTTTCCCTGTAAAGCAAGACTCGCATTCCAGCATGACTTCCAAGGGTCTTGTTTCTTTCCATAGTTGAACCACAGGATGCCCCTAGAAGGGAAGTTTCCTCTGCACCCCCTTTCCCTGGCACCAGACTGAACCTCTGTGCAATTCCAGCGAGTCCTGTAGTCTGATACCACCATTTTCAGTGTCTTAGCTTTTTAGTAGATAGTTGAGCTGAGCCAACTTCTCTTGCAGTCCCACCTTTTTTAGATCCAATAGAGAAGCTGAGATATTTCCTGGTAGGTCTGTTCTGTGGTGAAAATTTCCACTAGTCTGATTTTTCATTTGCAACCCAAAATTTCAGACACTCTTGGTGGTAGCTCCAATCCAAATTGGTACAAAACTTAACTAAGATGTTTTTCCAACACTGGAAGTAAGTTTCACTTGGTGTAGTGTGAAAACTCATATCAAAGTGCCTGAGCACCCTTGAAGTTTAACTGACCTCATTTACACATCTTGTTCTGACAGAATTATATATTAACATTCTGTCCCATGGGGAGAAAGCAGATCCCAATTTTGTCACTTGTGTATATAACATTAACATACCAAAGGTTTCCTCACAATGTGAAAACAGCCCTCTGTGTTTTTAGACCCTTCTGTTGAATGCTAAGTGTCTTCATCAGTCCTTACCTGTACCCAATCATTTACATGGCAATGAATCCATAATTCAAAATTCCCGAGGTACTATACCGTGTGCTGTTTTGAGGGACTACCTTGGCATATGGTATGTAAAAGTTCACAAATCTAAAAATTCAGAATTCCCTTTAGTGCCAAAGAAAAATTCAGACATAGATAGAGTGGTTGAGCTGTGGAAATTCAGTGGTTGTCTTTCATAAATACTAACTGGAGATCTGGGTGGAAGAAGTCTGTACTGAGCTGAACCAAAGTACAACGTGCCTTAGACTCAGACATCCAATTTATTCAGGAATTCAGTACTAATAAGGATTATACAAGGAAGACCCCTGTGTTTGGTAGCAGAGAAACAAATTGAGCAGACAGACACTGGAGCATCACTGGCTGCAAACTTCTGACAACCATCAGCCCAGAGAAATACAAGTCAGTGCTGTGAGCAAAAGTGTTTGCACACTGCCAGGCACGAGTGAAAACAAATCCTAGCACAGAAGGGCTGCAGAAGATGAGAAAGATGGGAAACATTCCAAGAAATCTTTTGAAAACAGCGTTAAGAAGTGGTAAGAGCAATAACTCTGTAACACAAGGGCTGATATCAGCCTTTGTGGGCTGTGAAGGAACAGTTGCATTAACAGAGACAGAGCAGTAAAGAAAAAAACACCTGAGATCAAGCCCTAAGCTTTGCCATCAAACAGACCTTGAGAGGGCCAACAAATGGTCTGCATTTCTCTAGGATCTCAGAGGAAGTGCAGAGAAATTCCAAACTCACAGCTAACAATGCCATTTACCACTGACATCTGGTGGGGAAATCCTCCATCTCAGAGCAGCTTTCACTTCAACCAAAGTTCACTGCAATAAAGCTCCAGGACACCAAATAGGTGCTGCCTCCAAGCAATTTTCCACTTTTTCTAATCATTATGGAGGATTCTGGTACTTTCTTCTGCTCAGAGACTGTTGATATTTAAACGATACTAATGGTACAAAGCCAAAGCACTGAAGACTTCATAACCAGATATGATGGTTTATACTATTGAAGATTAGATATACATATGAAAAGAATTTTTCTCTCTTATTCATCTTATCAATAAATTTATGACCAGCTGGTCAAAAAAAGTATCCTTAGGATAAGGAACGTATTGGTGAATTTTCAATGATGCTTGTCTTTAACTTTAACTGGCCTTCTTTAAAAAAAAGATACTTGAAGTTCTAAGTTTCTTGAAAATTAGAGGCTGAATAGGGAAACAAGATGGAAATTGAAATATCCAGATCAGGAGGTGGCTGCAGTGAACAGTCAGCAGGAATCTGTGCTGTTAGACCTGCTCTCTCACTAATGGCCATGTGGAATTTGGTTTCCAGTTATTAGATACAGCCTGTGACCTGCTGGCCTGAGATCCCACCTTGTGGAGTCAGTGCTTATGGAACTAAAATTACCAAGGGAATAAGAGCTTGGGAAAAGCTGGATGCTCCTCTGCTGAGTAGAAGGAGTAGAGAGCATAAGCCTCAACTGATAATTAACCAACTTTCACATTTTCCTATTCATTTCCTATTATTTCACCATTTTCCTCACTTTTTCCCCCAGTAACTATTAACAGAGATATTAAAAACTGAAGAAACATTAAGCTAAACTGACCTTGCACTAATTAAAATAATCTTTTTATTAATGCACAGACTTGAGGGAAAAACCCTGTATTCCAATTTAAAAAGTATCGAAAAAACCATGCAAAACTATCATAAAGCAAATTCAATAATCTTTTAAGGAACAAAATGCACTCTAAATACAGGTCAAATTTCCATTTGAATGAGAATGGTTTAGCACATTTTTTACAATCTAGTGTAACAATACATACATTATTTTACAGCAGCAATTCCAAAATTACAAGGTCATATGAGAATTTACAGAAGTGGTCTTGGTTTAATTGTTACAACACTTACAATAAACTCTCTTGGAAGTATCAGGTGCTCAGAGCATTTAATGTCTCACTGAAGTACAACTGTTAGAGATAAGTTTTCTTTCTTTTTAAGTCTGGAACTCACTGACAGACCAACTCATCTCTCTAAGCAGTCCTGGGGTCTTGCTGGTTTTGCCAATATTTTCAAATACTTGTGTAAAAACGTCCCACCTCATCCTTTGCCAGGTTTTGCCTTTGCTTGTTGTTACCCCGAGATCTCCAACAGGAGGGTCAGAGTCTCATCTGGGAAGTCTGATGGTTTTGCTTTATGTTTGTTATTTAAGTGGAATTCTATCCTAAGGGTGTTATTGTTTGCCTCAATTCTCTTGAGGCCAACTCAGGAAAGCTGGACTCATACAAACCACTGTTAACAAGGTTTTTCCCATGTTTATTGAACTTTTGAGGAATATTTGGTTTCCTTCCATAGGGCACATGAAGTTCTGCATATAATCCAGATTTTTTTCCTATTATTTTTTCAGAGAGGTGCTGGACTGGTACAGAGATGTACTTTTGGAATATTTAACTCAAAGTTGGAATTGAATGACTCATCTTGCTATCCATGAAATAAGAGAATGTGTTCATTTGGGGGGAAAAAAACTACAAGACTGCTCAGAGCTTAGAGTTTTAACATTTCATCAGTGAATGACGTTCTTCCATGTGAAATGAAAATCAATTCTTATAAAGTGCATGTATTGAATTAAAATGATCTCTCAGAGGAACTGTCTGCTTCCCTAGCATGACATGAAATAAGAATTTGTCTTTGAATGTAAGATTCTGAGCTCAACCATCCTGATTGACACTTCCTCTTGACACTGTAAAATGAAGATTAATTTTTTTTAATTCTGAATTATTAAATTAATTTCATTTTTAAAACTCATTGCTGATGACAAACGAAAACATATAAATGAAAAAGGAGGCAAAGAAATACAATTCAACCCTGAAATGGTGACAAGACAACTGCGGCCACATCAATACCACCACCTTCATTTCTTACAAATATATTATTTTGCATCCTGCAGAATCAGCGTTACACCACCTTTGCCAGCTCACAGTGATTATTTTTCCCTTCTGAAGATGGACAGGAAGGAAAAGGTTGGACTGGTAGTGGCAGTGCTGGCCAGGCCTTCAGGAAGCTTGGGTTCATGTACTAGAAAATTGAACTTCTTTAAAAAAGTCAACTTGTGTGTCTCTTTTCTCTAGCCACAAGTTCTGCCCAAGTTTTTCTGAATATTTTGTGGCTAAAGAACAACCTAAAATGCATCTTTGGAAGGTGCTTAACATGGCAAAGCTCAGACACCAGGAAATGCTGCTTGCCTAAAACAAATTGTAACTAATCGTTTGTCTTTAATCAGAAAACTTTGGGTCTGTATTAAATATGCATCAAATAAAAAAATCTATTCTCAACTACAGATCAAATCTTAGATGAGGTTATTAATATGCATATGATATTGTTATAGTAATATTTTGGGCTATAAATAATAGAAAAGCAATAATTCAGTGCCTGCTAAAATTATGAAAGCACTTTTAACATGGAAAGGCACTACAAGGTTTGACAGTATCTGCTTTGACAGAGTTTGCTCCTGACCACACTGCCAGTCACAACAGTTCTGTGGGACATGGCCAAATAGTTCTTTTAATTGTGCATATTTCTGTCCACATGCATTGAAAACCTCAGCATTTTTTCTTTTTCTGTCCAACTTCATTTCAGAGTTTAGAGCAGCTCTGCAGCTGAGAATGCAGCCTGTTGGCCTCCAGTCAGGAATTAAGTGTCTGCCCCAACCCAGTGCCTCCTCAGCTAAGATTTTAGGAATTAAGTANAAGATTGTAGGAATTAAGTAAGATTTTAGGAGGTAGGAAAACAGAAAACACACAGCTTTAGGTTCTCTGGTCTTGTTCCCTCCCTCCATATCTTCCCACTCTTTATTATCCTCAATAATATTGCACCCAAGGAACAGCACATTGAACTACACTCATTCCTGACAAAATTCCCCCTCCATGTTTTCCCAAA
>WEIV01026994.1:80975-183808 GCA_013390005.1 Calyptomena viridis
AGTTTATCTCTGAATATTTATAGATAATGTTAATCCCTCTTATTTCCTCCCAGTAATGAGCACAGGTTAAAATTCATTAAAGAAAATACAGTATGTTTCACTTGAAAAGGAATGAAGAAATGTACCTAAATCATGTTTTTTTTCTCCTTTTGACCATTCTAGTTTATCATGCTCCCCTGGTATGAATATTCATGGGCATCCTCAGATCTGATCTGTTCCTGCCATCCTGACAATAAACTTACATGGGATTTAAATGGGTCTTATCTTCTTGTTTATTCAGCTGCTCCATTAAAAATTACACCTTGATTATTTTCTTCTGCAGCCTAAATCTCTTCCATTTAGCTGCTTTTCTGTTCCTCCTCTCTGCAAGTTGCTGATGTGGTTCCCATGTCAATACTAATGCATTAATAGTGTCCTATTTTCCTTAAAATTGGGGTGGAGCTGTTCTCTAAACAAAAAAGGGGTGGGGGGTGTGTGTGTTGTGTTTATTTTCATTTACAAATAATAAACTTACTGTTCCTGTAAGTCTTAGTAACCCGAGAACAATATTTCATAAAATAAGAATCATACCACACATATTTAAAATAATCTTGTTCTCTTCTCCCATTTAGCTGCTGTTCAGACAAATTCAGATGGGAGAAGGCTGAGCTAAATTTTCTAGGTGGGGTACAATGGACACATCAATAATTTTGCCTTTGTTTGAAAGGGATTAAAAATAAACATGACTATGTTCAAAGAGTCAAACAATTTTTTTTATTTGCCATCTTTATGACTTGAAAGGAATTATCCAGCTTTTCATAGGCACTGTTTTGGGATTGAGATGCAGACTGGAAACTTTTGCTTCAGAGTCCACACTGCTGCTGAATTACAAGCAGTTACAGTGGATTTCTGAGCCAGCTCTGGCAGCAGTGGCAGAGAAAATACTGCAGTATTAGATTTCTGTGCAATCGATGGGAAAGCACTGGCAGAATCTACCCTAAGGTAGTTTTCTTACCCAGCATAATAATTAAAGCTGTATTTTTAAAGCACTAACAATGGACAATGCTTTCTGGAATTATACAATTACTGCAATCAGTACTTAATTAACCCTCTCCCTTTTCCCATTTTGCTCCATCTTTTGTTCTCACCAAGTGTTGTCCTGACCTTTCAGTCTGTAAAAATCAACAAAAGGCATTTCCTTTTTTATGAAAAGATTGATTGCAGGAGGCCTGGGACCACAATGAAAGGGAGAAATTACCTGTGCTCAAAACACATCAGGTTTGTTACCCAGCCAATGACATTTGGCCCAATAGAAATGGCAGTACAGGGCTGATATTCAGATGCAAGAAAACAAAAGAAGCCAAAAGAACATTAATAAATAATCGATGCTATACATCAGAAAGAAATGTATGCACCCGGAAAGAAAATTTACAATAACTCTATTTAGACGTGAACATACAGCTGGAAAAAGTTCCCAAATAAATATCATAGGTAGCTATTCCAGTCCTACCTGAGAGGGCAGGCAAACATGTTTCAATGCATGGAAATATATCTAAAGCTGAGCATTTCCAGAGCAACAAATCCATGGCTCAAGACACAGAACTCTGTAGAAAGGTTTATGGCAACCTCAGCTGATGGGAAGCTGATCAAGTGAGTACAGCCCACAACTTTTTCCTACCTCTTGTTCCGAAAATAATATAGTTGAACGAGTACAATAAAACATAATTTGAAACATCAAATTGACCAGTGTCCCCAGTTCATACAAGGTTAGGCCTTTCAGAGCCTTTAAATATTTGTTTATACAGGGACTTACCCACAAGTGATCCATTAGAAGCCTGATTTGCCTTTTTTTTAGTTACTTCAACTGATCTACACACTACTTATGAAACCCATCTGAAAACCACCACACCAATTTAATTATTGTAACAACTTATGACCAGCTGCTGTCGAGGGTCAGAAGCACTTGAGTAGCACAGTACTGGGCCACAATTTGATTTTATATTGTTATACTTTTACTTGTGAATGTCTCAAATATCACACATTTGTCTCTAATAAAGCCAAAAGAAAGGAAGTGGTCCATAATATAACTATCCTTAGTTTAATTCTTCTCATTAATCTGCCTTACTGGTGGTGGCACACACTTGTTCTACCCAGTGAAGGCTTAATAGCCCTGTTTCTTTTACCATCATCCAAACCCCAGCCTGTCAATCAATGACAATTATTACTTAGTGAACATGTAATGATGGGTAAGCCCAGGGAGGAGGGAACAAATAAATCACTCATTACAGCCCTGTTTGCAAACTCTCTCTGGCTCCTGTCAGAGGGCCCTGTTGTATAGGTTTGTTTAGCCAACATTTCCAGGACTAATCAGCATCAGCAGGTGCTTCAAAGTGCTGGAAATCTTCAATGACCTGAAGGATATTCAGCTTCAAAAGGAGATGCACACAACAGTGTTTCCACCTTAATTGAAATGTCTCTCCTAAGAAGCTCTCTAAAAAAAAAAAAGAATTCTTGGAGCTGTTTGTTGTTTCCTGCTTTTTCCGAGTTATTTTCTTATCAAATGCAGCCAAAGTTGCATTCTTATTCCATTTTAAATAATAAAAACTTTCCAGAAGCTTTAATGTGAAATCTACAATGACTAAGCACGATTTTAATAGTGCTTGATGTTCATCAAACTCTCTGAATACAGAATTCTATATTCATAGACCTAAAGAGCAAGGAGTCCTGGTGAGTTATGTCAGATCAATATTGTGCCAGTAAAACAAGTTATGTATTTCACAGATATGATGTAGGTATTTGCTTTCGGGATGCTCATTCCAGCTCATTAAGCTCCGAAGAAAAATTTGCTCAAATATTTTCCATCTCAGTAGCAATTTTCAAAAGTTCTAGTCTGGCTTCCCCATCAATTTGTCATTTTTCTGGTTTTTAAAGAATTCTACTAAAAGTTAAAGTGATGGGAGAGAGGAGATCAACAGTTAACTGACATTCCATGGGAAAGTCAAACCAAATATTTCTGGAAACAGAACCATGAATTGGGTACATACAAAGACATATTGACAAATTCTACAGAACTCCTCTCATGCCCTTTTTTGCTTTGATGTAATATAACACCAGTGTTCTTTTTCAACTGATGCTTGGCTTTTTCAAATAACAGTGTCACAACAGCAAGATTTAAGTTATTTAGAACTTCAAAAATGGGATTTCATCATAGGATGCCATAATTCCCATGAGATGGAAACAGGCTATCACCACTGGAATGAGTCCAAACAAAATTTTAATGTTTCTTTCTAAGGAAAAATCACCCTACAAGACAGTTGTGTACAGTTCTCCAAATTCTTGATGTTAATAATTCTTGGTTTGCAAGATAGTTTTTTTTTTTTTAAAATTACTTAAGGAAGCTCAGTTTGATTTAACAAACAGTTTAGCAACTTTCTAAAATAATATTTCCAGAAGAGTCTAAGTAAGTATGAGGAGGGAAGAGGAGTATGAGAGTATAAAACCCCCTGTGGAAATTTAAACAAAAGGAATTTAGTACAAAATGCAGGGAAAGGGTTACTTCCCTTTTCAAGGATAACTTATTTTCTGTGGTAAATATTCACTTATTTGCTTTTAACCTTAAAAGAAATATTTATATGAAATTTAAGAGAATGTTTTGAATATCCAAAATCTTCTAAAACACTCCTCAGTGTAGTATTTGCCAGGCAAAGACTTGTTAGACATTCAAATAACAGATTAACTGCAAAGCACTGAAAAAAAACCGCTTTATGTTTTCCAACATATCATTAAAGGAGTGGCTTCTGGTGGGGAGGAAAAGAGAAAACCCCACAGATTTCTAAAGCTTTTCTGCCTTTAAGAAGTAAGGAAGGGGAAAAGGAGAAAGAAAAAGGACTGTTTCAAGTCAAAACAGGTAACTGTTCCAGGGCAATGCCACACTGGAAAAGAATTTCAATACTTAATTGTAATTTCTATCAACAGAGAAAACTCATAATCATTCTTATCTCCTAAAATAGCTTGTTAAACATGAAAAAAGCTTATTGCTAGAACAGGCTGCATCTGGGCAAGAATCATAAGCAGAAACACGCTTTAATTACTTTTTTCCCCAGTATCTTCAACTGAAATTAATTTTAATGAGAAGAATTACTTATGCTGTATTTTATATTTTTTCCTTTCTGTCTCCCATGGGTTTGGGTTTTGTTTGTTGTTTTGGGTAAGGCAGGCAAAGACAGACAAACTCCTCCCTAAAATTATCAGAAGACCACAGGACAGTTTAAAAGTTGAGTTGTTCACTTTTTGAATGAGATTTCCAGCTTGTACAAAGAAATGCAGAGAAAGCCACTCGAATTCAGTGTCACACAGCCAGAAATGTTAAATGGTGGCACAGACACCTCACAAGTATCCTGCTGGCTTCAAACTAGGATCACCATTGGGAAAAGGTGGATTCCTTAAGTCTTTCCACAGTTAAAGCCTTGCCTACATCATCTGGTCTTAATGTGATTATTCTCAGAGTCCTCCTCAGCTGCACTTTATCGGGGTGATCACAAAGACTGCACTTAAGTAGAACCAGACTCTTTCATTTGCAAAAAAGATCTAAGGCTCATAAGTTCTCTTGGTTTTCTGTGACGTCATTTCTTTTTTTAAATGCTGAGATGAAAACCAATTTTGATGAGAAACAAAAGAAAAATTAAATTAGCTCAATTCAATGCCTTTGAAAGGCAAATCTTAGAGGAACACAAAAATTGTTACATGAGTGAAATATCTCATGTTAACAAATAGAACTTTGAGAGCTTTTGAAGAAACATATCTGAGTATTAAGGAATGTATTTATGTCTTTCTTCCCTTTCACATTTTCCACATTTTTCCCTCTTACTTATGTTCTTTGAGATTGCATAAAGATGTCAGATGACTCGTTACAAATACATCTTTTGAGGCTTTCTTGTGTTCACACAAGCAATACGGCCAACAAGAAAATAATAATTAAATCTTTAAACAGCCAAGGACAAAGCAAGTAGGCTGTGTATTACCAAAGCTGTCTCAAAGTCAAGGCAGGGCACTAAAAATGCCAGCCAGTTACATATGCTACAGAGCTCTCCACTTTATAAATCCTTACCACTGCTCTGCTCCCCTCCTCTTGGATGTAGAAGTATTAGCTGTGATTTGTCACTGCGTTATGTCATAGAGGGAAGGTTTGCTCTTAAAATGCCACTTGGAGAGTAAACAGCAGCCTGCAGAGCAGGATTTGTTTATATCACTTTGGGCACGATGAATAACACACTCAGAAAGATATATGGAATATGAAACATGGAGGTGTAAAAGTTGTGACTTGTGTTAAATATTCACTGCCATTGCTGCCAGCAGTGGTATATGGAGCTCGTGTATTTCAGGCAAAGCCAATACAGGTCACTGCTATATATCCCAGCTAAAACCTTCTGCTTATACCTTGTGTTCTGTTTTTTCTTCTGATTTCCACTTATCTGATGTTTCCATCCACTCCCCAGGAGTCACCACATCTCATCTAAGAGCTGCCTACATTTCCATGATGCAGAAGTGATTCTGGCTGAACGTGTAGGTGTTCATACACATGTACAGATACACCCACACTGAGAGCACTGAGGCACCACAGGCTGCTGGAGAAGGGAATTCTGCAGGGATGATGAGTGACATTAACACTGGCTGCTCTCCACCCACACAAAACAGAAAACACCCTAAACACCGAGTGTTAAGCTGCCTGTAACAAACATGAGATTGAAAATATTCAAGTTGCACAAAATAATTTCTCTCTAAGAAAACAAGAGATCACACAATGGATCTTCCAGTGCACATCACAAGTACCCTGGGATGGGACTGGAGACATCTCTGCAAGCACCAGAGTGGAAGAAGTTCCTCTAACGATGCAGTAAAACTACAGCTGTACCACACCATAGCCAATAATTACTGCCATCTAAGGCTGCAGGGGAATTCACCAGAGATTTATATATATGTGAGGAAAAGCTATTTAATCCATGGAAACATAATGGTTTCACTGACCTTTACATGCTGCTCCCTCCCCTTCACAGGCTGCTGCAGGTCCACATGGCCATGAGCAGAGCTGGGAAGAGCTGTTCTTACCCTTCAACTCCATTTAAAGAGGTTCGGAGCCCCTGGACACACCCTGTGGCCCAGGATCTACATCACCTGGGGGAGGCTGCAGCCCCCTCACCTTTCCTTGAAGCCCGTGGCACTGTGCTCCGTGCCAAAATCCGAGTGTGCTCTAGTCTGAAACTTGGCCCAAACTTGGATCTACTCCCAGGGCAGTGTTGGGATGCAGCCAAAACCTTTAGTCAGAAGTTGGGAAGTGCTCCTGTGTGCTGAAGTTCAGAGGGCAGAAGGCCAGGGGAGGAAAAATGAAGAAACAGTATAATAACAGCAGAAAACATTTTAAACATTATAGAATGCATTATACGTATAGAATGCATTATACAATAACACATTATAGAATGTGTTATTCCTTAAAACAACACCTCTGGCTTCTCCTTGCTCATTTCCTCTGCTGGAGCAGACTGGAAGCAATTGCTGTCACGTTCTGTGCACCTTTACAACCCACAGCAATTCTTCCCTTAGAGGCTGGGAGGCTGCACAGTCCTTTTAAACATATAAATTGCATTAAAATATCTGAAATATTATAACTGGTAGGCAAATGGCAAACTGAAAGATGGTAGGTCTAGATTAGATGTTAGGAGGAAATTCTTCCCTGTGAGAGTGGTGAGGACCTGGCACAGGTTGCCCAGAGCTGCCCCATTCCTGGAAGTGTTCAAGGTCAGGCTGGATGGGGATCGGAGCAACCTGGGATAGTGAAAGGTGTCCTTGCTCATGGCAGGGATTTGGCAGAGATGATCTTTGAGGTCCCTTCCAACCCAGGCCACTCTGTGACTCTGGATACCTAAATACTGCTATACAGAAGAGTTGCTACCTTACCTAATGTATATTATGTTTTAAAGGGCTTTACAGTGCATGGAAAAGAGATGCAGATTTTGTTTCAAACTTAGTCATGTGTCCCTGCAACAATTATTTTTAGTGAGTCATTTGGCAAAGACTAATTGAACTAATTTACATTATACAAGAGCAAAGACCAAATACAATCTAAGATGTGTTGTTGTGTGCATTATCAACCAAAACATCTTACGCACAGAAAATTCTTTAATGGAATTTGAATGTTCAGATTTTAGAGCCTTAGGTTAGAACTAGCAAAGGAAGTGCAGCAGCCAAATCCTAGGAATAACTAGTTTCCCAACATTATTCCACTCCCATGTTTTACGTAAGATTGACTGCGTGCCTTGCTTCTTCTCAGTGACAATATAAACCCAACCTCAATCCCACTGGAGTCAAGCTTTAATAGAGAAAGGGCCTGTTGGATGGAAATTCCAAGGTCTAACTGCAGTGCTGCTGTTCTCAGGCAAGTTTATTATCTTATTACACTTTCTATTGATTGTCATCATCACCCTATAGAGTGGCTGAGCTCAGTGTCTGACACAGCCCAGGGGAGCAATAAAGCTGGGGGTAAACTGGGGACCTTGGTGGGGAACAGGATGAGTTGCCTAATGATGCCTCCAAAACCACCTTTGTTTGGTTTTCCACTCAGAAAGAAATGAATCATGGGAGACAGGCAGATCTAGGTGCCTTCTGAAAACTTCCTTATACCACATTAGAAAGACATGTTTGATAATCCATCATTTCACAGAGCAAAACAGGCAGTTAAGGAATTTATCTAGGAGTAAACTGGTGGTTCCATACAGCTCAGCATGAGAAAGGACTGGGTGCTGTGCTCAGGGTGGGGAGCTCTTCTCCAAAAATACAACCTGTATGGAAACCAGCCTCTGGATGACTTGGTCTCCTTAATCCTGCATTTTACATGGATCACTGTGTAACACGTGATCCAGCGATGCAGATGGACAGTGCATGTCACAGGATCACTTACATTTTGAGGTTGGAAGGGGCTGTGGAGGTCACCTTGTCCAACCCGGGGTCACTCAGGTGCTATACCACTGAGTAAGCTATTGAGCACACTGCTAGGTACCTGAATAATTAAAAAAGTAATAATAAAAAAGGATAAATAAGTTGGAAGGTTTTATTCTCTATTCCAAGAATATTCTCCTATAGTGGGAAAAAATTAACAAACACCATTTTTTGGATAGAAGGCTTACCATAAGACCAGGTAGTGTGTATAAGAATATATCTTATATTTATATTCCACAATGTTCTAGCTCGTGCTTATGACAAAAATCTTAATGTGAACAGAAAAGAAATCAAATTAAATCATTGTTGTAGCAATGCTTTAATTAAGACAGGTATATTTTTTAACAGAAGACTAAATACCTGAGCCTTAAGACTTATTTTTTTAAATATAAACCTGCAAAAAATTGTCTAATTGTCAGTTTTACAGTTTCTGGATTTATTCTACATAAATGCAATTTACCTAAATGCTTCTGTGCCAAACATTTAGTATTTTCTCTCTTTCTTGTTAGGATGGAATAGAAATATTTAAGGAAAGAAGGCTTAAATCTGTTCCAACTGAATTCACGCTGTATGGAAATGTCCCACAGTGTGGCTGTGAGTACTCATTCCTAAGCTATGTATTGAAAACATGTCCAGAGATCAGGCTGTAAATCTAATCCATGAGAAATGTAGGATTCCTTCCAAAGGAGCTGCTCAGAGCCTGGGTGATGCTCTCAACCCTCCAGTCCATGGAGGGCATCAGTCATAGCTGGGATGTGCAACCCAAACCCACTGTGCCAGGGGACCAGGAAATGGTGTTTTATAGACAAATCTATCCCAATGAAAGATTGGAGTCTTCCTGACCTGACACACTTCTAAGCTTTGTTCCCTTCACTGCTCTGCCCAGGTCAAGTCACACCTACTGATGTAATAAAATGCACCCAGCAAGGGAGATGGAGGGGCAGGAGGAGGAGACCAAGGTGTCAGGGAGCATGAAGGGCACTGCTCAGCCCTCAGAGCCTTTCAGCTCTGCTCTGCCTGCTATTAAAATCAAACCCCAAAATGAGAGGCTTTTATGGTCATTCAACCTGCACTACTGGCTTAAAATAGAATCTAATTTTGGCTGGTATAAAATATTTTAACATTAAAGGTTCTATTAATACCATTCAATAATATATGCCTTTTTAAAATATAACGCATAGGTCAATTTTTGATAAAGATTAAAACTTCTCCGTGAGAAATTACTTCATTCTGCCCTCTGATTAATAGAACAGTCTATATTTCATGTGTTTAAATAAATAAGGATGAGAGTGTATCAAAGAGGTGAGTCTAACTAGGGAGACTATGAAAATATATTGCACATGGAAGTCCATCAAACTCAAGCTGCAGTTCCAGCACTGTTGCTCCTGCATTTCTGTAGCAATATAAAACCCAGCAGTGGCACAGATCCTTCCCTGTGCAAACCTTGCTCTGCACTACCAGAATGTCACATTTTTAACACCACAGCTACATTTTGTCCTTAGAGGAAAATTATCACCATACAGCTCCACAGCTATCATTTCATGGTGTTCTTCACATTTTTGATTCAGCATTTATGAGCTTGCTTTTTAGCTAGGAGTTTATTATTATCCATTTATAGGAAGCCAACAAACTAGTAAATTATGTATTTGAAAGCCCTGCTGGCTGACATTTTTAAAGTTCATTGGAACTTTTTTTCTTTTGCAGAGTAGAAATTTGTTGCAAACACTCAAGATCTGATGACTGATTCCCATTTAGATGTCATTGAGACATAAGTGCAATGTATTTCATTAATATTTCATTGTGTAAGTGTTCCTTGCTCTGACATTGCCATCTTGTAGTTATTTGTCCCACATCTAAAGAGCAACTTGTAATCAGATCTGTGTATTGGACTTCATTATCTGCCACCACACATTCTTAGCATGGAGATTGTTATTAAGTTATAATTGCTTCTGGTTTTCCCTTAAGGGAAGATGAAGAACAATAAATAACAATATATGGACTCATTAAAGGACAAAAAAGAGGTTGACAATGAGCATAAAACTGTCAAATACATCAAGGTTCTGGATTCAAAAGTCTTATTTCCACTTCTGTTGATTTTTTACAGCCTGATGGGCTCAGGACACTTGAGGAACTCATGGAATGTGTGTAGGTGGGGTTAGGAGTGAGCACTAATGTGGTGCTGCCTGGGGTTAAACCCTGACACCACTAAATACAGCCCCTGTTTAACTAATAAATGAAGACAAGCTACATTTTGAACATAACACAATATTTTGTGATTGATTTGTGAATGCATATCAAAAGACTGGGTTTTTTAAAATCAAATGTGACAACAGAGAATGCACATTAATTAAATAGACAGGAGTCAATGTCTTTTTTAATTCTTTGTTTTGCTTTTTGAATTGACATCTGTCTAACAAGTAGAAAATAAATAGCAGTACCTGGTATTTCAGGTGAGATTAATTCAACATGTAATGTAATAAATTGTTTAAATTATAAGTTCCTGAACTGTTGCACTAATTAGGAGTATAACTTGTAGATACACATCTACATTTTTTCTCATCCTCTATCAAATGAAGTTTTGCTCTGTGTTACACTGAGGTAAATTACATAATCCAGAGTTCAATGAGAAAGAAGAATCTCACTTTAAATAACTGAAATGGAAATGAATACTTAAGGTTTCTTAGTAAAAAGTTTCTATTTATCTACCATTAAGATTTTTATAGGTCAAGAAAGAGAACCTCTCACACTTCATCATGTACAATATGATGTTGTCTATAAAAGTTCCCAGTGAAGCAGCAATTTGGCAGCAGTTAAAAGAAATTTTGAAGCTCACTAGAAGAAAACACTGACACTGCACATCTTCCATGTTTTCCATTTCAATATTCCTGATGATCTTTAGCTGATCCTGCTGCAGGGGCTGAGGAGGAGCCCAGGGGAGTGTGCAGCATTCTCCCATCACGGGCAATGCTCAGGGACCAGGGTTTCCACCTACAAACTGGGTCTGTACCACGTTTCTCATTTTCCTTCCTCCACCACCTCTCGGTCCCCCTGTGAAGAGGAAAAGATGTCATAAAACAAGTTATGCTGATGCTCTGCCATCAGGAAATTTTAAATTTGCCAAAGAAATCCTTCACAGTTCCTGTAAGGCTTCCTTAACTCTTCGTAGAGGTACCCAGCCACTAAATATATTGTACAATATTTCCACTTTATAGCGTGCAATAGATTTTTTGTATTAGCAATAACTAACTGCATTGTGGAAGTTATTGAGGGAACAGCTGCAGAATTTGAATGCTGTGTGGGAATGAATTGGTGCTTCTGGCACAGGGGAAGGAATAAAAAGTGTTCAGGGCCTCTGGGAAGTTTCTGCTGAAAGAACAACACTAAAATAATTTCAGTTGTTACCTTTTGGGTTCAGTCCCAAGCCCAAGCTTCACTCTAAAGCAGTGCTCCATTGTCTGCACAATCCAAGTGCTCCCTCTCTGAGGCTCTATTTCCTCTGTTCTGATTTTCCCACCCCCCAAGGATCTGTACTAGATACTGCACAGATAGGATGGGCTCGATGGCCCCTGTTAGAACACACTTAATCAGAGCTGGACAGAAAACATCGTGCCAATTATCTTCTTTTCTTTTACTCTTATTTGCACAGCAGGTTTTACACACTGTGGGTCATACGGTAAATAACCACAAATACATGTAGGGTAAAAAACAGTCTGTGATAAACAGAGAGACAAAACCAGTGGTGAGCCACGTTGGGAATGCCAGAAGCAAATGTAATAGAAAAACTTCCTGTATTTCATAGAAAGTAAATGGTGTTGAACTGTAACCACCCTGAAGGCTGGTATTACATTTACCAGCTTAAATCACAGCCACTGCACTGAAACCAGTGAGGTGATCAATACTGGGGGAGAGTCAGCAAGAATGAAATAAAGATTATAATCACAAAGGCTGAAGCTCAGGTTTGCCTCTGTGCACAGAGCCACAGCATCCTCGTTGTGCTGCCATGTATTGAAAAAAGAAATGTGCACCAGTGCTGTGTCCTGTCACTGATAACTTATAGATACAAATACAGTCCAAATTGTGCCCACAGAGTCAGTGGGAGTGTGTGAATGTGTGTTTAGTGTTTGCTGTAATGACTGAATTCTGTTTTGTTTTCTTTCTGGGAAAATATGTTTCACTGTCATGTCTTAATTTTATATTTAGTTATATTATTGTGCAAGATCACTTTAAGAAATAAGATAAATAAGCACGAAAAATCATCTTTCTTAAGAGATCTTATACAACTATTGAAATAATAAATAAAATTAAGAATTATTTAAAGCAATTCTTAAAATTAAATACTTTGATGAGTACACTGCCTTTATTATATCTCAGTTCTTCCTTTTCCTTTCTTAAAGATTCTTATTTTGATAGCAAAATGCCCCAAAAAGGACCTGAGATCCTCAACCTGTATCAGGTAATTTTGTGCATGCCACAGAAATGCCCATCCAATGTTTCTCAAAGGGTTCAGAGCACTTTGAGCTGCTGATTGTACAGCAGGTGGTTAATAATGTTATGCTCCTTATTGCTGCCAGTCACTCTTTTGTCAAGCTTGGTACAGAAAAGCAGATCCAAAATATCACTTTTAACAACTTTTAATATCGATTTTCAGACATTTTTTTTCTTTGAGAAGGGCCATAACAATTATTGGGTCATCTGAAGCTGAGCCACCTTCATAATTATAAGACAAAATATCACCAAACAATTGGCATTTCAGTGTAGCAAAATCCCAATTCTGGCATTCTGGAATGTTTCCTCGGAAATTGAATGGAGTCCTTCTGGGATCTGTTTATTAAATTTGACCCACATAGACTCTGACCTTTCAAAACACAGAAAAGATCACGTGGCAAATCACTCTCAAGAGTGACTTTTATTTTGGCTCTGACCTCTCCCTGTGACCTTGGGAGAAATGCTTTATGTGGAGACAGCAGAACAGCCCTATTTCTTTTATTCTTTGGAATGGGAGAAACAATCATTTCTGTGAATATTCATACAGTTCTCTTTAAATATATATGCAGAGCAGACAATTGCATGAGACTTTTATAATTCTTGATCATTTACCATATAGGTCAGTAGAAAACATCCATAATTTAGATCCAATTTCCATCTTTGCAAGCCAAGAGAACACAACTTCTGACACTGACTTGTATTAAAAAAGTAGAATATGAGATGCTATTGTTCATTTATAGGGCAGCAATTATGCATGGAACTATTTCACTGGAATTCTACATTTATAACTTCTGCTTTCCTTCTCTTTAAATGTATTGATTTTATCAAGTATTACAAATGGACCTTGTATTTATCAAGTATTACAAATGACAGGCTGCTGTGGTTGGGGCTGTACAGTTTCTAGTGCAGCTTGTTTTGGATTCCTTGCAATGGTTAAGTTTTAATTATTGCAGTTGGAATTATCTTTCACAAATTTCTCCCATGTTTTTTGAAAATCTAGGTTGATCTGTTTCCAGCAATGGAGGAGGAAATAATAACTTATTATATTATTGTTATATTACTCCTTTCACGCCCATGAAACACGAAGGGCAGAAGATAAATGGATACACACATACACCAAGGCAATAATGTACACAAATCTTGAGTTTCTTGCAATAATTTTAGACAACCGGGTGTACTAAAGAATAATTACATCAGCAAAAATAAAACCTAGGAAGATTAACAAAGAATACTGGTTGTTTTAGGGCAGGAACCAAAAAGAAGTTGTAAAATCACAATATGGGGTCAAAAATACAATTTATTCCTGGTATCAGAAGTTATCAGCAAACAAAAACTTTTTCCACTAGTCGTATTCCAGTTGCACCTCATTTATTTGAGAAGTGCTGGCAATGAGAAAGTCTGAACTCAGGCTGCTCTAGATTGGATCACCCTTTGGGATCCAAAACCCAGAGTTACTTGAATTTCTCCAGTCCCTATTCCAAGCTTTGATCTTTCTCAAGTTTGCCCCATTCTACTTTTCAGGTGACTAATTTGCTATTTTTACTTACTTTTCAAAGTACAAATCTCCCTTTGGGTAATGCAGAGTTTCTCTCGTATGTTGGAAATAAAGCAATTTTACAATCTCAGATTTTCAGCAACACACAAGTGAGCAAGGTATAAATAACACCTAAATAGTTGAATGTTCTGTATTTTTAGCTGATTCACTGACAAATTAAATATGGGTCTTAAACAAAATTCTAGTATTTGTCACTCTGAGAGATAAAAGTCGTTCTACTATGAGCAAGATTTTCTGAGATGTGTTTAATCCAGTGTCCACTGAAGACCCAGAGAGTGTGAGAATGGATCAACACAATACAGAAAAATGTGCACAAAAATGGAGCCTTTGCTCATCCTCATAGAACCCTCCTGCCTCTGCAAAGGTACAGATGCAAACATGAGAAAAGAACTGGGCAGGAGCCACTCAAGGGTGAAGATCAGTAAAATTCAGCTATTTTTATTGTACTTGGGGGCTTTGCCACCAGAATTTATGGAAGACTTTGAGTCTCCCCATCCATCATAAACAAATGCTGAGAAGACAGAAGATGGAACTGTGCTGTTCTGGAAAAGCAAACATTCCAGCACAGCACATGAATTCTTTTAGCACACAGCTATTTTTGCTTTCCCTCCCTTCATTATAATGATAATAATAATAATAATAATCTGGAGCTCCTTATTCCCAGGTCTTCAAAGCCTGGTTTTTAAAGGCTCCTTAACACAGAAGTGTTACACAAATACACACAGACTCACTCAGTGCATTTATTCCAGCAAATACAATGATCATATGCATCCTAGAAGGCCTCAAATAATCTCATTAATGTATGGGAGTGTTCTCAAACACACATCAGACCTTTGCTGGGAGGATCAGGTTTTATTTTTCCTTACAAAAGCTGTTGTGCTGACACCCACACAGGCTGCAGGCTGAACCAGGCATGCACATCTGATTCCTGAATTGCTGGTCATAAGGAATCATAGTAGACATTTGTTTGATGGAGAAATCCAAATATATTGGGAAAATGAACACTGTGAGCACGTTTCATTTGACTGTTTCCATCATAGTCAGTGCCTTTTAATTAGGGGATGCCTGAACAAACAAAGCACTGTTTGCTGGAGCTGATGGAAAACTAGTTCTGCCTAATATGAAATACTGCATCAACTAATATTAGTGAAAAGCAAACATCCAAGTCTCTCTCTGTCCCTGCACTCAGCTTGTTAGAAGATGGAATTATGACTGCCAAAATCTCTCTTTCAAGGAGAAAAGGAGAATAGGAATGGTCTCTCCTAAGCTCACACAGTTCAGGTGCTACTATTGGCTTTGCTACAGCTTGCATGGGGACTGTCCAGTTTGGTTAAGTCAAGCCTTGGCTCCAAACTCTGAACAACAATGCTCTTCTGAGATGGGAAAAAAATCCTACTTAATACGATGTTAATTGAAATTTCTAATTGGTCTGATATGGAAATTCCAGGGAAGCACGTCCTTCAAAATGAAACCTGAAACAAGCACAGTAATATGAGGAAAGATTTGAGACTGGTCGACCCCTTGAACTTTGAGCTATAAACACTCTTTAAATCAAGATATCACATCAAATGATGCACATTTTTCTAAGCCTTCCACTCTCTGCGCTGTTGGATTTGCACTTTACTTTCTATTATTACTTTTTTATTAGGAAAACTTAAATCCTGTTGAGAAGGAGCTTATTTAGGTTGAGCTGTCGCCTTTAGCTTCAGAACATTAAGTCTTGACAAATGCTTCTTTTGAAGTCTGACACCTGTTTGTTTGGCATTTCCCTCTTTCGGGAACTCACCAGACTATAATAATACTCAGCACAGCAGAAGTAAAGAGAATGAATTAAAGCAGAAATGCTCTCAGACGTGAAAGAGCAGTACAAAAGAACATCCCTTTGCTCAGGGTTCCTCAGGACTTTGGAGAGGACCTCAGCAGAGCTCATCTCCAAGCTCTGTGGGTTTTTTCTGTAATGGGATTCTAATGCCCATCAAACAACCCAGAGCAGCAGCCCCAGAGAACAGACAATTCTATCTTAAACCAGCTACAAACAGGCAAGAGAAACCAGGTTTCTCTGCAGATGCTTTCAGAAGTACAGGGAAATATTCTTATTATTAGACCAAATATCAGGTATCTGCTCCTTCTGTAATTGAAATGCTGGAGGAGAATGGTTCAGAAATTTTGGTACATTTTTCTTTACATTTGGCTTCATGAGGATTTTGATAGTAAATTTCTTCAAATAATTATTTATCATTTGGGCTGGGGGTCTGCATCTAGGAGGGAACCCAGAGCCCACTTGAATCAATGAAAGCAACTCTCATGAATTCTCCCTAAGCTTAGAAAAGACCCACAGGGCAAGACCCCCATTTTATTTACCTCTGCCAGGTATTTAGACACTACAGCTGTGATTTTTTACTTTATTTATGAGAGTTTCAGGTAAGAATTTGCAGCCGAAATTGAGAAATACAGTCATTAACAACTGGATACTTGAATTAATTCCTTTGAAAAATCCGTCTCATCTGGATATTTCAAAACCTGCTTTTAATCTTACAAAATGGATCCTATACAGACATCACTTTTTCTATGGCCAACAACACATTCAGACTCTTTTTGTGAAAGATTCACCATGATAGGATATATATTCAGTCGTGTCCTGAAAACTTTAGGAATATGAAACAAAAGCTGTTAGATTTATTTTATTAAAAAGGTGACGAAAAAAATCTCTTTTCAAAGTAGATTGCAGGCAGAACTGCAATCATCCTTGAATTCTATACTAAAAAAATGGAATAAAATATATAAATAGCTATTTAGAACAGTTTCACACTGCAACAATCTTTCTAATCAAACTGATCATCCTTCAGGAGCGTATTTTATAGCAATTTTAAGCAGTGCTTATAAATACTGGGGATTTGGTTGGCAGGGCTGGCAGTATTATCCTTTTGAAGAGTACTCAGCACATTTTTTATAACACTGGTTTAATCTTTTCCCAGCTTTACTGATCTTAACTGTCCCATACAAGGCTCTGCCTTAGAATGATATTTTGGTAAAAATTCAGGTCCAGTATTTCAGGTGATTCTGTAAATAAGATTAAAGAATAAGATTAAAGATTAAACACAGAGAGATCACTGTTCTTATTTCCATGTGTAAACGTGAAATGTAAGTTTTTGCAGTTGGCAGATATATACATTGGAAACATTGAGCACATTAAAAAATGATGGCAATTAGAAAATGATACAAACATATCACAGAATAGTCTGAATTGGAAGGGACCTACAAGGATCAATACACAGACATATATTCTCTGCATATATTTATAAGTTAAGCATCAAATCTAAATTATTAAGATATCTGAAAACTTTCTGTAAGTACAATGTATTATTATTTACATGCAAACTATGACCTGTTTGAACTCTTTTGCTGCAGGCAGGGCTCTAAGGCCAATTTCATTATACAGGTGGGTGCTTCAACTTTTACTTAACATTGGCAGTTCTTAACTGCTGGGCTTAGATTTACATCACTGGACAAAGACTTAAAGCAAGTTACATCTCTTCTTAATTAACTGAATGATCCACAAAGCACTTCATGCCTGAACAAATATAATTGAAACAATTGAAATCATATTAGTCACGCAGGAAATAATCAAACTACTTTCTTAAGTCTTGGTAAACACTGGTCACTCTTCTAATTTTGCAACAAAAGTGAAAAACCAGCTGTAAAGCATTAATGCCAATATTGGTGTATTTACATCCCAAAGCATTATTCTGTTTTCAGCTAAAGTTTCCTAGAAGACATGTCCAAAATTATCCTCAAAGCAACCAGCAA
This sequence comes from Calyptomena viridis, assembly GCA_013390005.1. Taxonomy (NCBI): domain Eukaryota; kingdom Metazoa; phylum Chordata; class Aves; order Passeriformes; family Eurylaimidae; genus Calyptomena; species Calyptomena viridis. The sequence continues at coordinate 98,791 of WEIV01026994.1, forward strand.
TCATAACTAAAAAAGATGTTTCTCATACTTCTGCCCTTATCAGAAGAATTTGTAATACAAAATTAGTAATCAAACATTAATCTTTTCTAGAGAATGAATTTAAAAAAGGTCCAGAAGCAAATGAGTAAATTAATCTCAAGCTTATGTTATTCTTCAAAGAATAAAATAATGAAATGAGGATTGAAGTACTGCCATCCCTCTGTCAGAGTCAGGGTATATAAAACATCTTTTCATTAGCAGGTTTTGGTGCCCACATACTTATTTCTTTTGATATCCATAAAGATGCGTATGAAGTACAGTATGAAACAGTGTTATTTGGATTCTCTAGGGATCATGAGACACTGTGAAGGTAAAAGACATCCAGTAATGTTTGGAAATTGCAAAAGCATAAAGGAGCTGCAGCCTTAAAATGCTTGAATTGGAGAGGGAAGAGCAGCATCAGAGACCTGATCCATGTGGGAGCCAGGAGCAGGTCCTGGCACAGGCACAGGCCATTCTCAGTGCACCAAGTGTCAGAGAGAGAAGGCAATGGGTCACTCACAGAATGGTTTGGGCTGGAAGTGACCTCTAAATACCACCCAGTTACAACCCCAGCCATGGGCAGGGACACCTTCCACTATCCCAGGTTGCTCCAAGCCCAGTGCAACCCAGTCTCGGAGACTTCCATGGACGGGGCAGCCACAGATTCTCTGAGCAGCCTGTGCCAGGGCCTCACTACCCTCAAGGGACAGAATTTCTTCCCAGCCCCTAATTTACACCTGCTCACTTGGGGCCATTCTCCCCTCCACTGTCCCCCTTGTCCAAAGTCCCTCTCCAGCTCTCCTGGGCCCCCTTTAGGCACTGGAAGGGGCTCTAAGGTCTGCCCAGAGCCTGCTCTTCTCCAGGTGAGCACCCCAGACAGGAGAAGGTTTGTGTCAGAGGTCCCAGTGCCCTGTGCCTCTCGCCTTGGCCGTGCCGGGCTGGCTCTGGGCTCAACCCCTGCAGAGCTCTGGGGCTCCCAGCAAGGAGCTGCTGTTTGGGAACCAAGTCACCTCTCCAGCCCCTCGACAGCAGCAGGAGCTGCTGCCTGGTGGTGAGCAGCTGATCAGCTGTGCCCGCCTTGGGAGCAGCACTGGCTCCTCTGAATCCCTACAGGGCTCCAAAATACCCTCATTTGTCTAATGATTTGGCAATGACTTGGAACTGCCTCATCGGAAAGGAAAGAGGCACTTTGTGATTTATGGCCTTCCTCAGTGCTTGGGAAGGGTGGGGTTGGACAGACAACTACGAGGGACCGAGGGCTGGAGCTCGCTGACCCTCAAAGGTACAGGGACAGAGGGGCACAGGTAAAAGGCAAAGGTAAAACACTGAATGAGTCGGAAAGCAGAGAAAATGTAGCTGTTGGGAGATCAGAGGGCATTTGCTGGTGGTAGTGACCACAAAGAGCCGTATCAGCTAGCAGGGAGCTGGAATGTATTTTAAAATACCTTTGGAGCTGACACTGTCTGCCAGGGCTAATGGACAAGGCAGAAGGGGACTCAAAGTGGTAGCAATGCTTTTATCTCCTGTGACAAGTTCATTTGAAGATTTTTATAGATAAAGACATCAATTCAGAATTATTTTTTGGTGCATTTTTTTCAAGAATTTAAGTCTACACAACTCCTAAATAGGCTACTGTTCACATGTATTATTCATGTTTACAGTTGTATGTATCATTACTTTCATGTATACGAGTTGCACAATTAGCATTAACTTTGCAGAGACATTCTGAATTGATAGAAGGGCTGCATACAAATACAGCAATAAATACGCTTTGTATTATAGAAGGTTTAAAATATTTCAATTGCTAAAAAATTTTCTATTAGCAAATGTGGATTAACACAATATATCCAAAGGGAAACTCGAAAAATATATTGTGTAAAACTATTTATGACATCTAAATCAATGTTATACACAAGAAGCCCCAGAAGTTCAAATCAATCAATCAAAATATAGTTGAAAATCAGTGTCATACTTTGCCTATCACTATTGTTCTGCTTCATTCTTAGTTCTACACTAGTATTTGGGTGACACATAATAGAGCTGAGTACTTTTTAATGAATAATTTATTTCACCAATTTTCCTTTTTTTTTTTTTTCTGTGACATATCCATGAATAAACAGATCATGGTTTTCTTTATTCGGAATTCAAAGTTCCCTGACAGTCCCTCCCCAACCCACTTCCCTTTCCAGTGCTTATATTGCTCCCATGTATATTCCAGATTCAGAAGCTGAGGAGAGACAACATCAGAGCTGTGTAGTTTCCTTGTGCTTGGTCACACACCATTGTTTCTATTCCCCAGTTGGACTCTTCTGAAGTAATTGGGTGTGAATGTTCATGGAGAATAAATTAGACTTTGCTTTTTTGTGATCTTGAATGTAAAACCAACTCTCTCTGTGCATTGGCACCAATAAAATGCAGAAGAAACTCCACAGAAAGCTGACACACAAAAGACATGAGCACAGCTGAAAGGAATTCATTTAAAAATTCACATGAATATTCATAGGGATTTTTTTTTGCAGTATGTTCTCAAATTAAACAGTAGGAAAACAACTTTTTCTCTTAGTGGATTCAACTTTGGTGTGTTCACCTGTTCCTGATGTGGCCACTGGGAACACTTTAGTGGTTGAAGGGAAGGACAAGCTCGGGGCTCCTGTCACTCTGCAGTTCAGTCAGTCTTGTTCTGGATCTGAGCCTAAAGGCATCTCTTTTCTGTATCCTGGCTGGGCTAGAACGTTTTGGAAAGCTCAAACTGAAAGGCAAAGCAGGGCTGTTTCCTGGGAGAGGAGGAGGGGAACCCCCTTCCTTGTGTGAACTACCACTGAGGCAGAATTTTGGTGCTGCAGAGTAACCAGTCACTTAACACCGTGCTGGAATTGTGTGTCGTGTGGGGAGCACCCATTTCCAAATACCACCTTCACACGGGGAGGCAGTGCAGAAATACAGCCCTCACATGAGCCAAGGGGAGGCACTGCACATTCCACACCCCTCCTGGCTCTACTCCACAGGTGCCCAAGGGAAGAGGCAGCCCGAGATATTCTTAACAGTTCTCACACTTATGACAGATTTCTAAGGGATTACAGGCTTAGAAAAGTCAAAATCCATTCCAAAAGAGGTCTATGCTACTAAATGTGATATACCCTGAGCACAAAGTTTAAAGATACAGAAATTATAACAGTTGGCATCAAAATTTAAGTCAGAAGTTACATTGCAGAAGCAGAAGTGATGCTCAAGGCTGTTTTGCATTAGTACATTTGAAGCACATTGTTTCCTAATCTAGTTCCAAGAAATGTTTAGGGATTTTATTAACATAAAACAAGATAGTGAGAGCAAATTTGATATCAATTAACATACTAATTAAATGTCACTTAGTACTTTTAGCAATTACTAGATATTTAATTAACCACTTGAATACCTTGGGAGATCCAGATTATTGTACATGTAATCAAAGGGCAATTCTTCTGACCCTGTGGGTATATGCTGCATGTCAAGACAATCTGTAGATAGCAACAAAAAATATCTGTATGCACTGTGACCCCAGGTATGTTGTGCTGTTGTGTACCCAGGGGATTAATTTACTAATTTGAAAGCTCTAAGTATCAGTTAAAAAAGCTTAAACATACCTCAAGTGATTAGGGACATACATAAACAACACGAACAACCTGCAAAATACCAATTATTTTAGTTCAAGCCACATTTTAAACTTGTACTTCAAAATTGTCTTGGCATTTATGAAACTTGTATTCACTGTCAGGTCTTTTTACTTTTAGCAAACAGCTACAAGGATGGGAGAGTAAAGAAAAAAATATTTTTAACAAAAAAATTACTTAAGGAGAGCAAATATGTACCTGAAGTCTTCTGGACTGCATTCACACAGAGGCACCAACTTTTGCATAAGGGAGATTTCCTGGGGAACCATTTCTGTACACTCTGAGGAAAAAAAATCTTCGCCACTCACAAAACAAGGATGATCTATGAGTCGAATTTGCCTTTCCTATGGGTAAATCTCCTTCCTCCAACTTTTTTTGGAGCTATCTTGGTGTTGGGCTCATGCTGACATGTTGCACCAGGCTGTGATAACCACTAGTAGTGTCGTACCAAGCTGCACTATTAGACACTCACTCTTTTTCAGAGCTCCCACTCTTCTAAATGGACATTAACAACACTTAATTCTCATTTTTAATCTTGTGCTTGTAAACCCAGTGACCTTCCCACTGCCTTTGATTATCCTCTCTATTGTAGAGTTATTTATGTTTGTTTCGTCCTATGTCAATATGGAGAAAGTGGGCAAAGGAACCTTTCTGATCCCTTTGTAGCTCTTTCCCATTTTTCATATGAGAAGACAGAACTTCACTCATCTGCAAAGCAATTCTTCCTTTGCTCTATCTGTGCTTTCAGTTATTTTTTCTCTTCTTGTCTCTGTCTCTTTCTCCACTGATTAAAGCTCTTTATTTACGGCCTGTCCTCAGATCTCTCTCTCAAACCAGTGACCCATCCCTCTCACTCCACCAAAACCAATCTAAGTCTCTAATGGTCTCTTTGAAGTAGAAATAGAGAAGGAATGTTCCTTCCTCCTCCCTGTTCACCTATCAACCCCCTTCCACAGTTAGTGACGTGTAAAGTACTTAAAATCTTTTCGCCCTTTTACTTTTGTGTCTTTGTCTCCCTTGGTTCTGTTGAAAAACCTCTAATTTATCCTTCAGAGGATATTTATCAATCTTCTTTCATTTCTGGGTGGGGACTGCACAGATTTCTTTCAAATTCCTGCAGGGAATTCTCACTTGACATAGCCCATACCAAGGAGATTGAAAAGTACTTGAATACTTCAACTTTTTTCTTATAATTTTAAGTGTGTGAAGTGAGTCGATCTCATTCACAGTTTGCAAAGGCTCTTCATGTCTTAACTATAGGTTTTTAACCAGAGTAGATTTAAAAGAAATAGAGAGGGTGGATTGGCATTTTCTGAGCTGAATTTCCCCCCCCCTGGAATTTGAAAAGAAAATAATAAAAAAAAATTATTGAATCTTTATGTTAATGAGACCATATCAAAGTAAATGAAATTCTGTTTTAAGGATTAAAAAAAGATTCAATCTGTATCTTTATGATTTAAATGTCCACAGTGGTACAGCACATGCTAGTCAAATGTTTTGAGGTCTTAAACATGAATTAAAATAGATAAATTATATATAATTTTAAAAATATATTTTAACTCGGCTTTGTAATATACCACTTGTAAAAAGTAAATTCCAAAATATGGATTTTTAGGCCGTGATTCATGCAAATTTATATTTGCTTTGTTTTTAGCCCAGTCTTTGTTCATCCTGAACACAGGAGCAGTGCTCTCTGGCATGTTCAGTCATGCCCTGACCAGGAGGCTCATTTATTTACATCTTTAAAATATCAATGTAATGCTGGGACAACATGAGGAAGAGGCTTGTAGAGCAAAGATATGAGCTAATTGAGGAACTGTGTCCATTCCTTAGCTTGATTTGTCTTTTTTTGTCTCCTTTGGTCTCCAGGGGATCCCCAGAGCAGTGCTGTGAGAGGAGGGACAAAAGCTCTGATGATGAATTGTCCTCCTGGGAGAGTTTCACACAGAGCAGCCACTGCAAACCTGAGCCAACCTCACCACCACACTCCTAAAAGAGTGGCTCACACCACCTGCTTCCACCAGGAAACAAAAAATGATGCAGAAGAAAACAGTAGTTTAAGTAAATCAACTAAACTCCTCCTTCTTACACTGCATTTTTAATCGCTACATTTCAAACCACTTTACAAACCAGATCACTGAGACACTTGACAATTTTCTTCCATGGTTCTCTTGGCACATGCAGTTAAACTTTAAAAATTTCGCTTCTGTGATGCAAATGTTTCCATCAATATTTGCCCAGAATGTCTGCACACTCAAACCTTATCCCTATTTTATCATTCATATACCATGTCACCAAAACCTTGACTCCTTCTATACCCAACATCTACAACTATTTTTCCATATCTTAAAAATATTAATTATGAAAATTGGATATTTATTTTATAAATTGAAAAGAGACATCTTGCATGCTGTTCAGGGATTTGTCTTTTTCTTGCATTTACCAGATATATTTGCCATCAAATCAGTGTTAATAGACAATAAAAAAATTCTAATGATTATTTATCTGGATACCTCTCTATATTTCTTAAACCTGTATTTGTCAATATGCTTGTAATAATATCCTAGGAAAAAAAGAAAAACACCTTACATGAAATTTACCATAAGGGTTGAGGATTTTCCCTGGAAGAAAGAAAAATTAGTCTTTAATCAAAAAATGAACAGTTACAAAAGGATTAATTTTGGATCAGCACATATCATGAGGTAGGTGTCTTTCTGTCCCAGCTGAGAGTAGTAATTGGAAAATCATAGTTTACACAAAAAAATAATTATTTTCTTATGATCTGCCTTTCTTTCATAAAGTCTTGCATCTCCATCACTCAATTACAATCTGAGAGATTAGGGGACTCAATATATACTAGATTAAAGGTCACCTATTATTACAGACAAGATTTAATTGCAATATTGATATAAATTTCTTACTAACCATAGACTTTAAGCTGTTGGTACATATTCAGCATACTAAAAAGGCATGGAATATTCATGAGTTACACTGTGGGAAAAAGTCTTGCAGGAACCTAAAACCAGAGCAAACTTCCTTTTTTAAAAGAAGAAAATTAGGAAATGTTGGTGGTTAAAAAATTGTAGATTAAATCTTCTTCCATTACAGAGAGTAAAAGTTATCTTGATTGCACTGCTGTAAGAACTTCCTGGGGGAAATTAAACTTGATAATCTCAAGGTGTTTCCCAGAAGACACCATGCACTGGGTAATGTTCATTATAGTCTGCAGAATACCAGCTAGAATTTAAAGTGAGGACTCCTAAGGTTTAATCAATATAGACATTCTAAATTGTTCACACTATCAAGGCCTGATTATGAAACAAAGATGCAGTGAGAAGGGAAGCCACAGCACTTGAGGTGGATTTTATTTCTGTATTAACTGGTTGGTTCATAGCAAAGGTGAACAGTGATGGCCAAATCTCCAAAATAAGTTTTGAAGCAGCATCACAGAAGGTTTTATTGAGCTTCTGGGACTTCCACAGCTCTGCCTGGCTTCAGTGAATAATTCTTAAAACTAGGTAGCAAATACTTTGGAGATTACTTGTGACGAGATTTAAAACCTATGCATTACTGTTATATACCATTAAGAGTTTAACAATTACAAAACAGATTTTAAATGCTTCCTTTAGAAGATCATGGAGAATATGAAGATTTCAATTAAAAAAGAAATAGCTCTCTACTCTCTATCCAAGTTTTAAAGCAAGAAATAAAAGAATATACAGCCTGAGCTCATATTGGTGTTGTTATATCTGGTGATATACTCACAGGACAACCAGTAAAGGCACAAGGCACAAAGAAAATGAATCTTCGGTTTTGATTAAATGAGTTTGAAGCATCTGTGGCATCTTTAGATAAGAGAATATGCCAAATTGCCAGTTGCAAAAATAATCCAGAGGAGCAGGTTTTGGAGCTGGGAAGGCAAAGCTGCCTAAGAACAAGTGATTTCAGCTGAAGCCAAAGAGGACACTGACCATCCCAGACCTTCAGCAGTTTGGACAGACATCAAGGGGGTGTTTAGGACTAAGAGAAGGACCTGGAACTTCAAACAAAATGTGATTGGAAACACTTTTGAGTGAGCCAGGACTGGATTTATGGTTCTTCTCCATCTGGTGCTGGTAGATGGCACCTATTCAGCACAAAAGAGAGATGATGCCCCTAATTTTATATGTGTGCATATGCCTTCCCATTCCTTTGATATACAAGGGATAATCAAGTTTGAAGATCAAACAACTCTCTCAGTAAGGGACTATGAGAGGTTATAAAATAAATAAAAATTCTGGAGAGCGTTTTTGGTAAAAAAAAATGGTGTTTCAGAGTCCTTAACTCTTTGAGGTAACTGGGATATGATGGGACCAGGCTCTGCAAGGTTCATCCCGCTCTAAAATTATTTGCTCTTCTCTGTTGTGCATCTGCCCTCCATGGTTCTGGTCTTTCTCTGCTTCCTTAAGGAAGAGGTGGAAGGCAAATTTTTCCTTGGTTTTCAGACCATGAGCATTATCTCCACTGTCTTCTGTTTTGTTGGAAATAAAAGGAGTCCCCTCCCTCCATTGGTTGGGTACTTTTCCTGGATGTTTAAAGGTAATTGAATATATTCAGTTTTATTGACTACATTACTCCTATTTTCAGCAGGAATAATTTAATAATTTTCTTTTAATTTTATTTTTAGGTAAAAGTTCTAAAAAGAATTAAAAGTAAATGCATATTAAAACATTATTATATTTGGATGAAGCTGATGTTAATAATTTCCCAGACCTATTCCTTTCTTGTCCTTTTTCCTGTGACTTTGGATCAGAAAATTATGACTTGGATAATTAAAAAGTCTGAGGCACTTCAGGAAAGAAAGTGCAAAATGTTCTGCTGAGTCTTTCCTAGACAGCACCGTGGAAACTCTGGGTCATTTTGTTCAAGAGAAAATAAATTCTGCTGAGCTGAACTCAAGAATAAGAAAAAGACAATTAGTAACTGAACTTCAAGATCAGAAGGTAATGGTAGTTCTTGAACAGAAAAATCATTTGCTACATCAGTGAAAAGAGGCCATTTGGCAGCTGGACTCCTTGGTCAGCATTTCTTTTGACTGCTGACCAACGCTGTAATTGCCATTAAGATAAGACAGATCTTAAATTTACATGATGTGCAAAACACAATCAATACAACTAAATTTTATAAGAAAATATTAAATCTCCATTAACTAAAAAGTCCACCCACCTTTACTCAAGTTATAGTAAACTGATAAAAAAAAAGAGTTAATATCAATCTTTTCCTTAACTCCTTTTCCATGCACTGATTCCGTAGCTCATTTGTAATTGTGACCTGATGTGACAACTCAATGAAATTTACTGTTAAACAGATTAAAAATTATGTAGCAGCCTTATTTCCCTGCTTTTCTTCTGTTTCCATTGCATGCAGAATATTATCTTACCACACATTCTTAGCACATTATCTTGTTTCTTATATAGATGTGTGCAATATAAACAATGACAGGTTATTAAAATATAAATGCAGTGAATTCTAACTATACTTTATGATTAATAGCTTAGACATGGTCTTAGAAACTTTATATAGAATTAGTAAGTTAGGCAATTACTCTTTAAAAATCACTTGATAATTTAAAAAGCAATATAATCCTGAAGACTTTACTCGACCTCATCCTGGATTCTGAAACTACAAAGGGAACAGTTACAAGTTTATAGGTATGAAAGTTAAAATAAATAAGAAAATTATTTAAAATGAATATTTCATTCCATTTCCTTTCCAGGTGAAGCTGTCACTGCAATCTATGCAAAATAATGTGCCTAAATTAGGAAACTGCTGGAATGTCCATAATCTCTATATTGGGTTTGCATGGCAAGGTTTTGGTAGCTGGGGGCTCTTACAGGACTTTCAGAATGTTCTGTTTCAAAGTCTTTTGTCCAGTTAGAAGTTCCATGATTAAAACTTTAAATTTTTTTTTAGCCAGTTTTTAAATGGGAGCTATGGATATACTCCAGTATTCCTATTCATCCTAATGAAAGAGAAGAGTTTCTAGTGTTCTCCAAATCTCACTGGAGAAAAAGTATTATCAAATGTACCAATTACTGAAGTCTGTTACAGAAAAAGACAGAATTTTTTGAGTCAAAAGAATGAAGCTATAAATATATTTAGATAAACTCTATGTATTTGCTATAAAAATTATATATATAAAAATGTACCATGCACAAGAATATTATCTATATAGAGATGTATCTAAATATGTATGTAAATATACTTAAATATAAATATGTTATTTTACAATTGACTTGTAGGAGTTTTGCTGAAAGAAATAGCTTTGTCATCACATCTTTGACTCCTTCACCCTAATACATGTCTCTGCCAGAGCTGTAATTTGATTCTAAACGAGACTTCATTTGGTTGGGAGGTAGATGAAGGAATGAATAATTCATGTTGTGTTTTCTTCATGTTTGTTGTTAACCCTGTCATTAGAGCTTAGAAGAGACTTTAAAGCTTTTTTAAATATAAAACATTAAACAAAGTTGCCACCCTGGTCTATAATTGCCCACTTGGAATGGAAGTCACTCTTGGAAGCACCTTGTAAATGTGTTAGGAATTGTTCATCACCTCCATACAATGAAGGAGACACTGTGACAGAGCACCTGGAGCAGGAAAAATGGGAATGGAGAGGTTAGAACTTTGTTCTTGGAGCAAGAAGAGACAGCTGAGATCAAAATAAAGACATCTCAGCCTCAGCCTTGGAATCGGGATGTTCCAGAAAGTCTTACAGAAATGGAAATGTGAGTTGAGATCTGCTGAGAATTTCCCATCATCTTGTATGTTCACAGTGCACAAAAGTCTCTGCCTTAAACACTAACACAGTAATTACTTCAGATGCAAGATCACATGGGAACCTGTCTCCAAAAATAAACAGTACTTAAAGAACAGGGAGAGCTGAAATCAGTGCTGAGAAAGTACTCGGAGATTTACATTGTCATCTTGAACTTTTAACTCCTCAGACACGTAGAACAGAAGATTTAGCAAATACATCCAATATTAACTTCTGAACAAAATAAATAATGTTTTCCTGCAGGGAGAGGTGAAGGAGATGGATCAATGATAAGCACACTCTCCACACACATATTTCTGATAAAGACAGGAACATTCCTTGTTGGACTGCAGGGTTAACTAGAAATGTATTTAGAAATAGCATTGGTCCCACCATCTGCAAAACGGGTAAGATATAAGGAAAATGTAACCAAAAAACCATCCAAGACTAAATTTCTTAACATTGGCCTAGGGGGTAAAAAAAGGAAAGGAAACCTGTTATTTTAGTACCTCTAAATTTATTTTAGTACCTAACAATTTGTCATCAATTTAGAACCTGCCTATAAAAGGCCGTGGGTAGATGCTATGGCACTAGTAGGCCTTTCCCATTTCAAAGACAGATGGAAGAAACAGTGAACAGGAGAAAATTCTTACATAAAAAATTGAATATTACCTTAAAAAAAACTTTTGAGTTGCCTATGATTGTCTTTTTTTTTTACCTAGATTACTTTAAATTAACAGCATTTCATGGGGTTTCACTGGTGTAAAATTAGGGTGATCAAAGTCAACTAGCATCCAAACAAAACCAGTAAAACATTTATATTTTCACCATTACTAGGAAAAAAAGACAAAGCTATTTGGTATATGAAAAAAAAAGTTTTCCATAGGTCTAGGACTGCTCATTTTCCCAGTTTAACAAAGCTCATCAGTAACATTAGGCAATAGATCCACATACTCTACTGATTTAGGGAAGGAATTGAGGAATTGATCCAACTCTTCGAAAATTCTGTTGTTATTGACATATTTAAATCCATCTCTCTGCAAGTCTGGCACTCCAGCCACAAAATGACCATTGTGAATGATTTCCTGAATCCAAGTCCATAGGATGCTACAGAACTGACTTTGAATAGGTTAAAAATAACACATTACTTTTCACAACACGACAATTCAGGACCCATTTTCAGGTCCTTGGACCAACTAACAGGCACAGCCCATTTCCATGCAGCTAAATTCCTCTGTTGGCAAATCAGGATAGTCCTACCCCAACTGCCTCGTAGGGGATGGTTCCTGACCTAACCTAATCCCCAGACAACTCAAGTGTGGTTAAGTGGATGCTATTTAAATCATCATGAGTGGAAACCATGCCAACATCTAACAATTTAGCAGCAGGAACAGAGTGCTGCCAGGCTGGGGCAGATGCACCATCACACCGAGTCCGTCAGTGCCAAAGGCACAGGGATTTTAGTGATACCAAGCTTTTCCTCTAGGCCTTGGATCCAGTATGGATCACCACATATCAGAAGGAGGCTTTAGATGTGAAACTTCAAATACTTGTTATCCAAGTCAGAACCTACCTAAAGGGAAAAAATAACCCACATCATTGTGCTGCAGCAGGCACAGGCCTTGCTAATTATTGTGACTGACACACCGTAATTCAATTACTCCCTTTGCACATAAAATCAACCCTTCACTATACAAAACCATCAGTGGGACTTACAAATGATTCCAGACTGTAAAAGGCTTCATTGCTGATCTAATTATGCTCTGCTTCTCACAGCTCTGGGAAGTGCAGAACAATCAGAGCACAGCAGGCACCGGTGATGGATCCCCCTCCCTCATCACAGCCCCACACGCTCCGGTGGACACGGAGAACCCCTGGAGCAGAGGTCCATCAGCTCCTCAGCCTTCTGGGAAAGAGAACGTGCTTTCAGGTCACTCTGTCCCCTTTATGGCTGAGTAGAACCACCCAAAGCAGCTACAGGTGCAGCCCAGTGAGGCGGTGGAAGGGCCCAGAAGAAGCCCAGAGGCTGCAATGATGGAACAGACCTAAGGAAGATGGTAAATTCGAAATGTCAGCAGTGCCCTGGGGGGCATCAGGCCTGGCATGGCCGGCTGGGAGAGGGAGGGAATTGTCCTGCTCTGCTCTGCACTGGGGTGGCCTCACCCGCAATATTGGGGCAGTTTTTATCACTGCAAAATAAGAAAGATATTGAGGCATTATAGTGTCCAAAGGAGGGTAACAAAGATGGGGAAGGGCCTTGAGGGGAAGCATGTGAGGAGAAGCTGAGGCACTTGGTCTGGAAAAGAGGAGACTCGGGAGACTTGTCAGCTGGAGGGGACTGAGGGGAGNGGTGACACTGTTGGGATGTCCTGAGCAGATCCAGCAGCTGGATGTCAATGACACTTGTGGGTTTCTTCAACTCAGGAAATTCTGTGCTTCCATGAAGATCAGAGGATTGAGCTGGATGTGCCAGCTGTGGATAGTGGTGGACAGAAAAGAATTAAATCAGTTCTATAAAAGGCCACAGGGAAGAAGTCAATCAGACCATAAAGAGAAAGAGTAGAAGCAGAACACAGAGGAAGACAGAGCACATGTGACAAAGAAATGGGAAGAATTAGAACCAGAAGGAGGGGCAGAGTGAAATGAGAAAACTGAAAAAATCTCTCTGGGGTAGAGAAAAGGAGACTTACATGGTCAAGAGACAATGAAGAAAAGAAAAATGAATGAGCAAAAATGAATGAGTAGAACAGAAGTTATGCTTCTGCAGAAAAAGAAAGGCCAGAAAAAAGAAAGGAGAATAAAAGCAGAGCAATTAATAAAAGGAATGAGACAGTAGGGATGAAGGGAGGGACAGGAAAGGGATATAAAACAGCACAAGACACACTTTTTGGAAGAAATGAGCACTCACTTACTTATTCATACTTCTATATTTTATGTTATCTTTCTAGCAAACATCCCATAGCTCCACAGATATCTTATTTCTTGGGGATGGAAGGTGTTACAGAGGGGTGTGAGAGGAGGGATGGGCTGGCAGCATTTTGCTGGGGGATTTACTACAGCTCTTGTACTGCTGGACATCTATTCATTGAAATTACTCAAGGTAAGGCTGGCACTTTTTCAGAAATGTCAATATCTAGTTTGGAATAGAAAGGAAAATTTATTTAAAAAAAGAACCTAGTGAAAACAAACAAACCTGAGAAAATTCAGGAAGGGGAATACAGATGTGAGGAAGTGATTGGTGTCATTTGTCAGCAGTTACCAGCAGCCTGCAAATGTTCAGCCCCTATAGATCACCAAATGCTTTTTTCTGTTTGAGTGATACCAGAAACAGAAAAGAGATATAATTGATCTCTCTTGAATGTTGCATTAACACAGGATTAACTCTGCCTGATGAAATAAAATTATCTAGAGGGAAATTAAAAATAGCAACCATTTCAAAATAATTGTTCGAATATTTTGTTGGCATTTTTAAAGATTTCAAGAAATATTTAACATTTTTAGTTTTGTTCTTTACCCATTTCTTTCTATCACAATGATTTGTCAGAAAAAGACACAATTTTGTGAAACCAAGAGCAACACATCAGAAGGTTTTATATCTTCTTGTTAATCACCAAAACAAATGTACTTATAAACCCCATGGACCATTCTGATGGAAACCGAAGTTGAAAAATGTTATTAGCTTGGCCAGATATAATTTCCTACCAGAATTCATTGATATTAAATTTTGATTCATATTTATGATTGTTTCTACCTGTCCATTTCTAGGGCAGTTTCAGAATGCCCAGAGCATGGCTGCCAGACATGTCATCCAGTATCACATCCTGCTTTTATTGGATTCATTTTTCCTTCAGCAAGTATTTGCTCTTGATGCTTAATTCAGAAGCTTCTTGATTCTGTGCTGGGAATAAAAATACAGAATTGGTTCTCCAATTAGCAAACATTTTCAGCTGTAAAACTATCAAATCAATACCATATCCTCAGCAATCATTTGACTTACAAAAGTGTGAAATTTTTTTTTCTAAGAGCTCTCAATGCCCATTTTTTGGCTAATTAGCTGCCTGTCTGCCTTGTCCAAGTGGCAGAGTTTAATTCCAAAATAAAAGACTTGAAAAACCCATGAAAGTTCTCTAAAAGTAAATGACTTGCATTTAAAAAAATAGAAAAAAAATAGTGCTGTTTTTTCCTATGAAAGATTTCTTGTGCAAATCAAAATTCAACGACTGAAAAAAATTTGGAAGACATTGCTCTGGTCATGTCATTCTCTTTCATACTGTTTCTTCCTACCTTGTCTCCCCTATAAAGAAGAGAATGAACAGCAGCAATTATATTAATATATAAGTATTGTGGTAGTTTATAGTTCCATTAAAATGTTATTAAGCCACATCTGTCTCAGCAAATATTCTTACAGATTTTGATAGAGCTTTTATTCAATCCATCAGCGGAAATGCAACTTGTTTTACTTGAAAGAGAAGGGTTTATCCATTTGTTCTTTAATAATCTTGATGTCCTGGCTGGTTGTTATTTTCATTCTCTAAGTAGCACAATATAGCAAAAAGGGGGTTAAGCCTTTGGCCGATGGTTTAAATTAATTGCTATTAATGTCACATTTTGCAGTTTCCAGCTCAGTTTGATTGAAATAACAGTTCTAACCCTGCATTTTCATCCTGCCTGGGCAGGTTCAGAATAGATTGCATGAATTCATGTAAAAGAAATCCATTAAGGATTACTAACTGCATGGATATGCACAGAAATACAACCAGCTCGGGGAACAAGCTGCAGTCTGGGAGAGCAGCAGAGGAATGGCCACAAACAGATTGCTCTCTATCTACTGATAACACAACAAAGGACTGGTTTAACAGATTGTGCTGTCTGGCCAACAAGTTCCTGAGGCTTTTTAGGTGACTTAGTGCACTACTGTGGTTTTTTGGCAGAATGATCTCTACAGGAACGAGTTATGTTTGGAAATTAGCCCGTGCTTTCTTCAAGGATAAAATAAGCCAGTAGGTCTATTTCTGTTCTGTAAATTTTGCAGTTGTTCTTCCTCAGTCTTGGATAACCAATAAGAACAGTTTGGGCCAGATTTACAGTGGCATTTAAATGTCCAGTTGGGTGATGGATGATTTTTCAGAAGTGAATTACATGGATAATGCACTTAATGTTGAATAAACTCACTGGCCTAAACATGGGATTTCTGATGATCCTGTCAGCATTTGTCTGCATCTTTACATGCCTAAACATCTTTGTAGATCTAATCTTTCATTTAAACTTTACTAGAAGCAGAAAATGCATCCCCTCAGCAAATCATCTGTGTTATCTCAAGGATGCAGAGAAATGTCCAGCACAATCTGAGAAACACACACACCGAGCAGCAGATTCAGCAAACCTTCCTGTTGTGTAGTCTATCTCATTTAGGCACATTTCTATCACTGGGATAGAACTTTTTTTTAGCTCAGGTTTGGCTTCTGCTGCCTTTTCTTCCTCAGAAATACACCAGCCATCACAAGAACATACAATACAACGTGGGAAGATGAAGGTATCGTGGCTAAATTGTATTGTTAGAAAAAATATTATGGATTAACTCAACAGCTCACAGCAGAAACTGCAGATACTCCATTCCTGGAAGTGTCCAAGGCCAGGTTGGATGGGTCTTGGAGCAACCTGGGATAATGGAAGGTGTCCCTGCCCATGGCTGGGGAGCTGGAACCAGGTGAACTGATTCCATAATTTGAACCAACATCTTTTGGTTATAAAATTACACCATTTTACCTTGTTAGAAAAGGATCATAAATGTTTACTTCCAATGAGCTGTAGCATTATTTTAGGATGGATTTAATGATTTGTGCACACGGTCACCCCAGTGTCTGTATTTGTTGACAGCCACCATTCCTCACAACAGGGAACTGCAGTCCCTCACCAAAATCACTGTTATGGTTCCCTCCCAGCACAAGTAATTTTGCCTGCCTTCACTCCAAGGGCAGCTGAAGGGACATCTAGAAGTTCTGTGTGTATATTTTACTTAAACAACAGCATTTTGTAAAACATGGGGAGAAAGTGCAGAGCCAAAATCAGCACTTTATTAGAGGTTTCAGTTGGGGGAGGGTGAGTTGCTTTTTTGTAGGAAGGTGATTAATGAATTGTTGACAGTAATAAAGAAGCAGACATCTTGGAAATATTATTATGGATCACATATCATTTCAAACAGCAAGTCTGCCTCCGTAAAACATTTTATTTGTTATATTGTGCAAATCGATTGTAATTTGCTACTGGCTTCTTTTCAAATACATTTCTTCATTGCTGCCTTGGTAAATAATAAATCACACTAACTTATTTCAAAATTGAGTGTTCCAATTCAGTTATGAATGGAGAAAGTAGAGGTACTTCAGGGTATAAAATCTTTTAGCTGTTTGCAGAAAAATAGCTTCTTAAGGATAAGCACATCAAAAATCATTAGAGACAGACTAGACTATGGGAGCTTGTGTGCCTTTGTGACTGAAGGCAGCCTGACAAAACACTGACAGGGTTATGCTAAATCAAATATTTTGTCTTCAGACATAAATCAGAAATGTGTATATATATTTGCTCCTTCCAGATTACCAATTTGTGCTTTGTACAATAAGACAGATTTGTTTCTCATGCTGAGTATGGACAAGTCATGCTTTTCATATATGAAATAAACCTGAAGGAATAAAAATGATTCTCCAGAGTTATTAGATTTGGATGAGTCCAGTACATCTCTGAAATCTAATGGATAACCTGCATTAAGATGAGCTATTAATTTTTGTTTTCTTGCCTGGTTTTACATGAGGTTAACTTCAAGACTCAATGAACATTTATGCACGCAAAGCACAGCCATTGAGAATATTTATATGACTTCAACAGAAAATGTGCAACATTATTTAAGGTTTAGCTTTTTCTTTTAAGCTACTTATCCTTCTGTTTGTTTATTTGTGTTTTTCTTTATTCAGTTTTCTCCACTGAAATCTTTTTGACAAATATCACTTAAAACAAAAGCAAAGCTTTTGTAATTATTGCAGATGGACTACCCAGTGACCAGAATTTCTATAAGATATAATATTTATTTATAAATTATACAAATCTGCTTTGGGTGTTTTCATTAGTTCTCGAAACCTCTCAATTCCTCTTTTATTCAAAGTAAAGCTTGTGTTTCCTGCAGGATTTCACATTCATCTCTTGGATGGCAGTTCCAGAGGATGTGGATGTGTGAATATCTAACTCCAGCCTGAGCCACAGACTTTACTAACTAGAAATTAATGATTACAATGAGTCACTAACAGCTCTCCTGTCCATGCCGCCCTATCACACAAATTATTCACAACTCTGCTACCAATACTACAAGAAAATGCATATTTTTCCTGCCAGTGGATTACACATTTTAAGGTGCCCTCTGGACAATTTGTAGTGTGTCTATTTCTTCATCTAAGCTGCTGAATTTTCAAAATAATTACTAACTTATTTAGTTTCATGGCAGGTAGTACAAGAACTCTGAGGCCTGGAAAAGCTTGTGCTTACTTCATATAATAAACTGGATCTTCCTCTGCTTTTTAGCTGTACTTTCTCTGTTTTGTTTGATTCTTGGTGGTTTTTCCCCCTGATCTTTCTCCATAGAGGCTTGCTATGGAATGACTGCAAAATAAGAGTAAATATGACCTTACAGTTCTAGCAGAATGCATTTAGCATATAATTTCAAGATAAGAGAAAGAATTTTGCTGGATGGAGGTTTCATTAGAGTAATTTCTAAATGAGAATAGAAACCAGTATTTCTAAATAAAGACAGACTCACCTGGAATTGGAGAACCTTCACCAGAACTGCTCACAGACTGCAATTGCCAAAGCATCACTTTTAAGGGTAATGCACTTTGCAGTGGATGAATTAAGATGAACATTTGCTTTAGAACAGTTTCAGGAGTTTACTGGACCTCTTCCTTCTCTATGTTCAGGCAGTCTACTTAAAGGAGCTCTGCAATTAGAGATATACCTTAAATAAAGAATAATCTGAGTCATATTACATGGTTTCTCCTCAATGTCATTTTTTTCACCAAATAGGAACACATTCCTGATTTTTTTCCATGTGTCCACCTTTACTTTTTCCCATGTAGAGACAGTTTGATAATGAGAACTTCTATTTGTATTCAGTGTTTGAGAAGAAAATATGGAAACAGCAGTTGGGGGTAAAAAAATAAAACTCCAGATCCATAATCACCAGTCTGTGATGTGTTGTGCTCCTGACATACATTAAGAAGATCCCTTGGAGAATTCTGTCTCCATTCATTATGTCCCAAAAGAGTCTGGTTTCATTGACCTTGCTCTCAGTACACAGCCTTATGTCCTACTGATTTAAGGAGTTTTATATAATGAGTAGCTGGAAAGGGGTGAAATTAGCCCAGAGAGCCATAATATATAAAATGTTCTTTGCTCAACACTAATTAGTTTACTTGATTTCATCTGCTAGGTCTAGTCTCCAAGGTACAGAGGATGCTTTTGATTTCACATGCCATAACATCAGACACTTAAGTTCTTTAGTTTCACATCGTGTTCTGGGGGTGGTAATTTTGTTTAAATAAAATCTTACTTCAGCAAATAAAAATGAATTTTTGTCAGACTCAGAATAAAAAAGCTCTTTTTATTGGGGACTTGGGGAAATAGATCATGAATTAGACTTTTTGATAGCTGAAGATTAATATTAGTCTGCTTCCAATCAAAAACTTCAGCCCTTGAATGCTGAATACTTGAATAGGGAGGCTGGTTGACACAGCCTCCAAGACAATAAACCAAAATAGATACAGCTGCTCAAGTGGAAGTTGCTTTCAGCCAATGAATTTCCTGCTTGTCAGATTTGTATGCATGTTTGAATGTGAGGGTAATGAAATAACATTATAGATTTCAGAATCAGGGCAGCCTTTATCCAGATAAGGTTATAAGCAAATATGGTTTTGAATGAGTGTCTGCTGAAGTAATATAATCCATTCCCCACTTATTCTCAGGAGTTTAACTGTTTGCTGCAACATTTAAACACCCACAGAAATGCAGTCTGGGATCATATACAAGGAGCTTTGCACCTGAGACAAATATACAGTACTAAGGTCACAGGAGTCACATTCAGAGGGTTTAGTGAGTCTATATAGACTTAACTCTTTATTCCCAGTGCTTTCAGCTGGGCATCTTTAACAGTAATAAACAAGATTAAGTGAAATTTAATTGTCAAATCACTGTGAGACCCAAAGGTTATACCTCGAGATAAATAGCATAAAATGCTGAGGCCAAGCTGTCAGGAAGATACCAACTGATAGATCAAGACTATACATTTATAAATGAAACATGAACATTTCCAATGCAAAACCGGTAAAATTTTCAAAACCGTTTCCCTGTGATGCAGATTTTAAATAATTAAAATTATATTAAATAATAAGTTAGAGTTTTGAAACATATTCAGCTGTATAACCCTTCAGAGGGTTAACGTTAATCCCACTCTGTAAAGCTAACACCCTTCATCTGAAAGAAATACTCCTGTCACAGCACTATTTGTGGGATAAACTTTTTGAAAACCCTTTAGACACATCAGTGAAAAGTCTAGTATCCTCAGTATCACCACACCATTCAACACAAATGCCATAAAAGCAGTTAAGTGGAGAGAGGTGATAACAGCAATGAACTGCTCCAGCTCACACCAGGCACAAAGCAAGCAAAGGACCAAGTGCCTGAAAGAAATGGGGCTGTATCTAGAATTGGATCTCATGAAAATTCTCCAGTTGCAAATGCAAACTATAATGGGTTATTAAAATATTAAAGATAAAAGTGACCTTTGGTTATTGGGGTTTGTAAGTTTAGCTTTCTTTTCTTTCGAATCAGGAAGAAAGAATTTTGAGCAATTCAAAAGGAATGGGTTGGCACTAGAGATTAAATTAAAATGAATAGCACGACCATGACAGAATTAAAAATATGTTCTATAGAGCTATTGAAGATATTTATTACATTACCATTTCATTCTTCTAAAGAAGTCTTTTAGCTTACTCTCAAAGGGCTGAGCTTGTGATCAAAATATTCAAGGCAAGGACTAGAACTACCCTAAAGAGTATTTAAGTCATGGGATAATTTTTCTGAAGAACACAAGTAAACAGGCAAAGTGGAACAGACACATTCTGGGAATAATTATTGCCTCTAGTATATTAAGTTATTCAGCAGTAGGCTATTCAGCAGTAATTATACTACCCCTGGGCAAGGATGATTTAGTGCAGCACACTGGTGAAAGCTGCATAATTAAGAGAATGGGATCTGGCTACTGTTTAACACACCTTTCCAAATGTTCATTTGTGGCAACAGCCACAATGGACTGTACAGGATGGCAAGGTTAGCACTGTGTCTTGTATTACAATGTCTTGAGTGCTACAGCATTTAGCACTCTGGAGTCAGAAGGTCAAACTCTGCCCTCATTTAACTCTGTGTAAACCAACCAGCTCACACAGAATCGTGTGTGTCTAATTAAAAGCTGCATGTGGTCTGCTGGGCCACCCTCCGATGTTAATACTTAATGCAGTTTAGCACATTTTGTTCTGGTTATGTTGAAATCAGGCTGAACAGAGTCATGTCGACGTTCTAAAATCAGCTATAATGCCTCATATGCTTGCATAGGAAAAAAAATTGAAAGAATTGGAGAAATGTTTTGGTGTAGGAGATCTCTTCCTTCCTCTGCAATGTGAAATTATATGGAGGGTGGTTCCCTTTTCACTGTTGCTCACGTTGTGGGAGTCACAGGAATGGGAAAAAGAATGTCTGGAATGGTTATCATAATATCACAAAACCTCTCAGACTCCCTTTCTATCTATATTTGCTACAGAATCAGGATACAAAGAGATATGAATCTGTTCCATAAGGCTTAGAAAGCACCACAATGTAAAACAATTTCCTCATGTCTGAGTTGCCCAGTTTCCACATCCCACAGAATCCGTGCATGGAAATACTCACTTTGGGGCTTCTCCTTTGCCCCTGTGCATCATTCAGCTCCGAGAGCACTTCACAAAAACAAGGGATTTGAAAGGCAGCTGCCACAAGGAGATATCCCCAAACATCATCCTTGGCTATCTTTGTATGGCAGGAATTCTTTCCTGGAGCCTCATGCCCACACGTGGGGGACTATCAGCAAACATCTGACAGAGCCAGCAGAGCCTGGATCGCCTCCAGCGCTGGAATCTGGCTCCCAGCCTCGGCTCTTTGGCTCAGGCTCTGACACATCCCAGGGCTTGCTTTACAAGCAGGAGCAGTGGCAGTTTGGAAAAGCCTCCAGGGGAGGTCATGGGGGGATTGGCTTGGCTCCTGGATATCATTTGTCTTGTCTGAAATTAATTTTGAGGAAGCTGTTCAGCATTGCTTAAGAATAAGATTATGTATTAGCAATAGCCGTTCATTTTCCTGCTTAGGGTAAGGGAACAGAATGCAGCATTCAAATGCCAGGATTTATGTCACTCTGGGGAAACATGTTCTAAGCAATTTGATTTTTTTTAGCGTTTCTCAGTTATCCTGTTTGATACAGACATCACAAATAGCGAAAACCCATAGCCCAGTAGAATAAAAAGAAATAAATCTAGGTTTTAGGAGATTAGAATAAATGTAGGAAATGTTAACATTTCTTTTTCTTTTGTCTTAACGGTAAAATCAATAAAATGTTAAATTTCAATTTTTGTACATTGTTTTACTACTTGCTTCTCAGAACTTACAAAATCCTTCAGTAACAGGAATTGGCACTACTACTATTTTTGTATCTTACTATTTCACAGGAATGTCTATGACTTACATTTGAAAAAGGCCTAAGATACTTGATTAAACTTATTTACAAAGTCACTGACTTAAATTAAATTTTCCAAGGTTAAGCCAAGATCAAAGATGACACAATAATTCTATAGCCCTCCAGACATCATCTTCTACGACTTGTTTTGTTATCAAGAGCCACTCAGAATTAGACTGGAATTTTACCCATCTTTCACTGTTACTTCACCTCAATGTACTAATCATTCATTGTGTATTTCCTCCCTTGGTCTTTTTTTTTTTTCAGTTATTTCTCTCTTCTGGCCCACTGTAATTGCTGGTAATTACTTTCTCCATTCTTTCTTTCTATTATTATTATTTTTATGAAAGAAAATAGAATTTCTTGAGGGGGAAAAATAAAAATTAAAAAAATTTCAACAACAAATCATTAAATACGGGGAGATGGACAAGAACTGCAGGATGTTGCAACTCATGCCTGTCTTTTGCTTTAAACACACCCCTTAGACAGGATGATGAGAGGATGAGGACACTTTCCAAAGCTGCAGGAAGACCAGAAAGACCAGGAACTTGTTCTGATTTTGGGATGTGAACCACAAAGGTATCAGAAAATGAAGGTGTCCAAAGAGAATGTACCAAGCAGGGATATACCTGGATAACATTCACCAGGCTCTGGTTAAAGACCAGGGAGGTGAGGATGGACAGGCAGAGTGAACTGGCTTTGAACTCTGTATCACTCATGGATATGCTCAGCAGAAACAGAAAAGCATCAAATCCCCACTGAAAAAGTCAGGGGTCACTTAAGGACAGTGACTCTGCAGCAAATAACAGACTTGGTTCTTTCATCCCTCTTTGACTTCACTGATGAGTCAAAAATCAAGCTCTCATTTTGAGCTGGTTGAAAACAAACTGTAAAAGATACTGAAAAAGCTTCCAGAATTGACATCTGATATCACAGATACAGATGAGATACAGATGTCTCTGGGTGACCAGAGGTTCTTCGTGATTTACTGTTCATGGAAGAATTTCAGCACCAGTCCACACATCCAGTCTCTGCAGAATTTTGGAATTGTTAGGTTTCTAAGCCTCCACATGCTTCTCAACAAAAACCTGCTAATTTGAAAAGAACACAAAACCAGAACACAAAATAAAATAAAATAATAAAATAAAGCAGTTGCTTATAGCATTGGGAGCAACACCAAGGCTGAGCTGAAGGAACAATCCTTATCTTGGGGAAAGGCAATAGCACGTCCAGCACATGCATCAGCAGTGGTTTTCCTGCTGTAATGCACATTTGGAACTGGCTCTTTTCTCATTTTCATCCTTAGCTCAGAGCCTAATTATCCTTGTAGCTGAGTCACATCAGTGAAACACTGTGAAAGGACAAGTTCCACTGAAACCAATGAGTCTATATTGGCACACACAATTTTCTTCTATGTTCCAAGGAATTATTTTGATCTGCAAACTTAAATTAAAGCTCATTCCTGGTCTTTTAGCAAGGCACATTGCCCTGGAAGATTAAACTCTAAGTAACACAGGTGTCGTTGCTCTGTCCTCTTCTGGACAACAAGAGATGCTTGGAATTAATTCCCAAAGCTGTGAGAATATGCAATATACACAAAACTTCAGGCTATGGCAGATATAGTGACATTATGCATTCAAATACCACATATAATCTATTTTTGTGATTTATATGCTGGAATTTAATGACCTCTTACATAGTTATCCTCAAAGATTAATATAATTTTGACTCAAAACTCCCACCAGCCTATGAGCACAGCAGTCTGTAACATGATAACATTTCTTGCCACAACTTGTACAACAAATCTGAAAATGTTTCCCATCTGTGGTACAGATTATTGCAGTAGTTTCCACACTGGAAATGAGAGCACTTGCTGGAACAGGGGTAGGAATGACAAAAAATGTGGTATGTCCTTTCCCAAAGCCACAAACCTGCAGATTTAATTGCTGTAAAACCTCCCTGACTCACGAGTTTACAGGAAAAGAAGGGAAGAGAAGGGAACAGGCACCAGTTGTGCTTTGTGTGCAGCAGGACACTGCTGTGGATTCGGTGCCACCTCCTAAAGAAACTGGAAATAGAAAGGGCAAAGTGACACAAGGAACTGCTCCTTTCACAGTACAGCCTGACAACTGTACAGGCCCAAGATCCAAAGCCACAGGGGAATTCTCCATCTCCATCAAGCATCATGGAGAACCTTCTCTAAGAACTTCATATTCCACAGATATCTTCTTTAACAGGTATTTACAATTTCCTTTTAAACTAAAAATCTCCAGCACATTTTTACCATTTTTAATGGAGCTTTTATATATTTGTTCTTTTTTTTTTTTTCTGAATTTCAAGGACAAATCTCAAATTATCCTACAAGAATGTCAAAGCTCCTACCTTAAAATTAATCTTATCCTATCCCAATGTGAACTGGAGTATTTCCTGAAATCTCAGTAGACATAGTATGAATTAAGTGTTCACTCAGGAAAAACAGAAGTAGCCAGGCCCCTGACTTTATAATGACTTTAAGCTACAACAATTACTACCAAATCTGAATACCACATGTTCTTTTTTCTTTGCCAGGGAACTAGGACTTGGTTTACAAAAAAAACTGCTCTGTTGTGAAGAGAGAGGAAAAGAGGAAGAGAAGTAAATACTAAAGATAGAATAAAAATCCTATGAAGAGGAATTGAGTGCTTGCCTCCTGCTTAAGAAAAATGCACTATAAAGCAGCTATTGATTTTTCATTCAACAGCACTGAATGTTTTATTGAAAAGGAGCAATGCTCAGTAATTTGAATTTTCAATTAAGGTAGCACGTTCCTTGGACACATTTACTACTGCACTCCAGTGACATTTATTTGACTTTTAAAATCCCTCTACTATTGTATTCGTGTTTGTATAGATCAAACTCCCAATACAGAAAGTGTTCAGATTATAACACTGCTGATTATAGACATGTCTGGAAGGCTCTGTGGACAATCTAATGACTTTATTTATAGGTAGGACAATGTGTAGTCAGACACAGCTGAAGTCAAATGTGCCACTAAGACTGAAATTAAGAAGTTCAGTATTTCAGCTAAGAAATATTTACATTTTATTTGCCTTTATGGATAGTGTATAATTGTAGTGAAGTTAAACTAGGTATTAAAAAATTATTTAAAGGATGGGGGGGCTTTACTGAAATTCACACTTCTAAAACTCACCAGTTACTTACATGTATAAAAATTTCAACTGTAAGATAGAGTGCAGAATTTCTGGACTATAAATAACTAATGATGGCTCATACTGAATGTAATTTTAAAGAAGAACTGGCTGGTAACCTGACAGCTTTTATAGCCCCATACAGACTTGGGGAGCTTGACCTCCATGTGGTCAACTGACAAACTTTATACTTCTAGAAATCGATTTAGTCTTTCCTATTGTTCACAAACCTTAATGTCTGCCTCTGCTAAGGGAAGGACTTGGGTAATCCTTGGGAATTTTATTAACAAAGGGAGGTACAACTTAGAGTCAATTTATTTCATCAGAATTACAGTGTAATTTGCACACATTCTCACCACAAAATCACAGAATATGCTGGTTAGGAAGGGACCCCTTTTGTGTATTGTGCTTAAAATCTTGTTCCTTGGCCTAAAAATCTAGATATGAGCAAAAG
The DNA here is from genome assembly GCA_013390005.1 of Calyptomena viridis. Lineage (NCBI taxonomy): Eukaryota > Metazoa > Chordata > Aves > Passeriformes > Eurylaimidae > Calyptomena > Calyptomena viridis. The sequence continues at coordinate 124,694 of WEIV01026994.1, forward strand.
GAACACACCTTACATGCAAAGCCAAGAAATTCTTGTCGCTTTAACTGAAGTCCAAAGATTTCATCCAGTTGTAGGGATAGCAGCACTTATATCTGAGAATAAATTAAGCTAAAGCATCTACTCAGCTGTCCTAAAATCAATGCTTTTCTATGGGTTTGTGCCACCTTTGCCCCTGTTTTATTTCTTCTCACCCCTGGAACTACCCAAGGCCATTTTTACACTCTCACATGTTCATTCTTCACTGGTTTGAAACTACACACTGCATTCAAATATTCTATAATATATATGGTGTATTTTCAAGCATGTTAGACATCTGTTCTTTTTTCTTTTTGTTATCTACCCCTAAAGCTGGTTTTACTCAGGTCTCAGGCTTGTTTCTTTTAAAAATAATCATTCACTGGTGAGTTATTTGTAGTTCTCAGGCCCTTGATATCATCCTATGCCTGCAGATGCAAACCCCTGCTGTTATCTCTTGCCTATATTCTTCTGTGCTGCATTTTTGCTCCAGGGTCATAAGTAGCTCATTCTGCACAGAAAAAATACTTGCTAACATCAACCGGTTACAGAAATATGCATAAAAATGTATAAGCATGTACATATGTGTATTTAGACATACACACACACCAAACAATTGTACTAAAGCTACAAAATAAATAAATAAATATAAAGCAGCACTTGTGTGTCAGACAATCGTTACAGCTAAACAAGCAAAATCAAAACACACACAGACCAAACCAATTCCAGAAAAAGCCTGACAGGTCCCAAAAGCTGTGTTGTTATCTTAACACAAAGACTATTTGCTTTTCCAAGCAATAGCAACACCAGATTTACAGGGCTACAAGGCTACAGGAGAATAATTTCATAGAAATGGTGCAAGAAAAGAATGTCAATAAATCAACAGTATCTTCAATGGCTCCTCATTTGCTTCAGCAATCTTTCTGCTATTGTGGGTAAAAACAAATTTTGGAACTAAATTTAATACTTTTTGCAAATGTGGAGAGTGCTGTCTAGACATCACTAGCCTTTTCCGCAACCCAAGACTTTCCCCCTGAAAATATCTAATTTCTCTTGGGTTTTTTTTGTGGGATTAAATTTCACTAATGGTTGTCTTTGTGTTAATGCTTTAAGGGTTTTCACTGAATATCAGTTCAATTTGGCTTAGGCAAGAAGGAGAAATGTTTCTCCATTCTTCTGGCAGGATTTAACTCTTGTTGCTCTGGGTGATACAGTCACATTTCAGCCATGGGGGTGACTGGTTAAACTGGCACTCAGAGATTGTCCCCTTGAGCAGTTTGGGTTCATCCTGAACAAATCCTTCCTTCTAACCTTTATAACATCAGAGATTTTCCAGTCAGACAAGCAAATGGGTTCTTGGAGGACAGGAGGAGCTCCCTCAGACTGAGCCAAGCCAATATATTGCAGTAGTTAAGGTGCCTTGTTTCTCTCCATGACCCTTTAATCAGGATGGACTCCACAGATGTACTTAGTGAAGTGCTCCCAGCCCTGTTATCATCTGACTGAGATTTCCTGTTAGAGCTAATGAGGTTCTGCTCCCACTTAATCTCTAAATATGGCACAGTTCGTGCTTTTTAGTTTGCTTAATGACATGTTATTAATAAAGACATGACCTGAACAGCTACTTGCATTTATTGTCTTTTTTTCCCCCCATTTTTAAAAATTATGCTGAGGCAGTTTAATTTTTTAAGCTCATAAACTGTTGTTTTGTTGGACAAGTTGTATATAATCATGCAACACTCCCAGGAAGGCACTCACCAAGGTCAGAGCATAGGAGAGCAATTTATCCAAAACATTTATCATGATCTAGAAATTGCTTTGCTACTTTTCCAAGTTATTATTATTATTGCCTTATTGACAGAGTAGTATGCTAACCCATACTAAAGAAGGGTTGAGTCCTCTGTAATTACATGTTTTTTCAAGCAATTTCAAGCTATTGAAAGTAGAGAACTATGCTTCATTCTATAGTAACTATGCTGAACAGAACTACTCAATATCTTGTTTTTCTAATGAGAAATAGCACTGAAAAAGGTACAGCAAGACAAGCTTTTAATGAAACAAACTATAATGTTTAAGCACAAGAACCAAAAGTTTTTCTGGAGTTAATGAAAGCCCAATGTAATTCTCTGATCAAAATCGTTACCAGACAATCTTGGTGCAAATGAGATTTTTTTTGTGAGTTTGTGTGTAAGACTCAAATATCAGTAGAGAATTAACTCTGCATCATTATTTTAAATTGAAAACAAACAAGCAAACAAATCTTAATTACCTTTAATTTTAAGAACAAGAAACCTTGTTTGTGTGAGTGAAATCAGAGTGCATTGAATTTTAATGGGATTTGAGTGTTTGATCTCTTTAGGCTTGATTTGGTTCTATCATTTTTAAATGTGGGTTATTACTTTTGCTTCTACAAGACATCAAGTTGCCCAAAGACTGTTATAGTTCTCTGTTTCCTATCTGGAACCAGGTATTACAAAATAGAAAAATACCTCAGTTATGCTGGTAAGGATGTTGTTTTTGGCTTCTCCTCCTCAGCTGACCAAGCCCAATCAGCACAGGATCCTGTCCATCCATGGTTTCTCCTGGATTCCCACAGTTCTGAGAGGGAACCCTTCCCCAACATCCAAGCTCTTAATAATGGTAAGGACTACTGGTCCCTGTGTGAATTCCTAAGGGATACTGCAAACAAGCAGCTGACAGCTGGATTTTGCACTCCTGGTCACAACCTTTGGAGCTCAGCTGATCCAGATAATTTTTTGTCCACCTTATCCAACAGAAAGAAAAACAAATTTTAAACACATTTTTAGGTTTCATTTTTCAACCTCCGTAAAAAACAACTCAGATACCTTTGTTTTGTACTATCTTGAAAGCAAGAAGGAAATGCAGCATTCAAACATACCAATACAAAACAAAGAGAAAAATTAGTAGAAGAGAAAACTGTCAAGATTTACAAATCCAACTTGAGAATTAAATGTGTTCCATATGCTTACAAATGATCTTCATTAGCACCTATTTAATTTAGTTCCACTAATCAGATGATCAACTGCATCGATTCTTATCAGCTGATTAACCCTAATATAAAGTACTATGAAAATTTACAAGATTGCAGTTGACAATTCAAGTTGTTTTCAATCACTTTGTTCTCTAGAAAAAAAAAAATGAGGACTACATTTTTCTTTCCTGCTTAGGAAGAAATGCTTTCACTGGAAGAAGGAGTGAGGATGGTGTAGAGTAGAATGGTTGGGCCTGCAGGAATTTGAGACTGCAAAGAGCCTCATTAAGTTTCTGTCTTAAGTAAAGTCACACTTTCAGAGATTTTAAATGGGGTTCTACACAACGTGAGCTATTTCTAAACAGAACTTGAACCATTGCTGCATAAAGCTGGAATGATCATAAATGACAAATGACCAAAGACAATGACAAATGAGGACATTCATGGAGCTCTGAATTTTTGGACGTTATGGTTGAATACTTTTCATCCTGATAAATCTTCCCTTCATCAATTTTAATGCTGGGAGGATTTGAGAACAAGAGGTGCACCTGGCCTGAAGTTTACCTTTCTGAGACACTACAACTTTTACAAAATTCCTTGGTGACTTGCCTTGCTAGAAAGTTACAAGGTGAGGTCAGAGCTGTTGGCTGATATGTAAGCTAAGTTTCAAGAAGATATTAAAGACCAAAATTTTACCATTATGAAGAGTAATTATTCAGTGCAACTAAGAGTCTCTTCTTTGTACATACATGGACAGTTAATGAAGGGGTCCCGAATTTGTGTTAAAGAAATTTTTAAGTTTTGATGGAAAATGATAGAGACTCTCCTCACACCTTTTTCTAATCTATAAAATATATATACATACCTTTATATATATATACATGAACACATGAATTAGATGCAACCTTCCTTTGATGTTCATTGTCACCTCCCAATGACATCAGTGAGTTTTTCACTCCATCTGCAGACAGCGGAAAATGTTAAAGATTCATTACTTTTATTACACCATAGAAAAGTGGATAACAGGAGTTAATACAAGTGAATCTTGCTGGTAATCTGACCTGAATATTGATCCTGATCTAATCCTGATCTGTCTACTGTATTTACATTATTCCTTCTGGAATAAAACTGCTCATAGTGAATACGCAGAATGGAATAAATAAAAAAAATTTAATCCTCCTTTAAATCCCACATTTATTTACAACATCTGGAAGACATCTAAATCAAACCCAGATACTAACTTCCTTTCTTGCTTTGCACTTGCTCATTCTTACTCTCCTAGGTCCATAAGACAATGTGGTAGGGTTGTCACTGAGTGCAAAATGTTAAGGAAAGGAGCTGCTTTGAGCTTCAGGGAAAAGCCAGATTCTTTCAGTGAGAATAAAAATATTCACATGCCTATTAGCCTGGTCCATGCTCTGCCCCCTCCCTGCACACACTCACCCCAGGGATGGGGTCCCCTCTCAGTGTCCCCTCTGGAGGCTGAACAGCCCCAGCCCTTCAGCCTTTCCTGGGCACAGAGATGCTCCATCCCTTTGCATCTTTGTCCCCCTGCACTGGTCCTGCTCCAGGAGCTCCATGTCCCTCCTGTGCGAGGAGCCCAGACCTGACCCCAGCACTGCAGATGTGCTTCCCAGGGCTGAGCAGAGGGGCAGGAACATTCCCTGACTTGGGGCCACGCTCTTCCTAATGCACCCAAGTTGATTTGGTGCTTCAAGGACCTCTCACATAAGAGCATCTCCAATACAAGAAAGGGAAATATAAAAAATTCTGTTTAAAGGGAAGAAAAAAATAACTGAACACAAGAGTGGTCAAACAGTGAAGCAAGTTGCCCAAAGAAGTCATGGAGTCTCCTTAAAAATATTCAAAATCCAGCTGGACAACGTCCAGGAACATGCTCTTGTTGCTCTTGTTCTGAGCAGATATTAGACTGTACAATCTGCAGAGCTCTGTGCCAACCCCAGTGATTCTCTGATGCAGCTTTTATTACCCACGTTATAGGAATATCCTATGTAAAAACCCTGGAAACATTACCTTAAATCCTCTGCTGCTTTAGTGGCTAACCTTCACCTTCCAGTTTTATTTCCAATAGTGTGTTAATGAGAAAACCACTAGCGGGAAGCAGCACTCGCTGTTAGATCTATTAAACATGATTAAAAGAAAGAGGCTGAAGTGCAATTAAGGTAAATATTTCATTGAGTTTTATTAATCTGCAGAGATTGTATTCAAAGCATACATGCTGAAGTCTGAGAGTCATTGTGTTAAATCTCATGAGAAGAGAGCTGTGTGCTGTGGATACAAGGTGTGATAGGGCCTTAGTAGTAATACTTTAATATACTAATTCTTTGTACATTTTTCAGGATTTTGCTACTATCGGGACACGTGAAATTTTCCAAGTGTAAAAAAAAGGTAATAAATAGTTTTGCAACTCATGAAGACTAGAATTAGCAATAAAGATACTGAAAGCATAAAATTGAGTCTATTCTGATCTGTTTAAAAAAGAATATGGAATAATAATATACAGACACTAAAGTGTTAAGTTCTTTTGGAGACTGTAGACAACAGTTATTAATTTTTGAAAGTGGCAAAAACTGAATGCTTAAAAAAATGAAAAACTGTTTTCAGTAACACAAGATATTTTAATTTAAATCATATGTCAACAACCTCCTCTTTTTCCATTTTGGTCTATTTTTATTACCTGCTTTCTTGGTTCTGTCTTATCTAACCACTTGTGGAAATATCAATTTGTGTCACTGATTTACCTTTCAGTCTCTTGACCATTTTCTGATTCAGATGTATTTTCTATTTCATCACCTTGCCTCCAATTCACCCAAATAGAATGGAAATATGCAAGAAGTGATAGCTAAAAATCAAAATATTATATACTATATACATTTTTGGTAGCACAATGGCAAGGTAAACTGCAGTAGCAAGATAAATACACTTCTTTTCTCATCACCTTTTTTATGTAAAAAATGTAAGCGCTGAGATTCTTAATCAAGTGCCTGCAGAAAGCAGAGTGTTTGAAGTATCACACCACTTCCCATTCAAGTCATGAGAAAAAAAGCAAGAGAATTGGCAGGAGATGTAAAAACTTTAACCCCTACCGGAAAAAAAGATTAGGGTCTTGTATTCACTGGTTAACATCTTCAAGGGCTGTGATTTTAGGAATTGATCGTCACTGGCCATTCCAGCTGTCTCTTTATAAAACTGAGAAAGTCTCTTAATTCCTGTGGAACATCAAAAATTAGAGCCCGAAACAGGAGTTAAAAGTGAAATACAAAACGTGGTGTTAATTCTATTGTTAACTTGGAAAATAAACTTTTGGAAAATGTCCTCTAATGTTCCATTGGAAAAAAAACCTTAATTACAGGACAGTATATACATAAAGATGCAGATGAAACCAATCTGCACATCTCAGTCATGCATTGTTTGAAGGTGAGGGAAGTTTCAAGGAACTGCATTGATCTTAGAGCCTCATAATCAAATGCATTGTCTGATGCTGGAATGAAGCCAACCTGCCCTCAAGGGCCTTTGCTTTATCCTTCCAAAAGCACTAGAAAAAAAGTATACAGGGAAAAAAAGTCTGATCTGATCTTCATTTCTAAGTAAAGTTCAGAACAAAGACATTGTCAAAAAAATCACTTGTGTCTTGCTGGGTGCTGACAGAGAACTTAGGAGATATAAAAAATGCAGAGTAGATTTCAAATTAAATATAGAAGGAATAACCTTTGTGCATCTGTAGGAAACAGTACATGTGACAGAGGAGAATCTGAATTCTTGCATTTCAGATCTTAACTATAACACAGATGGTTGAGATTTGGTGGCATATCCACCCATCATCTGTGCCTGATGTCCACAGCACAGCACTGCCCACAAATCTCAAATATTTCACCGCATTTTTTAAATATATACAAGGGAATTCCAGAAGAAAAATAAAAATCGAAAGGGCTAACACACAGAAACTGGGCATTATTTAAATATAATTGCAATGGATTCATCTATTAACATCATTATGATCTGTTTCTCCACGATACAACAGCACATTCTGTCAGTCCCTCATATCCATTTTTAAGCCACCAGCATTTCACTGACACATGGAAAACTTCTTCCAGCTCTTCTATATTCTTTTGCAGCCACACTAGGTTGTCTTAACAGTTTAGTGACCTCTGTGTACACACTGAGACCCACAAGTCTTTAAAAAATAAACCAGCAAGTCATGGGAGTTAGTTATGTGTTTGCACCTCTCAAACACTTCATAAACTCAATGAAATAAATAGAATATGGAAGTTTCCAACTACACCTCAGTGAGTTTGGAATTGGTGCTTGTAGACCTATAAAATCAGTATAAGCACTTTACACAAGTTGGGTAAGTGATATATCAGTGGTCAGCAGGAAAAACCTTAATGAGCATGCCAGGAAGAAATCTTCTTCAAGAGTGAAAACACAGGAAAACTGTAAAATTAACAGCATCCTGCACACAAATTCAGGAGGAACTAGCCAGAAATAACATGCAACAACAGGATTGTAGCATACAGGTGATACAGCCTATGAATTTCTAATACACTTTAGTCTCTGCGTGGGATACCTGTTTGAGCTCTTGTTTTATTCCACCTAACTTGTGGTGGCCTACTGATGGCTCTGGAGCACTTATTGCCTAAAATTTTCTCCTGTAAAAAATAAAAACAACCTCATGGGCTAAATCAGCCCGGGGGCAAAACCCCTTAGGTATTTAAACGTTCTTATTTAAAATACAGAAGTTGAAAAATGAAGTAATACAGTGAGTGTAAACATCTACAGCAGACAGAAAGTTAACTTTAAATAGTTTAACTTGCCAAACTAAATACTGGAATAAACTCACCATGTAAATATGATAATGAGTTAATTGTAACATATTCAGTCGAACATCTACAGAGTTTTTTTGTGCCTTGCTTAATTAGCTACAGTTTCATGTAGTGCTGTCTTTCATTAACTTTGTAATTCCTGGGCATGCATAGGTGGGTGCATCACTAAATATTATTTGATTAACACACGGCACTCATATAATATATGCTAATTCTTATTTGCTAGGAAGTTAATTATGAAGCCTTGATAATCTGTTTTGATAAATTTAGTTCAGTGGAAAATGCATGTTCCTAGAACAGAATTATATTAAATTAGGTTTGTTTTGCTTTTGGTTTTTTAAGGCAGTTACCTGCTACCTATTGGGATGAACCATTTGCCTGTAGTACAGACAAAGTCAGTTTTGGAGTAAGCAAACTTTGGTCATGGTTTAAGCCCAGGTGGCAACTAAGCACCACACAGCCTCTACCTCCACCCCCACCCCAGTGGAATGGGGAGGAGAATCAAAAGTAAAACTTGTCTCAAAGTTTGAACCCATTTTTGCATGGGAGCGATGGCAACATTCTCCTGTTGGGACTAAGTTCTTTTGGAATTATTTTAGGTGTGAAATTTAGGCCTTTCTTGGTTGGTATCTCTGACTTCCCCCCATTTCCAAATCTGGTTGCAAGTACATCTAATCTTTGGCTGCTGCAATCTGTTTTATTTTCTTGTCCTTGGGAGCCCCACCAATAGTGTTACTATTCCAAAATTATCATCACAATACCCTTATTTCTTAAGAAATTCAAAACGAGTTTGAATTCAACAGCAACACACTGTGAATTGTAAAACTCATCTTAGATACAGAATTAATTTTACATGGGCACACAGAAAAATGATTGTCACTAGATAGCAATGTGCAGCCATACCTATATTTAAGCAGAGTTAATCTCTTGTACAAACAAACTGCTGCTTGCTTATTCAGGTTCCTTTAGCTTAATTCCTAAACTTCTAAAGACTTCAAAGAACTACGCAGAAGCAAGATAAAGAGCTTATCTGCATAATTCTTATGCTAATTCACAGAAGGTGTCTTGACTAAAGGGATGTCTACGTGCACACCACGGACTCACTAATTCTTTTCCTCTAAAACCCGAGTTATTATACACGTATTTAATGGTAATAGATCTTATTCTACTTCAACAGAGTACATGGCTCTGGATCCCACTGGGAGCCTGGTTACTCACAGGCCACTTTTTTGGAATATCTAGAGATATTTCTGAGCCAGACTAGCACCACCCTGCATGTGTGCAGAGCAGGAAATACAAATGCTCATCCAACTTTCTGCTAGTGCAAGGAGAGATCAGGAGTTGTATTTGTAAAATCAATATTTAATTTTTAATAAAACAACGATGAGAAAACCACTTAAAGCCACAGAATGATTCAGTTGTTTTCTCCATGAACATACTTTTTAAATTCATCATTATTTTTTTCTGTTTCTGTCTTAAATAGTGTTTTGACAGGAGGATGTCTTCAGCCAGAACTGCTTTTAAACAGCCAAAATGAAAAGACAGTTGGTTCTCCAAGACTTTGTGGAGAAGAAACTTTCCTGATGAAACATTGTTTATACACAAGCCCTGTATACATAACAAATATGAAAGTGTAAAATCACATGATATTAAAAAAAATCTGTATTTTCATCCAGTGTGTGTATACACATTTTCCAGGTACTGTAAAACCCCATAATTTAGAAATACTATCCACTTCTTACATGACTGTATGGCAGAACTGTCAGCTGGTGTAATTGATACAGCCCCAGGTAGTTCTTCTGGCCTCACATGTATCCCACACACAGACCATTCTCAACCTAGTGCAAAAAAATAGTATTACCACTTTAAACAACTTTAAACCAATTTCCCATTGAGGAATATAGCAATTACAGAGAGTTTTTCTTTAAGTTTTTGGTTGTGTTTTTGGCTTTAACTCTACATTGTGTGCTGGTGTGTTAACTGAGGGTGTGCAAATACATTCTCATCAGTAGATAACTGAGTGCTTGCAATACATGTTCAGCAAAAAGACCATTATTGCCCACAAAGTAATTCCCTGAGTCTATCTTTAAAGGCTTTTTATATAAAAATGAATTAATTAGGTTTATTTACTTAACAAAAATGGTACAGTACTGATTCACCTCCAAAACCAAAGGAGACTTTTCATTTTAAAAAAAGGGAAGGCACGAAATACAAAGAAAAATAATTCTATTAGAAGTATAAAAAAATTCCTGAAAGGTCACTGCTTTCTACTTAATGTTAATTCTTCCTGGAATGACATTGATTAATCTGTATAGTAAATAACTCATTATGAGAACCTCACTAGGCCAGTCACCAAGCCTTCATTCATCAGGAACTGCAGTGACAGGACAAAGGGGGAATGGTTTCACACTGACAGACAGTAGGTTTCGATGAGATGTTGGGAAGAAATTCTTCCCTGTGAGGGTGGGGAGGCCCTGGCACAGGTTGCCCAGAGAAGCTGTGGCTGCCCCATCCCTGGAAGTGTCCAAGGCCAGGTTGGACGGGGCTTAGAGCAACCTGGGATGGTGGAAGGTGGGATTGGAACAAGAAGATCATAGAATCATAGAATTATCAAGGTTGGAAAAGACCTTTGAGATCATCTAGTCCAACCTGTAACACAACATCAACATCAACCCTTCATTAAACCATGGCACCAAGTGCCTCACCAAGTTTTGTCTTAAATACCTCCAGGGCCGGTGACCCCACCACCTCCCCGGGCAGCTCATTCCAAAGATCTGTGAGGTCTCTTCCAAACCAAACCATCCTGTAGTTCTATGATCCTATACTACCATTTTCCTTCTTGTGGTATCTGGAATAGCAGAAGCCCGAGGGAAGGAGCTGAAGGCAGTAGTCCTTTTTAGGAAAAAATGTTCCACTTTCATTTCCAAGTTGATCCAAAGTGGGAGCCATTGAAGGAGTGTGTTAAGATGTGGAATTGAACTCACTCCAGTTCTGATCTGCAGCACTGCTCAGAGCTGACACTGCCAACAGCAGGTTCTTAAAATATTTGCAAATTCTATCCAGGGGATCTTTCAGAATAGAACACAAAGTCCCATTAAGCAATTGGTCCAGTGTTAGAATATGCTGTATCAGGGCATAGATAGTATCATTCACAGCTAAATTACATGTTTTATTTGGGAGCCTTTTTTTAGATTTTTGACGCACTTAATAGACTGCTACTGATGAATTTTGTCTGACAGTTTATCCTTTAGCATTAACACTGCAATTCTCAATCACGTACAAAGTGTGGTGGAGTCCTAATGCTGCTCTTTTGAAAGTCAATGGAAGTTTTAGCAAAGCTCTCAATAGCATCCTAGTGTTAATTGTCTATTTGCCACTGCACAATGAATATAGGAACAATGACTCAAGTTGCACATGCAGCAAAAATTCCAACACACCACACAATGGAAGTAGTAATTTAATGCTTTAGTGATGACCTCCAAAAAATTAAATACAAATCTAGTATGCGAGTAATGAGCACTCACTATGCTTTGCCTTTTCATTGTAAGAAAAAAGAACAAAAAAACATATTTAGAACTGCCAATTATTGTTTTACCTTAAACAGCCCAGTATAACATGCAGTTCCAAAGTGATTTTGCAGAAAGAACATCTTAGCAGACTCAGGAATAGAACCAATGTTAATAGGAATTAGTACCAAAGGTGGCATCCAGCAACAAACTGAGTGATGTCACACTTCTCCTCACACAATAATTCTTTTTGTAACCATTAATTACAAAAATCCACCAAACATATCCCTGCTCCTCAGTTCTTAATTACATTAAGAAATTCTATGGGGTTTTTTTTCCAAATTTCAGGCATCACTAACATTATTTTTTATAGACTATATTTTTCTAATATGCTACTTGAATCTACAGGATAACCTGTCAAACAAATGAAACAGCTCTGCTTGGAAGTTGAAGTGGTGTCTCTGAAGGAGCTCTGTAGGATAAAGACTTTTATAGTGGTACAAAATTAGATACTAAACCCCATTTAGTTGTGCTGGACTTACACTGCTCTAATTTCATTGACTCCAGGGCTACTAATGAGCTACAGCTCCTGTCACAGAGGGAAAAATAAACACATGCTCAACATATAGAGACTCCTTTCTGCAGCTGTATTTCCTTACAGGGGATTGTGGTATCGACCAGACTGATGGAGCCATTCACCTCTTGGTGGGCACTGAAACAGGAGATATGGCCACATAAAGAGCATGTGATTAGGCCTGATAAATCCTTTCTGATGGCCTGGAAGTGAGTTTGATGGCATCATCCAATTTCCAATGAACAATGTCTACACTGCAAAAAACTCGAGGTGATAGCTGGGTCCTGTGTTTAGCACTGTCAGCCAAAGACTCCTGATCAGGGAACAGCCATGGGAATAAAATAAGTCTCTCACCTCCATAGGAAAGCCAGGCAAATAACATTTTTCTCAGTTGCAGACAGACCAGAAAGGAAAACAAATGTATGTGTATATATATAAATATATGTATTTGAGCCAAAGAAAAATAAATTCTATTTTTTCTGCTAACATAAACAACAAAAAATGTCTTAATTAAATAATGAAATCTCCACTGCTCCTTTGATAATTAACCTTTTAAAAATCCTAGATAACTTCATATTTTAACTAAAGAGTAAGCATTTCGTCTGCAACTATTTAGTGAATTTAACTTGCAGATTTAAAATTATTAATCTCCATAATTAATCTATTTAGGGACCAATTTTCTGCAAGGTGCTGAAAAATTACTGCCTTGGATTTTACCTTAGAGATGTTTAATCTTCACAAGCTTTTTTTCCTGCATGAGCTGCATGACTTGGAAAGGTCTGTAGAGCTGCCAGCCTTGCTCTGTGTTATTTGAGTAAAAACTCTTCCCTCCTGAGCCTTTCAGCCAAACATGCAAAGCAGCAGACAAAATCCAAATGAAACTCGAGTTTCTAGTAGTCATCACAATATCCTGGGGCAGAAAAACATGATGTTAGAAAAGCTTCTATGAGCAACAGAGAGATTAAAACATATGACTAAGGATTTAACGGATGACAAAATAAGCAAAGTGATAATTGTAGCCCAGGATGCACATCTAGTCCATGGTGTGCTCTTTAAATCCCAAAGTCCAAGAAGAAAACCAAACAGAGGAAATTATCCCTCCTCCTTTACTCTTAATATTCTTATTGTCTAGATTTTTATTACCTCTACTGATCCTTTCAAATACTTTCATGAAGGAGCTCTTGACACATATTTCCTCATCCTTATAAAGAATGCAAATGCCTAAAAGGGGAATGAAACCAAATAGTGATTCAAGGATGGAAAACTGGAGGGACTAAGATCCAAAGAAGGTGGAAACTCTCCAGGCCATTCCATGAGCCTCCCACGTGTGAGTTATTGTCCAGACACTGGTTGTCAGCAAAGCAAGACTGCAAGACCAGAGCAACCAAAATCTGCTGTATTGGTGCAAACCCCATCTCCAGGGGGGGAAAACCCCAAAGAAAATCCACCTACAATGCCAGGCTGGGGGATTAATTCTGCTTTCTCCAGTATGTTATTGCAACTGAGACTTGTCTTCACAGTCAGCAGCAAGAGAGAGGGAAAGTTTTAGAGGAGAAAGTCAGTACAAGTAACTGATTTATCTGGGTAGCAGCTTTCTCACAATGTTTTAACTGAAGCAGTCTCAGAAATTATTTTTAGTCACATATTCTGCAATCAATTTTTTTTGTAAACTTAATAAAAAATCAAGAAATTCCACAGATACCTCTGAAAAACGAGGATGCAAAGCCACAGGTGATTTCTATGCCTGAAGGAAGCAGGAGTGCTCTAAAGTTCAAAATGTGTTCCAACGTTAATAATTAGACTATCAAATATCAGTAGTCTCTAAGCACAAAAATAGAGGGGATTTGGTGGAGGGTTTTTTTATAGTAACTGCTATTTCAGCACAAATACTTTCAGAAAGTTCATCCCATACCTTCTGCTCTGTGGAAGATGGTCTTAGCCCAAATTATTCCTCCATACCAGGAAACACAAAAGGATATAAAGGCCTCTAAATGACAAAAGAGAATTTTCCAGAAGCAGGAATATAAGACTAAAAATTTTCTTATTCCATCTCTGGTTCAGTTTAAGAGGTACAAACAGCATATTTTATAGATATATACATATATATGTATATATATATAACTCATGCAGATTCACAAGGACCTTTAATTTTAATTCTATGTTTTTCTCAAAGTGCTCAGTTGAGACCATAATTGTAAGATGAAAACTCCATTTTTTTTTTCCATCTTTGCTCAACTGCTAATTTTATGCTGTAGTTTAGACTACACAAGTAAGACAAACTGTGACTGTTGACTGTTACATTACTTTAAAAATCACTTTAAATTTTAAAATTAAATTTGCATAAAACAACATAAAGACATAAATAAATTTTAACCCTCTTTTTTTTTTTTCCCCACAAGCTGGTTTATTTTCTAGAAAATATTTTCCCTCCTATTAAAAATAGATTTTGATAGTGATAGTATGAGACTCACGGCTTTGACCAACTAGGAGAGATGGGTAAAAAAGTTAATCTTTCTTCTTAAATTAAAATCTGTCTGGATTGTATGTTTTTGAGAAGACATAACTATGGTTTCCATATTATCTGATTTTATAAGTAAACTGCACTTTGTGCAGTCTGGGTCACAAACATCAATAAAGTCAGTCTAACACTCTCTGTGGTTTGTAATCAATAATATTAGAGAAGGTGTCACAAATACTGAGGTACAAACAGCAGCATATGAAACACATTTGCTCATACTGCCCTGTATGTTGTTAATAAAAGCAGTTTGATTCATGTGTGTTCAAAGTCTATTCATGTTTTGGATTTGGTGTTCCATCTGATGAATTTTTAAAAATAGTCTAAAATTTAAAAAAATGCTCTGGGTAGATTTTAAAGGGTGATGCTGAACATCCCAATAAACCCATCTCCATTAAGGGAACTGTCAATCCATTTTTTTTCCCTCTTAAACCATGGAAAAGGCAACATCCTGTTTTAAGACATACTGCAGTGTCAGTCTCATTTAATACCAAAAGGAAAATAAGCATTTTTTGATTAAGCAGTAATTGAGACAAACAAGTCAAAGAGTTGAAAGACACCAACCCACAGAGGGACTGAGAATTCATTTGTGTTTCCTCTTGTGCGTGGAAGAGGAGACCAGAGCAGTGCTGTGAGTGGCTGCTTCGGGGACTGAGATGCCTCCAGGGTAATTGCTGTGATTATTTAATCACCTCGTATGTGCCACTGGGGCAGGGAGAAGTGGAGTGGGGAACATCCATCTCACTTTCTGCTTCCTTCTCCCTGCACCTTCCCGACACCCCCGTGGCTGGAGCCAGGCTTTAAAGCAGGTACAACTCATAACCAAATGAGCAGCCAAAACAACAAAAAACCAGCCAATTTTTGATGTAGGGGAAATAATTCCCATCGTGAAGGATTTGAGAGGTTTTTGCGCATAAACGAGGCACATGAATTGCGTTTCTGGGAGGATGAGTGACATCAAATCCACACTCTCAGGGCACATGAGCCCCAGGTCTGTGTCTTGCCTGCAGCTCTGTGTAGCCAAGTACAACCAAATACATTGCCTTTGGATGATGTGACAGTCCAAAGAGGGGCTGCAGGCAGAGTTAAACTGCTGTCACATTTTGTACACTGGGCAAAGTCCAGGTATGAGTACAAAAAATACCTTCCCTCTGAAAGTGACTGTTATCCTTGCTACAACAGCCAGGATACACGAGCAGCACTCTCCTCTCTCTTCTAGGGACAGTTAGAACATAATAATGAGGGAGAAAAAAACTAATGAGGCTATTCTTAGAATAAACTATAATAATAAAGTATAATTAACCACGGTCATGCACTCTGTGTATTGTTCTATATTGTCTGGACACCAGAGAGGTGGGTAAAATTTTCAACAACCTCTGTAAAAGTTGCTCATAAAAAATGCTTTATTGTCCTCATTTCCACTTGCAGATCACTACGTTTAGGCCTTTTTAAAAAATGGTTTTTCAAAAATCTGCTTATTTGTCCCCTTGAAGTAGATTCGGTTTCTCCAAGTGAGGAGATTAAAAGTAAGTTCGAGTTTGATTTGTACTTGCTAAAAGGTATCCTTAGCAGGGTAATGTTTCAAAGTCATCATCTGTATCCCAAATTCCTCACAGAATGTGTGTCTAAAATTGTCTCCAAGATAAGGGTTGCTGTCCCTGTTCCCCATTGAGGACAAATGCTGCTCAAGACCAAAGCACCACTCAGAATATTTTTCCCTTATGAGCTGTTCTGGAGCATGTGACAATGCTTGGTATATTTTGCTGGACCCCAAATTTTCAGCAAATGCTGACAAAGACACTCATAACCTTTTTTTCCCCCCTTTTTGCAAGAAGTTTCCTTTTCATTTTATAGGATACCATTCTAAAATGGAACCAGAACTCACAAAACCAACTCCTGCTCTTGTGCTCTTCCACATAAGGAAATTTTTTTCCTTTCTATCTGGTACGTTGTTATACAACTTCAAGAGATGTGGTTCATGTTGCTTCCCAAGGGAAGGCATCATGATCTTTGTTTCCAGTGGCACCATCAAAGCAAGAACAGGCTTTTTTTAATTTAATAAAGCCTGAGCAGATGCTGCAGTTTTATCCCAAATGGCATTAACACAAACTGGAACGTAGGCAGCAAATACAATAACAGTGCTAGTGATCACTTTGTCCTTTCCACCAGTCATCCAGAACCAGGACTGGGACTGCCAGCTGAGCCTCCAGCCTTCTACATCCTTGTACTAATGCAAACCCATCAGTAAACATGTTGCCACACTTTCCTTTTAGGCTACATCTGCTGCAATTATATATTTAAGAGGATGTATCCATGATCAGCATCACTTTGAATCTTCAGGATAGTTTATCTCTAATCTCTTACCATTATAGATGTCATTATTGTCACACATAAAAAGACTTGATGAACCCAATGTTGGATGAAAACCTATTGCAGAGAGAGTCCCTTCTTTTCACAGTTTCCCTGTGAACAGTCAGTGCTGTTCTTCTGAACTAGATGTTTAACTTGGCTTTGAAAGCAGCTGTTGATGCTTCCAAGCACAGCTTTTCCAAGATTTGCATGAAAGTTGCTGATCTGAACTGAGAACTAGAACTAGTGGTTTGCCTACAGGCAGCATGCTGGAAAATGTTCTTTATTTTTAACATCTGCTGAAATATAGAATGATAGAGTGAACCATAGAAAAGCCTTGTTTGGGAGGACGTTAAAAATTATTTCTCCCCCTGCCATGGGCAGGGCCACCTCCCACTATCCCAGGTTGCTCCAACGGGGCCTTGGACACTTCTAGGGATGGGGCAGCCACAGCTTCTCTGGCAACCTGTGCCAGGGCCTCTCCACCCTCACAGGGAAGAATTTCTTCCTAATATCCAATTTAAACCTACTTTCTTGCAGTTCGAAACCATTCCCTTTGTGCTGTGACTACACGAGCTTGCAAAAGAGGGGCAGAATCCCCCCACACCTGCTGCCCACACTCCTTTTAACAGAGTCCAGGACAAATTTGATTTCTAGATGCCAACACACCTGGTCAGCTCACGGCCTCTCATCCACCAGCATCCCCAAAGTCCTTCTTGGCAGGGCTGCTCCCAAAACATTGAACTAAAACTACCAGAAATCCACTTCACCTCTTTAGCCAGATAAAATCTTAAAACCCAATTGTAATCATTCCTCACACCCCACGAAGTTTGTTGCAAAGGAAGTATGAATAGAATACGAGGTTTTTAGCATAAACAGCTTTGCAAATTCCAGCAAAATCCATGCCCATCCTGGCCCTCTGGCAAAGCTCCTTCTCTGTAGCAGAGTGTGCAGTCAGTGGCATCATCACCATCTCATCAGCAGTGACTAGTGCAGGAGGAGCAGAACTCATTACTTTCAGCCTCAAAGCAGCCCTGAAAAAAGGTTTTCTCTGCTTAGCTGTTTGTAGAGGACTCGATGCATACTTTGACATAATTCTTTTGAAGTCAGTGAAACTAATACAGTGAAAAATCCCTTTGTTGGGTTTGGCTCTGCAGCGCTGGAAAGTTCAGAAGAGAATTGAGTATGCAGATACTTTTACTAGTAAAAGCAGACAATGTTCTCATAAGACAGAGAAAATCAAACCATTCCCTAATTTATGTAGAGAAGTTTCTATATTTTTATAACTAATAGAAAGGAGTCTTAGAGACTGAGAGGGAACCGCAGGAATTTTTAACACGTGTAATAATGACAAGCTAAATTCAGCCATAGAAAACAAGTATCTCATTTTCCTGTAATCCATAACATGGAAGAAGTGTAATCAGAGGAACTTTTAGTATTGATTCATTAAAATAAAATAGATTTGTTTTAATTAAAAACCCTCTTGAGATTGCCAGACTTATTCACATATATTGAGAACTCTTCTGATTTTCACTGTTCCATAAGATGATCGTCTCTTTTTCTTTTTTTTTTCTGCTAAAATTATTTAGGCATAATTTTAATAGTTCCTTTTTCTCTTTTGTTGAATGAACATATTAACATGTTAAATATTTACATTTCATGGAAAAATGACTGTTCAATGAGCAACTTCAGGAGGAGAACTTTTTACATGATGGGTCATATGTTCATCTGAACATGATACTGTTCTCTGTCCAAAATCATTGTGGCAAACAAGGTATGAAAATCAGATTTTCAATAGATGTACAGGAACCCAAAATGCAAAGCCAAAACTTCAGATTTATTTAGTAACCATCAACACCATCTAAAATACACTGTAATTATTATGTAAACCCTTCTGGTTGCTGCTGCAGAGATGGAAGCTCAGTTCTGCAAGTTGAATTTCATATCTCAATAGGTGCTGACCTAATTGAGTCAATGGATCCAAGTGAAAATGTAAATTTACTCTCAGTGGTGGCTTTGCAAACTGGATAAATTTAAGATGAGAGTGTGATCAAACAAACAGCAAAGTCACCAGAACTCAGAGCTCCTGAAGACAATAGTAACCAGCTGAGGACAGAATTCCTTGTTTAAGCCCGAGCAGCAGCCAGAACACTTCATCTGGTTGCCCAAAAAATTATGGTCTCTGCTGTGGATGCAGATACACATAACCCATTGATATATCACCTCAAAAACACATATTACTTATATTACACCTTATTATCTTGCTGTAATGCTTGGTGCTAATTTTAATCTTATCTGAATTTAAAGTAATTAAAATAACAGCATAAGGTGATTAACTGACCAAAGGAGATTCCTGCTTTTCCATCATAAACTTATTAATTCTGTCTAAAATTACTATGTACCATTATCAAATAGAACTTCCTTCAAAAAACGACCTGAATGCCACCATGTCTAATACAGCAAATGAACTCACCTCTTTTAAGAGTTCTGCTGTGTATAAATGCTGGCCTTTACTCACCACAATTTACAAAAGCTTCTTGCTTTAAATCAAACTCGACTCTTAAATCATTTGAAAACCATATTAAGTGCATAGATTTCCTATGATAACACCAACATTTTTCTAGGCATGGAGAAACAATTGTATCTGAGGCAGGGAAGGTGACTGGTTGTGTTGATCTGGGAGTATTAAATAACCATTTGGCAAAAGACAAAGTTCTTATTCCCACCTTACACGTTGCTATCCACCTATTTAGCACAGACATAAACAGAACTTCAGGGAATAGTTTTAAATAGCTTATAAAAGGAAAAATACTTTTTCAAAAAGACAAGGTTTTGATGAATTCTGGATGGTCAGTTAAAGTCTAAATGGTATAACAAGAAAAAGCTCAAGCTGCCCTTGGACTTGAGTTGACCTGAGACTTGAAGGAACTTGTGTGTGACTCCAGGTCCCAAACTCTGAGCAGGCAACTGTTCCCAGCAAGAGCCAAATCAAACCAACCCTCTTTATCTAATCACCCACTATTATTCACTGGTGCATTCTATTTCCTTCAAAACTCAGCCATCCTAAAAGAAAAACCTCCAAACTTCCATACACTGCCCTCGCTCCGCATATTTTGGGCTTGTCTTTTTTGCTTGTTTATTTGTAAATTGAAAACCACAGGAAATAAAGGAACTTCACATGGGAAAAATACATTCAGATCTCATGAAAAGTCCAACTAAATAAAAAAGTCTAGAAAACTCAGGGCTGCTACTGCATCTATCCTCAGAGTCCCCTGTTGTGGCAAAGCTCTGAAGGAGTCTCCAAGCAGCATGAGATTTTATAGACCATATGATCTGCAATATTTACCATGCATAATGGAAATAGATAAGGCAAAGCAAACAGCTTGAATTTTGTATTTTCTTGCTTTTTATTTAGTCTAGGTTGTTAGCACCATGCGAATATATATTTGGGAGTCTCTGTGTTTGTGTGTGTATGTATGTGTGTGTATATATAGGTACAAACAAACATATAGAGTCATTTCACTATATTTCTCATGTATCATGAAAAAATACTTTCTGAGCAACTGGCTTTTAATTTCTAAAATTTCTCAGAACAAGAAAAAGCATTGTTATTTTTGTCAGAATGGGAAAAACCACATTATGCTCGTTTTCAGCTTCTGTGTTGTTTTGCTGTCCCCAGTGTTTGCTGCTTGTTTGTGGAGATCTTGAGTTTGTTATTATGAAAATGTCAACACCTACAGCCAGAATATTTGACCATTGTTTTATAGCTTTAAAATGCACTGCTATAAAGTGTTAAGCAAATGAGAATAAATGGGAAATGCATTTGCTAACCACACTTCTTTTTTTGTATTTAGCAGTATGTCTAGGAGTAGGGAACAGAGGCTCACAGGAATTTTGAATTAAAAAAACCCTCCATATTGCATGAAACTATAAAGGCACATATTTGAAAGTGATTCCTCTACAAACAAAGATATATGTTTAACTCCTAGGTCACACTGCCAACATCTGGTTTACTTGCCTATTTGAAACCTCTGACAGGGACAGGAGAAGAAAATAAATATGTGGGTAATTCATTATATCAAGACTTACTCTCTCTTCCTGTGTTGAGACTAATAGGGTTATTTTACTTTCTTTTGTTATTTTGTCTCTGAAAGCTTGTCCCCTCAGGTTTCCCACTTGTAATCATTGCTTACTAATATCTATTATATATCACCCAGTCTGCTTGAAATCTGCTCCCACCAATCTTTACTGTTCCACAATTATCTATAGTTTTCTAAGGAAAAAAAACCAAAAAACAAACTTCCATTAGGAGGTTCAGAGAAAACACCTCCTGCCCAGCAATATTCCAGTTTCTGTGATTATATTCAGATTATTATTGCAGAATTGCTTGTATTAATATTTGACTGTACATATTGTTTGGGAATTATCTACTTAAGTTTCTGATTGATTACCTACAGACATTATTTATCTTGTTCTGAAAAATGTATAAGGAACTCAAGAATGGTCAAAATAATGTACCTACAGGATATATTATTGAGCTGCACATTATTTGCACTAAATCTCATGAAGCTTTTTGGGTTCATAGTCATGAAAATCTTGATAAGCTCAGGCTTTTCCTAGTTAGATCTTTTCTTTATTTCAGTTCAAATTTTAATTGGAGGTCCCTTTTCCTTTTTCTCAAGTTTAAGAAGGGTTAGTCATGAGTTTATTATAACATATGTAAATTTGCTTATTTTTAGATGTCCTTTAACACTCTGGTTTCCTCGTCAGGGTCTACAGTGCTAATGGTTGTGTTAATAGAATTATTATCTACAGCGAAGAAATTGCTTTCCATACACAGACATTTAATGAGATGGAAATTTTCAGGAACTGAACTGATTCTCAGCAGTGGTTTGGTAGATTCTCAAAACATCTGCCCATGTACAGACTGGAAATACTCAATGCCAGTAGAGATGTCATTTAATTAACTCAGCTTTTGTGTTCCACACACACATATTCCTCCTCCTCCCCTTAATTTATTAACTTACATAGCTAAATGCTAATGAATATCTATGTTTACTGACCAGAAGATCTTTCCTCAGGCAAATCAGGTTTCAGGCATGCTACAGGGTTAGGGATTTTTATTTCTGTTATTTTATCTCCCTACAGGGATGAAGCAGTGAGTATCTGTATCCATTACAACCCAGTGGTAAAAAGGATCACTTCACTAGAGACTGGAGGATCCTTCTACCCTTATTAACGTGACATGAGTAATTTATTTATCATTTCCATACTTATTCATTTTGCTTAGATTCTCTCTGCCCTTTTCCTCCCAGATATAATTCCAGCCATCCCAACAAATACAGGTGCCTCAGCAGGGATTTGGGTGCATTTGGTACGTAAATTGTGATACTCAAAGCTGTTTTCTTTCACCTTGTTTTCTCCTCTCGTTCTAAACAAATGTGCTTTGCCACCAAGAACATAAGAACTGACCAGCTTTGTTATGCAACCATTAAAAATAAAAATATTCATCTCGCACGTGTTCAAACACAATATTCACTCACAGAAAAGCAAAGGCTGCAGAATGGACATTAAGTAGCCTTTTGAGACAGTCTTTTATGACTAAATCAGTAGAAATGAGGAGTGACAGAACCGAGTTTTTCAGAAAAGCACACATATCCAGAGAGCATACAGCAAGTTATTTGTGTTTTAGTTCCTGCTGAGTAATTCATAACCAGTATACAAGTACCTTCTAATTTCATCTTTGTGTATCACAGAGAGAAGCAAAGCTGTCCCCTGCCTTGCTTCCACGCAGCACCTTCATCAAGCTTACACATATTAATCATGTCCCTGCTTTATTCCTCACTGCTCTTTCTCCTCTGTTCTCCAGGCTACATCTCCTGACATCCACGATTAAGGAACTCGCCATTCAAAGCAAAAGTAAGTGACTTTATCATTTGATTGTAGATCCTAAGGAGCAAAGCCTCTAAAAGATTAAATATTTAATCCTGTGATCTGCCATGCTGGCAGCTGCCCTATGTATTTTATAAGCAGGTTGACAAAAGCATTATGAGGCCTGGGATTTGTGTAATGAAGCAGTGTTAAACTTTGCACTCTTCTGGGCCAAAAAAGGGAGATCAGACAATATTTTAACAGACAATATTACTGCAAACTTACTGTAACAATACTTGGGGCTAAATGGAACATTGGTTTTATTTCAACCGATTTCATGTGATGATTTTAGCAAAGCATTTAAAACAAAGTCACTGAATAGATTCAGAATCAAGTATAAACTAGTTGTTAAGAAGTGAAGGAATCCATTACAAAAAAAGGGCCAAACAAATTTCACAGAGCAGGTCTCAGAGTGGGAAAAGGAAGGAAGGTCAGACCTGGTATCAAGTGAAAGGTTGGAATAGAAGCATCAGGAAACTGCAGAGAACTCCCTTGAGGAAAGGTACCAGAATAATCCATTAGGCACTTTGTACACAACTTGGCAATGTTCTATCTACACAAAAAAAAAAAAAAATTAAAAATCTATTCACTGTTATGGGTTGATCCTTAGATAATTTTTTTCCTTATTCTTAGATAAACCCTCAGTATCACCAAACTAGGTCCACTTAAGAAAGGTTAAGAAGGAAAAGCAGATATAACTGGGAAAGTTTAAGCTGTAGCCACCATGAAAATGTTGAAAGAACTCTATGCTTTTTCATCAAGAATATAAAAGCAGAATAACAATCTTCCAGTATTTAAAATGCCACCAGTTAGAGGTCTGTGACCAATTATACCATAATATATAAACCTTATTAAGACTACATATAATGACTTTTATTATGGTTAGGTGTTAGGGAAACCTTGCTGATTTTGAGGATAGATAAACCTTGAATAGGTTATACAGGAAAAAACCAAACTATAACATTTTACTTGGTATTTTTGCAAAACAGCATTTTGAGATATTTCAGAAATTATTTAGATACAATTGATCCTCCTACCCTCTGGCTCTGATAGGCTACTTAACTTTTGCAGGACCATTTTAACACAACAGTTCTGTGAACCCTTCAGTGACTCTCATGTAACAATGTCCTTTGGCAAGTAACTGCTGCTGTGACAAGCATTTAATACAGGCTCAGACCCAGTGCTCCAAAAGAGTTGTGTTTCAAAGAATTCTAGAGGGAAACCCCTATCTCTCAAGCAGATTAAAGAATCTCTGGAAGGGATTATCACTGCTCATTTTAACATTAAAAAATACTACATTATACACTGGCATGGTTGCAGTAGACAAGTAATCCTTTGCATTCCTGGGGTATTTGCAGTAAATCTTCATTCTT
This sequence comes from Calyptomena viridis, assembly GCA_013390005.1. NCBI lineage: Eukaryota > Metazoa > Chordata > Aves > Passeriformes > Eurylaimidae > Calyptomena > Calyptomena viridis. The sequence goes on from WEIV01026994.1 coordinate 148,793, forward strand.
TGTTAAAAAAAAAAAATCAATACCAAAATGTGATCAAAATCTAAATTAGCACCTCTAGTTCAGAAACTAAACAAACCCACCAAAATTCAGTAAGCAACAGATTTTCTTGTTGCTAAAAACTGGTATAGAATTGTTTAGAAACAGTGCACTGTGTGGAAGAGATGGTCAAGGTGGAAACGTTAACTTAATTTCACTGAAATTTTCAGCCAAAGATGGAAAGGCTAATGGTCAAATCTCTCTCTTTAAAACACAAAAATAACTAAAAAAACCCCTTACTCTGCAGTAACAAAATGGGACTTAATCTCAAAAAATCCCTTTATGGAGCCCTTTGAACATTCCTCCATCTCAGGGATCTTTGCCAAGTGCCACAAACGTGGTGTCATTAGGAACACAAGCAGCTCATGATTTCATCTCTTCTGTTTCTCGTTCTGAGAGAGCTCAAATGTTGCTACTCACACAATTTAGATCTCACAAGATTGGAACCGAGTTATTTCTTTCTGAGATGGAAGTGCAGAGAAAATATCCAGTTACATTTTAGCCTTGTCCTCAAACCAGAACTGAAAAGAGCCATAAGTGACCTAAAGTATGTAATCAATATAAAACCATGCACAACATTAATGGATGAAACTAAAACTACAGATAAGATCTAAAGAGCACTGGGTTTTCACAAAAATAGATATTTTGAGAAAGGCTTCTGACCTACTTCACCAGAATTTCATCAGAAGGCTTGCAAGACTTTAGTATCACCTCTGAAGATAAAAACTCAAGTTAATTCAGCCTTTTTATAATTAAACAGCAATATAACAAGAACACACAGTAAAATGTGACCAGAAAATTACAGCTGCCATCAAAGGATACAAAGAGGGAAGTGACCTTACTGAAATAGTTCTCAGGGAATAAATTCTTACAACAGGAGTTTAAGACCTGCTATTGTGCCAAGAGTGAGGCTAAAATTATAAACCCATATATCCCTCAAATTATTTTTCCAATTAACAGAATAGAAAAAGATCTAAATTTTGCAAATGCAAAGATCAGGTAAAAAATATGACAATAATATTAGCACCCACTTTCCTTGCTAAGAGAACATCCACTTCACCTTCTCAGATGGTATAAGGTCAGTAGGTGAGCATGGAGATGATGATGTTATTGCCTAAAAAATGAGTTTGACTTATTACAGACTAAGGTAAGAAGCACATCTGGGTAACACTTTGAAAATTGACATTTACAGGTAGACTCTACCAGTCCCCCCAATTCTCTTTTGCACACCAGTAGTTTTAGGTTTTCCCCTGAAACTTTCTGTGAGGAAGAAGCCGTTTAAAAGTCTCACTGCTCTTTTTCATGATTTTCTTGCAAATATGTTAAACAAGTTCTTCAAAACAAGCCAGGACTGATAATTTAGATAGAACAGACTGAATTTGGATGGAACAGATACTAGAACAGGTAACTGGCTCTCAGTTCTCAAGGTACAGTAGGAGGAATCCAGTTTAATTCCACTGTGCCACATACCAAGGGACCAGCCAGACTTCCCAGTCCATCCCAACTCCCCGGCTGAGCTGTCTGGGAGCACAGTACAAGCTCCAACATCTTATGGAAAGGAAGGAATTCGAACACATACCCACTGAATCCTGAAATAAGAAGCTGGTTTTCACCCGTTCATTTCCTGCCAGTGACTTTTTTTGAGATGCCTCAAGATCTTGTTCTATGCTTGACTTAAAAAAATAAATTCTTTTCTGAAAGTTCCCTAAAAAATAAAATTGAGGAGTCAGTAATGGGAAAACATATGGGAATAAAATATAGTTTTTAGTCACAGAGGAAATCGATTGCAAACCAGTCCCAAGAACTAAGGCCTGCCTGGGTTGCTGTACAACATGGTTAAAAGCTGTCACTTACCAATTCATGCCTCCAATCTTCCTGCTATCTGCTCTACATTACAGGGATTACAGGAATGACCAACAGAAAGGAGCAGAAAATTTATTTGGATTTGCACCTCTTTCCGTGTCTCCAGCACTGAGACCAGGCACCATCTGCAGTCACTTGCTTGGAACCTTTTATCCCCCCACATATCTATAAGTGATACACTGAACACCACTTTTGTATTCAGCCTGGGGTACTGTCCAAGATCCTCAAAAATTCTTCCTCACACTGTAATAGAAAGAAAATCCCATAATAACACAGAAGAGCAGCAGTACCCACACTTTTTTAGTTGAAAATGCACTTCTGCAAAGTGAATGAGTCAAATCCAAGCAGAGCTGAAATATTAGCTACATAAACCCCATGAAGAAAAGAGCAATTTTCTATCAGAAATTGCTCGATTTCTTGAAAAAATGAAAACCTCTCGCGCTTAGGACACTTTGATTTTTCACTTTTAGGGAACAATTTTTTTCTGAGCGTGTTAGCTGACACATAATACTGAATTCTAATGTAAAAATACAGAATTTAAAATGGAGAAAGGAACGGAAAAGGACAAACATTTAATCTTACAGGCTCTCAGAGTGAACCACTAAACTGGTGATGGTCTGACATCATCAAAGGAGGTCTCCCTTCCTGCTGCCATTTAAATCTAAGAGCATGGCCAGAGCTGAATTCAACACATCCTTAAACACAAGAAATTTGTGTTTACCCATGGCAATTATAGCATACTTTATTATACAATCTGACCACAAAATCTGGCAGTGAACTGCAACCCATCACAAAAAATATCTACCTTGTCCAAGTAAAACCTCCTATTTCAAATTTTGGAGGGTCATTTCTGCTCTGTATAACCAAGTTCTTATGTACCAATGTCATCATTATAACTATTTGTCCTTCCCAGGACTTCAAAATGCTCTTTCACTACAGGTGGTAGAAATCTACTCAGTTCAGGAGACATCTGTACTGTGATGCAATACAAGTGGCTTCAAAGGCATTGAAATGCCCCCATAATACATCCTGCAGTTAATTTATTTCAGCTACTTTTGATGTGGTTTTGAGGACTGAATGTCCGGAGACACTCCTTGTACTCACACTCCAGTTTAATCCCAAAATGGCTCTGTCTCTGCAGGGATGAGCAGTGTGCTTATCCCCTCCAGGGCTAAAAAGCAATGAAAAATCCAGAGAGAAGTTGGTATAGTCTGTTTTCTTGGGCTGAAAATATATACATTGGTGCAATTCAGATCAAATGTTAGTCCTCTGATATCAATGGAACTGTATCAGCAGACACGTATCACCTTTGCTTTCGAATTCAGATAATCCTATTAAATTGTAACAAAACTTCATCCTGGGAACATAACTGAAGTTTTCAGATTTTTGTCAAAACGGACCCAAGATTGGTTGCTGCAGAAAGAAGGATGGAGCAACTCACAAGCAGCCAGAGGGTTTAGAAGTGAGAGCTTTCACCTGCAATTTGTGCACTTAAATCCCTGCTCTGTTTGTTTGAAGTGAGGACTAAAAGCTCTCTTGTCCTCCAGCCTTCACTAACAGGGTTGGTCTCTCTCAGATGAAAGCTGAAGTGGCTTTGGGGACAATTCAGTGCCCGCTGGATGCCTGACCCTGCTCCTCTGCCATGGCCACAGGCTGGGGTGTGGGAACATGTGCTGCTCTGCTCTGGGGCCACAGGGACTCCATGCACTTCTCACTTTGATCACAAATGTGGTACTGGCAAGAGGTCCCTCAAACAGACACATTCCTGTAAAAAAAATATCTCCCATTATTTTACTCACACTCTTTGTTCCCTTAGTCCTGATCGAGTCGAACAAATCTCTGGTTGTTCACCCCACACAGCTCACAGAGATGGACAAATTTGGGTGGTTCAGAGCAGAGAGGAGCCTGTTATCTCCTACCATCCTTAATTCAGACACGTTCACACAGCAGCAATTCCTCAATGCCTTCAAATTCTTTGCTCACACACTTAAGCTTAAGGACAGCACAGCCTTTTCCCTGCTCCTCTGGGAAGCCTCGTCCCCGAGCAATGCCCTGTTCAAGGTCAACCCAAACTGACCCAGTTTGTCTTTCTGCCCTTCAGGTCCATACAGGTGCTCTGGAAATCCCAGGTCATGTCCAGTTCTCACCCAGGCAGAATGCAGGGACATCCATGAGGAACACAAAAAGCACAAAGGGTGGCAAACACTGTGTACAGAAAACCACAGGATAAACCAAACCCGTGGGAAGAATGGATAAGAGAGCTTTTGTTTCACAAAGAATCACCTAATGTACCTATTTGCTTTCTGAGAACTATTTTACATATACAGTTATGGTGTTTTCCTCACCGAAAGGGTTTCAATAAGTCATGCAGAAGTTCAGTATCTTATGACTTTTATTAGGCTTTAATTTACCTGAGTGCTTCTATGCGCCCTCCTAATGGCTGAGGGGAAATGAAAGGATTTGTTATAACATATAACACGCTTAATTATTTTCTTTCAAACTCATCATCTCTAATTTTGCAATAAAAACAATCATAGATGTGTGTTTTTTAAGGCTGCATTGTTCTCTGATGCCTGTAAACAAGGATAACCTTGGGGACATCTCTGAAGTCTCTCTCTGAATGTGCTTTGCAAGAGTGGCTGTGTTAAGTGGTTTCTTTGTCACTTCTGGCACAAAATACTCTGGATCTATATTCTTAGTCTGGCATGAAGACCTTCTTTGTGAATACAGATGACTGGGTCATGAAATTTAATTGAAATTATATGACTATCTGAACTAAATGGTAATCCATAAAGAAACAAACATTCAATCTACAACTAAGGATTTATCAAAATTTATCAAACAAACACTGTTCAAACTGCATGTGAAATAGTGAAGTTCTGAGCTGGTCTCTTTAATTTATTCCATTTTATTTATGAAATCCATTTTACATTACACAGGTTAAATAAGTGAGTACCTACGAAAAAATGACATTTCACAAGCAAAACTAAGCCAGTCTTTTTTAAAAGCTTCATGTGTGTAATTGTACCAAATGCAAAGCATTCTCCTTACTGCAAATTAAAGTTAACAAAGTGTTACCATCATGTTTCTGTGTGACTTTGACAAGTTGCTTTAAACAATCACAGAAAACGATTGAATGCTGCAAAATGCACCAATTCAGGAAACCAGCTGTTTGGAACCTGAGTGTGCAATTGTTATCACATCAGTGTGAAAATCCATCATCATTGCAGAGTAAAACTGAACCTGATTGAAAACACTCATATTTTTGACTGAAAGTTTAGTAATTTCTTCCAGGTGGTTTATGGAAAAGAGAAATATTTTCTGCAAAAATGCAGAATGTATCTGTGTGATTTGCATGTTTCATTACAAAGCTGTCTCATAAATACCAAAAAAAGAACACCAGAAAACAATTCTTGGGGTTTCAAGAACTAATTTTTTTTTTTTTTGCTTTGGGACATACACAAATATTAACTGAAGTCAGCTGACAATTTGGAACCATCAAACTTTGTGGAAAAGTGACCTGACAGAGTCTGAAGCTTATCTGGAAAAATAAAGACTAAACACAAAACATATTATTCTGAGCTGAAACCTACACTGCTTTGTGATTATAAATATACTACTTCCATAAACATTTTTATTTGTTTTACAAATATTATGGTATTGCCTTTCTAACTAGGCTACAAAGAAACTATCTTACTTTGAATAGATGTTGTCATATATTTTTAAACCTTAAAAGATGTGAATTTTGCATTTGCATCATTTTCAAGACATAGCACCTTTTTGAGGTACCTTGTTTAGCATTTGTTTTATTACCAAGAATTATGCATCTAATTAAATAACCTTTGTCTCAGCCTTTCATTGTCTTCCTCAGAGGAAAATCAAAATAATTTCACCTTGCCCTTCCCAGGGGCTGAATAACAGCAAATTGAAATGGGAGTATTTGGCTTGACAACTTTAATCCATCCATCTGTTCCAAACTTTTCTGTCAAAATCCCCAAAATATACCTGCTTCTTTCCTAATAACTAAGCATACAGCAAAACCTGTGATGTGGAAATGAGCAGAAAATGACATTTGCCCTTCAGTCTAATGTGTATCAGGTTTTGACACTTGTCTATCTTCCTTGTCAGCTCAGAATTTATCTGGATTTGTTCAAAGATATTGCCATACTCACAAACAGACAACATGTTTCTCTCTTTATCACATCTGACACGCACTGTGAGGCAAGAATACAAAGAAAAATACTGCTGCTATTTTAAAATCTACTTAAATATCACTTTCTGCATTTCTGCCCAAAAGGGATGACAAGGTGAATTAATTTACTGGGGTTCTGAACCACTAAGTGTCCCCTGATACTTGAGTCAAGTATGGTATGTAATATCTCCCACAGAATTTCCTAGTGCTACGAGTATGCCACGTGTGTCAGGAACAAAGACAAAGGATGTCGTAGAGCAGCCATTTGTTTTACACCAGACCTTGTTCTTCACACAAATGTTTCCAAATGTCATTGCACTGACTTTTCTTCTGATTCATTTATCAAAATTTATCAAAAAGGGATGCCAACCATCATTGTGCAGATTGCAGAGGCACAAGCTGCCTGCTGGGGGGAGCAGGGCCCATCACCCCCACCACCACACCCTCCCCACACTGGTGATCCACCACTCCAGAGGGAGCTTTGCCAACAGACTGCAAAAATATAAAGCTTGAACTGCAAGGGATATAAATCCCATCTCTCTGGGCCCCACAGCCCTGCTTGTGCCACCTTTCCCTCCCGATGGATTTTTGCTCTTCACAAGGATTTGCCCTATTGACTCTATGAAACATGGCTAAAATTGAAGATATTGGGTGAGATACGGAAATTTTTTTCCAAGGGAATTGTGCTTCCATCTGCCATTTACACCTTCACAGTTTCTTCTGCATGCCCTCCTTCCCTTTCTGCTTGGTTTCATGATTTACCCCCAAGGATACTGGTCGAACTAGCACACAATTTTTGGTTTGTAGGTACTGTAAGAGAATAAACTCCATAATTCTCTATTTAAAGAAAAAAAAAGCATTTTTCGGAGGTCGCATTTACTTTGGTATGTTCTTGCCTCTTAAACTAACTAAAAAAGAAAACCTGATTAAAAGAAAAGGTCAAATCCCAATCTTCATAGAGGAAAGTCTTGGCAACTGAGTGAAATAATCACATATCCACAAGAAAACAAAGAAAGAAAACACAAACTCTCTGCTCCTGGGGGAAGTAGAGGAAGGAAATTCTATCTTCGACAATGTATGTAAGACCTGCTCCATTCAATAAGATAACATGTAATTCCTGGATCCCTGGAGTTCCTTAGAAAGGTTTCTCAACAAAGCCTTTCTCTATTGCTTAAAATGTCACAATATATTATATATATGTATAGTGTTCTTGTTTTTCATTGTCCTTAAGTTCAAGAAGCAACAAAAAATTCTTTTAATATTTACAAAAATCATGAGCAACCCAGCTTATATTTTATTAGAAGTGCTTTTCTCGCAAAATAAAACAAAAGGTGTTTTGTGTTGACAATGTAAAACACTGGACAATTACAACAGCAGTAATCAGTGGCACATCAGGACCATTGTTTCATGCAGCTTCAACCTGCTCTGATAGTGAAAGTTCCTGATTTGATATTACAAAATAACAGGAACTGGCCCTGCCTGGGTGTATTTCACACCTCACACACATTCAGTGTAGACTTTGAGCTCCTCACAGTCATTTATAATTTATCTTCTCTGTGAGACACTAAAACTCTATTAGCCCCATTCCCACATACAGGACTGAGGGCCAGTGAGTATCAGGCACTTTCCAATTTCACATGTAAATCGTTTCCAAGAAAGGGAAACTTCGTGTAGAAGTACAACATGAGCCTTAGGCTGCTTCCCTACTCACTGCCCATCCTCTCTCACAGACTCCTGCCACTGAGATTAAGAATATTTGCAATACACTACAAAATATCCCATTGGCTTTTCAGAGTTCTTATGTAAAACTGACATAGAGGAATACGAAATAGGACTATATTTCTTAAGTTTTTGCTATTTTTTATTTGAATTTATCATTTTATTGGTATATTTTGAGGACCATAATAGAGTGTTTAAATGTGTCAGCCATCCATTGATATTTTTGATATATAGTTATGCCTCAGTATTTTAGCAAATAGACATTGGAATTATAGAGTTTTAAGTTATAAAGAGAAAACAAGACACTATTATTAAGTGTGTCTTCTCAGTTCCTCACTTTTAGCTGAGCTCTAGAAGCAAAACTGAACTCATATCTGAAACAATCTTGGTTCACAACAACATGGAGTTTTGACTACAAGTCTCCAATGGTAATTTAAAACAGGAGATTGGGGTAATAAAGGTACACATACACATGAAAAGGTTTTAATATATAAATATATGTGCAAAGGAGCTTTGAAGAAAACAGAATTTGTGACAAATACCTTTGGAACAGGAGTGCAGGCACTCAGGGCTTTGAAAGCTCAGAATCACACAAACAATGCATTTTTCTCATTGCCAAGGAACACTGGAGAGAAACCTTCAGGATGGAACCTTTTCCCTTTGCCCTCTCTGATAACTTATTCAGGATGATGGGGTCATCCATCTTCTCCTTTCCCCAGTAATATTCATATCATAGTCACATTCTGCTCTGGAAGATGATCTGTGAGCATTGCTTGTCAAATGGGCATATATTATTCAGTAGCAAAAGTAGTGGAACGGGTATCCCACCTTTCTCTCATTCCCTATTAGTCTTCAGCTGCAAAGCTTTGACAGGAACAGGCCTTTTCCTGTTGAAAATTGTTTTTTACTTAGATTCACCTCCAGATTTATAGCATCTGACCAATTTTCCCAAACAATTTCTGTTCAAAATAGATTAAGACCCATATTTCCTGCAGAATTTCCAGCTTGGCCACTGAACTGAAGCCTGGCAGCTGCCCCCCTTCACTGTGTGCTTGAAGATTTTAAGAACAAGAGGTATGTTAAGATCATCTGGTCTCACCTGCTGTAGAACACAGGTAAAAAAATTTTACCCATTTGCTCCTTGGTGAACCCGATACATTTTCTTTGACTAAAACATATCGAATACATAATGATAAAACACTCCAGATTAAACCCAAATACTTTAGTAGATATGGCTGAGAATGAATGAGAAGCCAGCTTAACTGTCCTCCAAAAGTCAGAGTAAAGTGTCTGTTATAGACAAGTAAAATGAGGGTATATAATTCCAGGAGTATAAATAGTCTTTCTGCTCTTACATAAATATTTTATACTACTCATGTGGAATCAGTAGGGTATTATTAATTGCTTCTAGCAACACAGGTAAATTAAAGGCTGATCTATTAACAACATTAAAGCTTAAATATTAATTCCTAGAAGCCACAAAACGTACTAATGTCAGAGCTGAAAATGGAAACGTTAAAAAAAGAAAGGTGTTCACTTGTTTAGAAGCAAGGGCTGCACTGTGGTTTCAGGCACAGCCTTGAACAAAAGAGGCTGTGTAAGCTGTGGCAGCCCAGAAATAGCTTTGGGAGACATTGTGCCCCAGGCAAGTTCTACTCACAAAAGTTCTGGCAGAGCTGTGTAATGAAGTGTGATTTGGGACCAAAGAACCTGGAGCTCCTTGGGTAGACAAAGGCACAAACTGCTCCTGCTGGCACAGCTTGCTGTGCCCTGTGGCAAGGGACTGAGCCGGATTTATCTAAGCCTGGTTTAACTCGTGTCACACCAGGAGTCCCTGCCAGCACAACCTGCAGGTGCAGCTGCACCAATGACTGTTTGTGGTGCAGACCAGGCTTCAAAAATGGATAAACAAGTGTCAGTACAACAATGGGCTGGTTTACAGTTCTTCCATATCACCAGTCACAGAATGGTTTGGGTTGGAAGGATCCCAAAGCTCATCTAATTCCACCCTCTGCCATGGACAGGGACACCTCCCACTGTATCCCAGGTGGCTCCAACCTGACCTTGGACACATCCAGGGATCCAGGGGCAGCCACAGCTTCTCTGCCTGACCTGTGCCAGGGCCTCACTTTCCAAGTGAGAGTCCTGGGATGACTTTTTCCCCCAGTTGTGGGTGAACAGAAAGGTCCAACATATTTAGATATTCTAGGTGTCAATACCCACCGTTTGGTATCTCTTGGTTTTTCAGCTCTGGCTTTAGCAAAACATGCCTGTAAACCATGAACCAGTTCATTTCACAGAGCATTTTAGAGACTGCTTGGAAATGGAGTTATAAACCCGGCAGGAAACCAAGCAGAACCAAACTAATTCTCTTTGCTTTTTCAATGACTCACAGTATGGTAGACAGAGCATGACAATTCTAGAGCATTGTTTGCAACAGATTAAAATAATAATGAAAAAATGTAACTATTGGCAGATAAGAATTCTTAAATACTTATAGAGCTCTGTGACTCTCCTACAATGTCTGCAACAGATACAGCTGAGTGCTAATGCATGATTTTTAGAAAGTCATGGTAGGAATAATTATATTATATTTGAAACAGTTGAACAGCTGATGACATACCAATATAGTACAGGTATCTCTAGAACTTCTATATTTTAACAGAACAGATGCATATTTTAATTTAATAAGTAATTGTACATCTAATTATTAGTACATGTTTTTGGATAAAGCTATTTGCATTTTCAAGAAGTACCAGCCTCACTTCCTATCTAGCAAGATTTTGCAACCTTTCCCTAAAATAAATAGGTTTACTCTGAAAATGAGCTCATTTCTATAGAAATCCTGAACCAAAAGACTTATTTAATATGTCTAAGAAAGATTTAGCTGGTTTTATGAAACAAACAGAAACAAAAAGTAGACAAATGTTGGGAAAGGAGAGTTGAAGTGTTATCTGATTCAAACATTCTCCCTAACACCCACCTCTCATCCAAGCAATTTAGTCTGGAGACTGGACACCTGGACTTACTAAAGGTCACACTGATATATGTATTTAAAAACAGTATAAAATGGGCCATTCCATGGATATTCCATGTACACAAGCATAAGGGTTCATCTAAAAAATAAGAATAGCAAAGGAGTTCAGAAATATGGAAAGCTCACCCTGTATGCATAAATCCAGCTTCAAATGAACATTTCATTTCATATTAAATATTTCAAAATATTAATAAGTGATAGAATCCTGGTTTTGAAAATAAAAATATCTTTTGAATCATACATGGTAAATATGTTTGTTACATTAGATTCAGCTTTATTTTGCAGAGGAGGGGATATTTACTATTATTATTCATGGCTATATGCAGAACAGAAGGATAACCACAAAAAGATAAGCACTGAGCCAGATCCCAGACACGTGGATTTTATCACTTAAACTTCAGCAGTGTTCCATGAACAGTATTCTAAATAAACAGATCTGCTTTATGGTTGCCTTAAAAGCATTCCAGAAATAAAGACAAACAACCTTGTGCTTCGTGGAGAGATTTGTGGAGCCTCTTCTGACTTTCTGAATGTACATATCTCTGAGAGCAGCTGATCAAAGTTAATGACAGATTAATCCCATGCTTTCTAAAATACACTTATGAGTGAAAAATGACTGGCCCTTCATTCCCAGTTCCCAAAATGAGGGATTGACTTGCTATCCCAGCAAAGCAACCAATGTGAGGTGTATCAAAGTAGCTAAAAAGACAAGGAAATAAAATTTGATCGCTGTCCAAAGCAAATAAACCCAAAGGCCTACTGTGACAAGGGGAGGAAAATAAATCAGATTGACATCTTAGAGTGAAGTACAATTTTGTCCTAATGTCTGTTTAAGCTAAAGCTATGACAAAACTGAAATGTTTATATGAAATCATGCAACTGTCACCGAGCTGTTCATTTTGATGGAAAGAACACACAATGCCTTGGAATCTAATATTTTCTAAATAGAGTATTTCTGTTTTTCAACCTGCACCTTTTTTTCCACTGCCAAATTTCCCATCAGACAGCAACAGAGTTTTTTAACACTTAAAAGGCTGACAATTTTAATTGCAACATTCTTTTGCCCTCTCTTTTTTTTGTACTCCCTTGATTTTTGTCCTAATGAAGCAATTAGTCCCTGCTGAGGTTAGTTCTATTTGCTCACAAATAGTTTTCTAGTGTGTTCTCAAGCAGGTACATAGAGAGGGTCATTGTCAGGTAAAGTGATGTTGAAATAAACCTCTTTTTCCACTGGTGCCAGAGGAATCTTTGCACACAATAAGCAAAGACCCTGAATCATCAGTACCTTTTATAAAGCTCCTTTTGAAGCTTAATCAGAGAGAGGCAATTAGACAGTATCTGCACTTGCTTGTCCACTCTCCCATCTCAGTACACCTTAAAAACCTGTTTGAATTACCAACATTTTCCAAATTAACTAAAGTAATTAAAATTACTTTTTAATTCCTTTTTTTTTCAAATATGTTCTGCCACACTAAAACAAAAGACGCTGCAGAAAAGCAGCTTCTCAAAGACAAATGTAAAACCACCAGAAACATGTTGGATAAGGAAAATAAGTGTTTGGAAACTTTAACAAATTAATTGGTTGAGGTGAATTTGTGCCATTTGCAACAATCCATAAGTCAATTATGATGCATAATCTTCACTGAGGTCTGTAGATTTTACAGGAGAGTAAGCAGGACACCAGAGAATATTAATGACAAATTTTACATAAGAAACACCGATAAACTGGATCCATTTGCTGCCTTTCAATATTGAAGTAATGTGAATTATTTTAGTGTTGACTACAGAGACAGAGAAATGTTTGAATTTAATAATGCACAGTTTATGTTTATTCTGCTCAGGCAATTCCTGCTGAGAGACCCACAAAATAACCACAAGTTCAAGGCCAGGTTGGATGGAGCTCTGAGAAACATGGTCTAGTGGGAAGTGTCCCTGCCCATGGCAGGGGGTGGAATGACATGGTCTTTAAGGACTCTTCTCACACAAATTTTTCTGAGATTCTATGATTCCATGAACTTTTCCACCAGAACTTTTCTTTCAGTCCACCAGAAATGCCCATACAGGGTTGTATTTGTACAGACAGGCAGGGCAAACAGAACCTAAACTGCTGCATCTCAAACTGGTCCATTTCTTTGATGACTAAAACAATTGCAAAACAAATTTCACAACTGGTCTTTTCTTTGGTGTGAAAGACAAAGTTGAAGTGCATCCAAACACAGCCTTCAAACACACCCTTTCATTGTGCAGCAATGTATTGTTTTAGCCATTTCCACCATTTTTTTCCACAGTAAAACACACCTTTCTAACCCACAGTAGTTTCTGTCAATGGCACCATACCTCAAAATACCAGGTTCAGACCACACTCACACCACAATGATGACATCAATATAAAATCCCAATAGCTTTGATATATGTACATTGATATCCCTATTATATCTACCTAATTATAGCAGCAGACATTTTTATTTAGGGACTTTTCTTAGATTAGCAGGATTCCAGCAAGTTCTGGTACCACCATAATTTAGGTAAATAGCACTTGTCAGGAGCAGACAGCTCATACAAGTTACATTAGAAAAGGGAAATATTTATGCATTTTTTTCCCTTATTGCTGATATTTTTGCATGTATAGCTGCTTTTCTGGGTCTCTGTTGTAATTTAAACATCATCTGACAGCACAGCACTTGTGCTGCTCCATCACTAACCTGTAGGATAAGTGACGACAGTAAATACCTGTAATAACCATTCCTTTTTAGCTCAACATTTTCAAGCACCAAGAGAGATTATGGAAAATAACTTTTTGCTGAAGGAAAGGTTCACATAATCTTGGGCAATGTTTTCAAGTAATTGCCTTAACACTGAAACATCTGTTGGCACTAAACATTCACGACTAATGCTGGTTCTGAAAAAGAGATCTAAAGTTCGGCTCTTCTTTATATCTACCAAGTTGTTTTGGTTTTTTTTTTTCTTTAACAATTCTGGCCATTTTTAGTCATCTAAAAAGTATTACTGTCAGGTGAGGTAAGGTCAGAAAGTTGTTCTAGCTCTTTCTGAGAATCAATTGAACACCATCACCTCTGCCAGTCCTGGGAGATGTGCCTTGGCTTCAGGTCTGACAAACTGCTCCTCAGTTTCCAGCTTGCCTCCTCCAGGCTAGATTTCTCTCTTTCTAACATTTTCTGTATTAAACCCCCCCTGGTAACTTGCTTCCTGTCTAATGACTACTTGAGAGGATTCATAGTTACAGAAAATCAATGTTTTAAATGGTATTGAACAATGCTCTCAGAATCTCAAGGTGACTGGTTCAATCTTCACTGATTAAACATGACACACTATCATCAAAGTAAGCTGCAAAGTTGTTCTTTGCCTGTTTTCTTGTGCCTTTTTAGACAGAGCATCACATCATTTCAACCAGGACCACAGCCTGAGCTACAAGAAGAAAAGAGGAGCTTTGAAATGTATTTTAAGCGAGTGGAAAGAAGGAAATTTGTTGAGACCCTGAGGAATAGCAATGTGGGGTGAAAAGCTTCCAAACCAGTGAGAGGGCATTCAGTTTGGGAGAAATATATTTGAAAGTATAACACGTGTACTAAGAAATAGATAATATTCATCTACTAACCTACAAAGATATATGGTATTTTTTCTGCCATCTACCGTTTCAGCTAATCCCAAACCTGAAGAGAGGAGCCAGAACTCCTCCTAAAAGGGAGTGACTCTACTTTCAGGCAGAAGGACAGAGCAGGAAGCAGCATCTGGTCCAGTCTTTTTTCCTCTCCTGTGCAGTGAATACTTTCACACAGTTTTTGTGGGATGCTTTTCAGAAGCTGCAAGTAAAAATGCCAACCCCTCCAGCCGGAGTAAGGATTATCCTGGGTTTTGCAGGTCCTGGTCATTAAAGATTAGTGTGCAGTGGACACTTCTGTCTTTTCCCTGTCCTTTCTGTCACTGCACAGGACGCAGCAGTAAAGCCTCACTGAATCATCCCACAGAAATTATTTAGGGCATCTTCTCAAGAGAGGTGCTGATCTCCAGATACTCAGTGGACATGAGTGTTTCCATCTATCTTTCCCTGCTCTGGATTTTCTGACTATCCTTCTGAAGCACAACTTTCCACTGTTCAGTTGGCTGAAGATTCCGGATTTCTCCCCACGGATATAAATACTAACAACTTAAGAACGTATACATTTTATTTAATCTGTTTCTCTGCATGTAAAGCATCAAAATCCTGGTTTCTAGACAACTTTCCTAAGGAAATATGGGTGCTTTTAAGTCATTATGGTGTCAGTGACTGTACTGATTATTTAAATGTAAAAATACCCCTTCAAATAAAAATGACAGGCTGTCAAGTTCACTGCTGATAAATAGTGTTTTGAAAAAACAACATAAAAGCAACTACAATTATAGGACATACCTTTTGTACTCATATGCCTGAATTTTGCAGTTACAACAACATGTCTCAAACGCCTCAGGTAAAGAGAAATTTAGCTTGCCAGCATGGAGAACTGGTGTGATGCAATGTAGAAAGCTTCAATTATGTCCTACAGCTTTATTGAAAGCAATGTCTATAACCTTCAAAAGCTCTGAGTATGTGTTATACATCTCCAGCTTGAAAAGGTCATTCCTTTTTCATTTTTCTCTCTTATTTGCCACAGCTTTCTTTTCAATAGGCAAACATAACACTCATAAATGAGAATGTAAGAGAAGAAACTCCAGCAAGGCACCACAACATTGAACTTCTGAACAGAAGTCAGGATTGGGGCAAGTTTGCCCACACTACTCTACAGTGTCTAATTAATGAACTTCAAACCTGAAAGCTGCCTGCTTCTCCCAGAAAGGTTGGCAAGGGGAGAAGTTTGGGAGACAAAATGTTTTTTCAGTGATATTCAGATGTAAAAAAGCTATTCACATACATTCAACACAGTTGAAAGAGCTGCTGTATTTACTTTTCCTAAAGGTCACACAAGGAGCTGGAAAGACACTTTAACAGGGAAAGCACCTGTCAGTTGGTTGGGCTCTTTATAACCACTCCATCCCATTTCTGGGGGTACAAGGAGTATATTTAATCATAGAGTTGCTGAAAGGAATCCTCTGAGAGACCCTGTCAAATAGCTCCAAGCACTCTGAGGATATCACCAAACAACAGTGACATTTGAAAGGAAAGGTGACATCAGATCAAATGCATCCCTTGTATTAACACTCCTTCTTCCAGTACAGCTACACGTCTGTGCCTTAACATAGTAGACAAAAATGTTCCATTAACCCAGAGTAAAGTTCCTGAATATCTGTAGGAGAGGAGGAAATAAAAGAAAAAAGATGAGGGGGAAAAAAAAGTCTTTTCTCTGCAAACTGATAGTTCTACATGGCAACATTTAATGAAATAAATGACCTCTATCTTAAACAAAACAGTTAAGTTCCCAGTTTCATTTCAAATTAAGATGACTTTGAAGCCTTCAAATTACAAGCAAAAAAGCTCCAGAGGTCAGGCAAGTCCACAGAGTATTGTAAACTACTTTTAGCAATATTTGCAAATTCATTTTTTCATAAATGGAGTAAGAGAAAAAGACATATGTTACAAAAATGACACAAATTTTTAGAGACCTATCAGTTTTGGGTGTTTTTAATGGACAAAAAATTAAACTCTTCCTCATCAACCGTGGGTGGAAGAACTTGTTTGTACAGAATTAGAAGGCAGGGGAATCAACACATTACAATGTAAAAGGAACATATCTTTAATTTGAACTAATCAAAATTTTTCATTCAGTTTTAATCTTAGTAGTGTCAATACTTTCTTTTCTTAGAGCACTACAACTTTCAAACTGTTCTGTGATAAAAGCAGAAGGAGAGATGAGAAATACTCTCAGGGGATATTTTACATTATACCATAATCCCAAAATAAAAAAAAAAATTAAAAAAAATCTAAATACATTTCTTTCAGCATTGCCATGTCCTATAACTCACTTATGGGCATCTTGTATCTTCTCCTATTGATGTGAACTCAAACTTCAGATATAAAAAGCTTAGGAAACAAATCAGGACAAATTTATCCCTGATGCAATCCCATTATCTGCAGATGAATTTAGGTTATTTTGTTAATCTCATTCCTACCTCTGCCTTTTCTCTCCCTAAATAAATTCTGAAATAATCAGTTTTGCTGTTTCTTATTACATCATACAATAGAAACTTTTTAGATCTTATTTTCTTGATGGACATGGATGCAAAGGATTTGAAAATGCAGCTCTTTACATCTCACATTCATGTATACATAGATTAAAAGGTATCAATTTTATATTTTAAAGTCTTATCCTGTAACAGGCCTCTGAGACAAAACCTTTAAAGGCTCGTGGCAAATGAGGAGGAGAATATTTTCTACTTTGGTTTTAAACTTATTTCTATATTTTAGCTTCTTTTTCCTCTTTACCTGGAACAGAGACCTCCATCAATTTCAACAGTTTTCCTTAATACAACAGACATCCTTCATTCATTTTTCTGCGTGATTCTTTCTAGGATTCTTTCTAAATTTGCAAGTCTTTTGCCATAGTCTCCTGTACTTTAAGTTTGACAAGCCTAACTGGAGGTGGTTTTCCATGGACTTTTACCAACAGGAATTTTTATCTAAAGCATTTTTAATCTTGTAATACTGGTGTCTCAAACATGTTTATTGCTTAAGGTTTCAAGCAAAGGATTTTCTGAAGAGTTTTATAAAGCTAAATAGAGCAAGGTTCAATTCCATCAGCCCCCTGTTGCAGATCCACACAAGGGAATCTTCACTGGTGGCTGATATTTCCCAGAGATATGGATTTATACACTCATATACACTCAATATCTATATACAACCATCATTTATAAACCATCTAGCAAAAAAAATATGGTCTATATAGTGAGAAAAGCTTCCAGACACCACAGGAATGCAAATGAACAGCACCCCACACAAGCCAGTGTGAGTAAATATGAATTCTTACACTCAGTGAATGATAGAAACTTAGATAACATTTTCTGCTTAAAAATCCATGTCAACCATCATTTATTATAAAAACATATTAAAAATCTGCCATTATAAGTTCCTTACTTTGACATTATAAGCACCATATGAAATATATCTAAGGTTTGGCAGAATGCAGAGGTTTCCAAAGACCTTTTTTATATTATTTGGCATCACTAATTAAAACTATAATGCTCCAGACTCCAAGGAAGTTTAAATGATTAATATATTCTGATTACTTTTTCCATTTTTTCCAACACCTTCCATTAGGAATTCTCCTAATAAAAAGCTGGTTTAGACTTAAATTATATACTTTGCCCTAAAAGTTTTTTCACCTCAGTGAGGCCATTGCCTCACAGCACTCCAGTGCTGGGGATTCTAAGGGCATAGTTCTTTCTCCTTTGCAAGGCTGAGCCATCTTGGACATTTATTAATCGGTCTCTTAAAACCTATTTATTTTGAAGAGAACAAGAATTTACTAAATCCAGAGCAGACAATGCTTTAAAGGAGTACTTGTTAAAACACCTGCTAAACAAAGAGCATTGAAATTTAATAGTTTAAAACATTTTATCTGCTTTTTCCATGCTGTAATTTTATTGTCTCTCTTATCACACGCTAAACATTGAGCAAAGAAAACAAGCTTCCCCCTTCCATTTTGATTCATTCCAGAACACTGACAATCAATTAATTCCAAATAAAAGAACAAAGAATTGGTTGGAGTATGCAGGTACCAGTAATTAGATTGAGGAAAGGCCAGACCTTTGTCTTCAAAGGAAAGAAATATTGAAACCAAAAGGTGAACTCCACTTATTTGCCCTTGGCTACACCATGAAACCAGAAAAAGTCACAAACTTGTGATGGTATTTGCCCACAGTTGAGCACTGGCCTTAAAGAAAGCTGAAGTCACATGGGTAAAAAAAAAAAAATCAGGCCACAAATTTCTTGTAGCACAGCCTTGATGCTGCACACCGAGATAAAAATAGCATTTGTGAGCAGTTTGATTTTGATTTATCATTAAAACAATGTAGGTCAACATTATAATTGTCTCATCTGGTTATACAAATAGGCATTTGAACGCAGGATGGATATAGTCTTTGAGAAATAGAGCTTTATAACAGAGTTCCTTTAGGCAAAGAATAGAAAGAAAATGCCGGAAAAGAGTTTATTATATTTAAAATATAACAGGCATATTGTTATTATTTTTATAAAAGAGCTGTTGTTGATGCACATGAAGAATCTTGGAGTATTGGTTTGATTTTGCTGTAGGTAGAGAATGTCATTGTCATTGGGGATCCTCTGGCAACTGAAGAAAGTATTTCCCTGGTCAATATTCACATTACTGCATGCAATATGTAAAAACCCCTAAATAGACTAACCCTATTAAAAGCAAGGTGTGACTGATGACTACTTTTGAATGTACTGCACAGTAAAAATTTTACTGTGCACCAAACATAAACCCAACATTTCAAGCAATATTCTTCACTGATATGAATAAACAGGGTGAAAGTCATGAACAACACTTGGGAAAACCAGTACAGAAATGGAGAGAGAGAATCTCAATGTCTAACACCTAGTTGGAATTTCTCACTTTTTAGTATCCAGATTTGTTAGTAATTTGATGACTCATCTCTTGCAGGCTTGAAAACTGACTTTTAGTGTTGAAATTTCCTCCTATTGTACCAAGAGCATCATGCAAATTTGTAATAAGTAAATAAATTTTATTAGTTTTAAATGTTTAATGAATAGTTACACTCTTCTGTATTTAACCTTTTTGCCTCAGAGATACTGAAATTTATTATTAAAAGCAAATGTTATTTAAAGCTAAGAAAGCATTTTCCTTTAGAAAGAAGTTAATTTCCCTTTTTTTTTTCCCAGATCACTATGAATTTATTAATTCTATCATTGGACAGCTCTAAGGTAATGAAAAAATTTTCTTTCTCGTTGTAAACCCCAAATATATATGTTTGGAGAGACATGGACATTCTTATACATTATTTCAGCCCAACTAATGTAAGTCAGGAAGGCCGATAGCAACTTGTGTCACAGCACAGGAGCAGTAACCACTTAAATTCTAAAATAACAATGTCACGGCATTTTAACCTTGATTTGGTTCTCTTCACTAACACAAATTTAACCCAGCACTGGAGCACACACAGAGAACCCAATCCAACATTTCAGCCAGACCTGCAGCTCTCCCTTCCAAGAGAACACCAGTGGGATGAAGAGACTCCCACGGTTCCCAAAGAACAACTGCAGTAAGAAATCAATGGTCAAAGTTTGGAGCTCTGTGCAGCAGAACAGGAAATACAGACTTTCCCACTCTCCCCGACTACAAAAATGAAAGGAGTAAAGAACTTTTATCCTCTCTCCAGCAACACCAGAGCCTGCAGTGATCTGGAGCCAAAACCAACAAGAGTGACTTCGGAATGGGGAGCGACTTAAGGAGGAGGGTCAGTTATTTGTCCTGAGTGTTAAATCTCTTTACCATCCAGAGGTAAATGTGGCATCCTGGGAGATGAGCAGTCCGTGGGCAGCACAGCCTCTGGTTTTGGTGTGATACAGCCGTGTAAGCCACTGCTGGGCAGCTCTGAGGATGAAGTGCCATTGCCTTTCCAAAGGAATTGGCAGAGCAGAGGTTGGTGCTGCAGTTTCCTCACCACATTCCCTATAAATGTTCTTTCAGTGGTTTGTAAGAGCTGCCACCTTTTATTCACTACATCCTCCCGTGGAGCACCTAAAGGATTTAAGTGAAATTCTATATAACACAAAGCAGGGTCTGTGCCTACCAGTGAAGAATCATCCCGACAAATTATTGATTAATACCTAGCAGACACACTATAAATGAGGTATAATTTATCAGGACGCAGTGACAGAGCCTTTGCTTTCTTAAAGCTCATCTTCTATTCACTCTTCTAACTTCCTTTTGGCTAAAGCAATTTCTTGAGTTCATCTTCAGCCAAGTGTCATCTGTTCTCTCCCATAATCGTTACCCTTCTCACTAATTAGTAAGGTTTAGCTTCCTCCTGTTACACACTTAATTAACTTCTCCACCTTTGGAAAAGCAATTTCCCCTGAACGAATTACTATCATGACTGTTTCATACAATGAACTAGTTCTAAGTATAGTCTTCAAGTGAAGCAATGCTGTTCTGACAGACTGAAAGGTGCAGAGGACTTTCTAAAAGTGAGCTGATTCCATAGGGATGGCAAAGATAACCAGGCAGAGGGAAAACTCCATATGAAAACACTCATTCAATGTGCCACCATTAGGTAGCACAGGAGGAACAGACTGGCTAATGCAAGAAAGAGATAAATCACAGCTATTGTGGGTGGCAAATGTTATTCTCCAACATTTATACAGTTGCTTCCTCGTCCTGCAATGTTTTTAGCTGCATTATAACAGTGAGTGTAACTGAGCTCAAAGCTCCATTTGTCACCCTGCTTCCTTTGAACAGGTATGTAGCAATAAAGACACTCCTGCTGAAAGGTTCTACTTGATGGGCAAGACAGAAAAAAATGAGATGGCAACACAGCAATAGATGGAGGTAAATCAAGTTGTCACAGTTTAAATGAATGACAAATCACTGGTACAGAACCAAATAGGAGCCCCTGGATTTCCCCTCCAATCTCTCACCTCCAAGACATGCTGCCTATCAGGACATTGCTTCTCCTGTGATTACTGTGATCAAGAATTTAGTGCAGATGTCAAGTTAGGTCTTCCTATTAGTCATCACTTATAAATGGTAAAACAGAGGAAAATCAAGTGTATTTTATTGATCCAAATGTAAGCAATGGCTTATGGACTCAATGCCTCTCTTAGATTCCCTGTGATGTCTTCAAACTTCTCCTTAAATGGAATAAATACAGATACATCTGTATGAGTTTCCTTTGTAGGAATATACCCAGTTTCTACACCTCATCACTGGCACCAAAAGCAAGAGGTCACTAAAATCAGATGATATACAGATCATAAATGTCATGATTTCAATATTTTCTTGTCACAAAGACACCAAACGCCCCTAACTTGTCAGTTATGCTAGAAGAAAAACACTCAAGAAATGATAGAGTTTTTTCTATGTTGGATCCATTTGGAAGAATTCATGTAGACAATTTTTGTCTTCTATTTCATCTCAGACAGGACTATGAGTTTGGTTTGTATCACACTCTCCAGCCTCCTGGCTGTGGCCTATTTAATTCTAACAGTTTAGAGTAATTGAGAAATATGATTGACACGATATCTTAATAACATGTATCTTCTCAATAGGCATTAGGAGCAAATAATACATGCAAGACCTCCTCAGATGCACACATTAAATCACCATTATGTTTATTTTTCTTTGTTAGCACTCATCATTCAGATGAGTTAGAAAATGATTGCTTCACCAATTTAAATGCTCACTGTGAACAGAGTATCAAAATGGTAAGTGCTTGAAAGATTGTTTTATTAGTATTAATCAGTTTCTTATATCCTTTTCTTACAATTCAACATTTCTGGCTGCTCCAACACTCATTGTTCTCTGGCCACTTGTGAAAAACAAGTTGTGGAGTGACAGAGGGTTATAAAAACAGGTGGGTCCTGCATTCTGGTACTTGGACTTTTACACTATGCAAGGTACATCCATGATGTGATTACATTATGAAAACAGAGATTATTTCACTCTTCTCGTGGACCAGCTGCCTCTTTTTTCAACATTCTACAGTAAAGATTCATCTAAGTGCCTTCTACCTTCTTTCTGTCTGGGAAAGTTGTTGTTATCTGTGATTTTGTCTACCCTCTTAATCTCCTCAAGAATCAAATAGGCTTTTCTTGCCTTTCTCTAACAAAAGGAAGAGCAATGCAGCATTTTTCAAATGCTACCATATTAAGACTTTTAATAATTGAGGACTGAAAAACTTCCAACATCAAAAGCTGTACCTGTCATATATCGTGATGGATTCATACAGGAACTAAGGCATCTATTTAAACACCAGGGAGATGAATAGAGCCTGGGGAGATCAGACAAAACCCCTGAGGTTCATACATACCACAAATTCCCATTTGGTTTAGGAAATTCCCAAACTTCAAATACCTTTAAGCTGTGATTACGCTCTGGGATGTTTCACAAAATGCTCTTGTATCTTTAGAATCTTCCTGGTCTCTGTCAGAGGCAAAATACTGGGGCCATTCTGCTCTCACTGGACCAACATATTGAGATTTACAGTGAATTCTTTATCCCATAAATTGTTTCGATTGAACATTAGAAGTCTTCTAGTGAAAGTAATCTGACTAAACAACAAACAATTAATTTTATGGTTGCTAAATATTATAAATTCAACAGTTTAGAGTAGATGAGCACAGAAGCCTTATTTAAACTGAGAAAAGAGGTGCCATTTATGCTATGAACTCTGGAAACTGGGGGATGTAATTAGGCCTTATGGTGCCCACTCCCTCCTTTACCTCCTACCTGCAGATTAAAGGGGTTTTTAGGTGAAAATCCCACTGCATGGGGATAACTGCACATCCAGAACAGGAAATAAGCATCTAAATTGCCAAATGTCTCTAAAGCATTTGTCCTTTTTCCTTTATAAGTTGTTGCCTGATAAATGCCCTGTGACATCTCACATGACACAAAAAACCAAGACACACATTCAGCTTTTCAGCCTCAGTGTGACTGAAAATGCCACAAATTGAGATACCCATCAGAAAATGAGTTTGGAGGTTTCAGAAGAGGAATCACTACAGTGAACATCACCATCATCATTTCTCTGTTCCCTCTCCCATGGCACAATACTCTGACACCTGTGGGAATCCAGCAGGGAAGAAGAGGTTGAGCCAGGGAGAGAGATTAGAAGATAAGAGGAATATTTTGCACAGCAGTTGAATACAACTACTAGTTAGGTCAGCTGCAAATAATTGTACTCTAACAACTTGAATTAAAACAATTAAAACATACAGCTTCCAACAAATAGTAGGTTTAAACAAAACCTTTTATCTCTACAGTCATTTCCTCCTGTTTGTGCTTTGGGTTGTTCTTCACGTTACTAATTTGTTAAATCATAGACAGGTAGAAATGACATTGGTAAAAACCTAACCCTGGCATAGCTTTTCTGCTGGCAATGTCAGCCAGTGTATTTGATCATCAATGACCCTCATATTTAATGAAAATAAGAGGTAGAAGTTCTTCTGTTAAAGTAAATATAAAAAACCACCAAGCCAATAAACAAACACACACACAAATGCTCTATTATTCCATTCTATTTATCCCATGTCCACTATCGAGGAAAAGGGAAAAAAAAAGGTGCCACTTAGGATGATTACATTTCTTTAAAAAATTATAAGACTTCAAATAACCTTTTTTTCCTTTTTAATTAACAAGATACATTAGGACACCAAAGCTAGGAATTTGAAGTTTTAATTAATCACATTGAGTTTAGCTAATGATCTTTTACAACTCACCTCAAGTCCCAGAGTGTCCCACAGCAAGCAAGAGGACTATAATAATACCCATATGGATTTTTAGATCATCACTGAAGTTGTTCCAGAATATTCTCAGAAACACAGATGGGATTTCTAGATGTTATAAAATTCTTTCCTTATGCAAACACCCCTCAGGGCATTTTCTAGCTGCAAAGTTTATTCACTAGAATGTCGACTAGAGCTGGTCAAATAGCAAATGCATTGGTTTGTGAATGTTTCCTCCCCAAATAAAAACTGAAGCTGTGCTGTAGCTCATGGGGCCATGTCATTTATTAATACCCATATCCATTGGTCATTAGAGAAGATTTACATATATTGCAAAGGCTTAGTAGGATCTCCATCTGAGAATTGGCCCTGCACTATTTCTTCTGTTTTTTTATCCCAATGCTTGATACATTTATTTCTCTAATCATGAAATACAAGTAGTGCAGGACAGATGTGATGGCAGCTGTACAGCACAAAAATAGATCCAATGGAAAGGAAACTCAGAGGTACCCACTGACAGAGAACTAGTTATCTGGTAAGTATTTGGTAATTCTCTGTGTGTATCATAGCAAGCCAAAGTTCATCTATCAAGATGCTGGAAAGTCCTCCATTTAACATAAAATAAAGCATACAGTTCTTTTAGAACAATTTGCTAATTGCTCCTTCCTTTCCACTTACCAGAAGAGACACACTATTGAATATTTAGATCCATAGCTGTAATTTTTTTTTTCCTCTTATCACATAAAACTGTGAGAAAATTGTACCCAATAAGGTGCAACTATAGGAACTGGGAAGAAGGAAAAAAAAAACCCATACATAAAAAAAAAATCTACATATAAATATCCAAACAAATAGGGTAGTCTTAGGACTGAAAAATAGAGCTGCCTCTTCAAATTTATTATATTTGTCTTTGAGGACTGTTATTTGTAGGTCCCCTTTTCTTTGTTGCATGAGTGAACATTCAAGAATGAGACCTTTAGACTCAAACACGACTTAACCTGATAAATTTCTAACTCAATTTACAGCAACGTCATGCATATGCTAAAACCCATCCGACATTAATATTTAATGAAGAAATAAACCTGCCAGAAGAATAAATTTACAGCACATTTAGTGTACAGCATTTTAGAGGTGTCTGTCGAGTAGGTTTTGCTGTCGAGACAAGGTTTTAAACTGCCAATAGTTGAAAAGTAGTAATTTTTCATTGCATTTCATTCGTAAGCTCTGCTCCTTTTAAGAGACTCCAGGCTGTCAAGGTTAATTGAACCCTCAGGGCCCCTCAGAATGACTGGACTCGTTGGGGCTCTGCTGGCTCCAGGCTCAGCTCCCTCATTCTTTTGCTCTAAATCTTGTCTCCAGTGATCTTTTTCATAAATATAATTTCAACTTTAATCTCGACAATTATGATCCGCTGATCTAATTGTCTGATTTAGCCCTTTACCTATCCACCCAGACTAAAATCTCTGTCTCTCTGGCATTTCATGGGCAGCTTAAAACACTGTACTCGAATAATAAGGAGCAGAGGAACAGACAGCTGGAATTCTGGTTCTGTCTAGACAGCATGACCTCCACCTGTGGGTGACACACTCGCTAAAACTCCACATCCAAACTCTCTGCCATCAAATATTTTAAAATATTTTATATTTTATATTCCTCACAACAGCCCCAGAGGTGTCTCAGAGCTCTTGGCTCACCCACCTCACTTCAACCCATCTCTGGATTTAGCACTTTGTCAGCTTCCTTCTTCCCAGGACTTGTTTTGGGGGCAGATCAGCAAAATCACTGTGTTAATCCAGCACTGAAACATGCTGCTTTCTATCAGTCACACAACGATTTGGCCTCATTTGGAATCCTGTGGTCACAGAACTCATCAGTTTTACTAAAGCCAAATGCTTTTATTCAGAGGCTGGAAGAAGTATCAAATTAAAAGAGATCATAGGAAACAAACAAGCTACACTTGTATTTAGTCTCATCTAATTTTATGCTTCACTACAAGCAAAATTAGCTAAATTTCCCTGCTAAATTAGTCTAGCACCTCTAAACCAGTTTTAGTCTCCAAGTGCAGGTGTTTCACTGTGTTTAGAGGACAGATTTTCCCTTAGGAAAACTGACTTCAACAGAACTTTAGCTTTCTTTTTGAAACAGAGCTTTTCAAAATTTAACTTGTCGAGTTTTCTGTTGGAATCCTAGTGCAATGAACAACTGTCTACTTTGGCTTCCTTTTGTCAATCAGAAAGGAAAAGTTTCTCAAATATTGGTCTATTTAGCAGAATAAATTCCACTAGCTGAGGAAATATATCCAACGGTTTCTTTGTTCAGGTCTAAGTCATTCGGTCCCATAAGGTAGGATGATGTCCTCAGAAAGGACACATTTTGCCTCAAAATTCAAATGTTGCATAAATAAATTCAACTTTAGAAAGAGTGGTAGCCAGAATATTCTATCTTGAAAGTTTAACTGAAAAAGAGAAAAAATAGAAAGAATGATACAGTCATTAGAAGTCTTTCTATGGATATAACTGAGCTCAAGTGGGAGTCGATAGTAGCAATCACTGTAAGTTAAATTATCCACTCACTATTATTCTCATGAAATTAAAATATTAAGAGCAGCTTCTCAATTCAGAAATAGTCAAGTGCTTTATCAAAGTGTATTAAAAAAATCACTGAAAGTACCCCAAAGGAGAAACTTCCAGGTCTGCTTTCCTTTCATTAACATATTTACACTTTCAATAACCTAGAGAACCTTCTAATTTCTATGATATTTGAAACGCAGGTAATGGTATAATTGATGACTGATACAGTGATAAAATCATAGATTTCTCAGTTTGATAACAAAGTTAAAGAAAACCCTCACACTAAAAATCTGTACAACTCATCCTACACCATGAATGAAGTATCACCTCTGAGTTTGTGGGGCAGGATGATGAAACCTGACACAGAACGACTTATTGGATCAAGAAGGGAAATGTAAATTCAACCCTTCCAGACAAGTCAGCACATGACCCATTAGCATCTTTGTACCATTTTTTATTACAAATGTGAGATGTACCACCACCAATTTGCTCTAATGCTTTTAATCATGATCTTACTAGAGCTGTGACATCCTTGCAGAAGGGATTGTCCTTGAACTGCATAAGGATAATTCTCCAGTTTTTCAGAATATCCATTGCCTTGGGCCCACTTCCCCCCCAGGGTAGTCTTAGCCATGTTTTAGAGATGTCATCCATACAAAGTTTCCAAGTTTCAGTATTTCCTGAGTTTTTTTCAAATACACACATTCTTTTCATCTTTTTCTTACACTGAGAACATTCCAGCTAGTGCTGGCAGAAATGTATTTTGCTCTGCTTCAACTTTTCCTGATGAAAGTCATCCTTTCCTTCTCCCTGAGGAAGTAGTCACTAGAACTAAGCAGGATATTTATTTTAATGCAGGAAGGTATCAGCATTTCTGTTTATAAAGCAATACCTTGCACTCTGCTTTGTGTCAGGATGGGAACACTAAACTGCTTCTCAATTACTAAACCTCAATATGGAAGATTCATGCAGCCTCCTGCACCCAGAAAGGCTATAATAATTAACTCCTCAATAAAGCTGTAATTAATTATTGACAATTTAATGTCCCCACTTTTAACCTTAAATAACAAGCAGGAATTACTGGCTGTCATCTCTTCTTTAGCACTGCCAGGTGCAGCACACGTGTTCTCAATCAGGTCACCCCAACTCCATCAGCCACTTCCACTATTCATTCACACTGCAGCAGCATCTTTCCCTGCAGAATAGTGATGGATTCTGCATCTGAATAATTTATGTCTGAGTTTTATAATAGACACTCATCATTCAGTAAAACGAGCTACTGAACAGACCTTAGAAGTGGATCATCTCTTCCCACAAAAACGTTTCTCTGCTACTTATAAAAAACGCAGAACTGTGATATCCAATGTTAAATTGTAGCCACTAAATTGGATGTTCGGCTACACCCTTTTCTAAGCTTTTCCTCCACAGCCACTCTGTGTTTTGAGCATATCTATTAATTTATAAGGTGTCTGCAGTTGTAGATAGCTGTTAAATAGTTAATAGGGATCTACTGCACTTTGTCCAGCAGCATAACTGCAGTCTGCCTATTAAAACCCTCCTGCAGTAAGTAATGATTCTCTCTTCTTTCACACCTCTCACACTGAATTCACAGTTGTATAGTTAAATATTTCACAGTGTACAGAAGAAAAAGACTGTATAGCTTTTCCATGTAAATTACTTTTATAACATGAGGCTTTAGAAACTCTCCAAGCTGAATAGTCCTACCCAAGTATATATTTCTAAATATGTTTAACTTATTGAAATAATAATAAAAGATAAATTATCAATACCAAGGGATGGTTAAGTTAAAATAGCCCTTCCCAAGCACAGGATTTGTTGCTACAGATGTGCAGGCTATTGCCCAAAGAAAGCCATAAATTGATCCAGCTTTAATTGGTACCTGGAAGTTCTCAAAGACAAATCTTTTCATTGTGAAAAGTTGTTGCAGGAGTTGGTAGTCATTGAGCACTGGAGGTAAACTCAATGTGGAAAGGTTTCTCTTGCTGCTACAATGGCCTTAGGAATTACTGAGAACAAACTTCATTACAAGAAAACTAATTTTGCTGGACATCAGAGAACAACCCAGGAGACCCCAAAGCCACAGAAATAGGAAGTACAAAGCAATCTCACCTCCCTTCTCAGCTGTGGGATGTCCATTTGTGCCACCACAGAGCACATCAACCTACATTGCCCGATGCCAAAACAACTCTCAAAAGTTGCCCAAGAGAAGAAACAGATTCATAATTGGCGTTTAAGGAATTTAATGAGTTTTCATCCTTCAAACCTACTTTATCTTTTATAAACTACTTCACATTTTACTGCTTGTAAAAGTGGCAGTGCCTGCCATAAAACTACCTTCAAAAGAATGCAATCAGCACTTTAAAAGTACAAGGACTACTGAGCAGTTAAGAATTTTCCTTGACCCTTAATTATAGCAGGCTTCTAAATGACCAAAAACTACATTTGAGTGAAAAGTCGCTGCACAGTTCATCATTTGTTAAAGAAAACCGACAGAAATTTAGTTTTACAACCCACAATTTCAAGCTTTAAATTGTAAATATATGTTAATGGCAGAAATATTTTTTTGAGGAGTACTCAGTGGATATTACATATCTACATCTAATTTTAGGTTATAATTCCTGTATGTATCACTAGATGGCATGTGCCTTACTCGTTGGTGAACTTCTGGCTTTATACAGAAAAGATATTTGCAAAGACTCTTCTGCAGCTAAGGACTCCCAGGAAAGTTAAGACACTGCTTTGCAATTCATTAATTATCTGTCTATTCAATTTGTTATTTAGGATAAATGGTTTCCAAACAGACATGAAAACAAGAGTGTCCAAAACAAGGAAGAGCTCTTATTATTTAAATGCAGCTGGGGAAAAAAAATTATAAAATGTCTTGAAGAGCTGCAATTTGCTTATAATTTCCAAGCCAGCTTTCTTGTCCTGATTGTGTATGTGTGTTTGAAGGGTATTAAGTGGTTGAAATACAGAATGATTCAAGGATTCACAAACTAACATTCTGTTTTATCTTTATTTTGGGAAATACATTTGATCTGTTGAAAGCTTTGGTTAGATCTAAAAGGTTATACAGCCTTTTTTATTTTATATAATCTGGTTTTCAAATAGAAGGCAAACTAGGCAAGTAAAGGCTTTCATTTAGTCAGATCTGGGCCTGGAAGAGATAAAAGCATTTGGGGCTGAATATAACCCTGTTGTTAAAGATCATCTACGCTTAGAATCCCCTGAGCAGCCCCGATGTTTTTGCTTACCAAACAAGCCTTTTAAAATATAAGATATATTTTACGATGAGTCTCTAGTAACAGACACACTCTTTTGAAAACGAGTGTTCGATTTCTTGTTCCCAGCTATTTTTCTACAAATGTTTGTAGCTGCTTTAAGTGGTTGCCTCTGTCAGCTGGTGCAGTCAGGCTGCCTCCCAAATTCAGAGGCTGTACACGACAGGCAGTTCCCACCCCAGGGCAGTCTTTTAGCATTATTTTATCCACATCAGCCTCATCAAACAACAGCGAGGCCCAAGATTTGCCATCAGACTTCAGCTTTGCTTTTCTGCAGAGAGTTTTCACATTAACCTTCATCCAATGTGCACCAGGGCATGAAAGTTTCCCATGTGGTGAGCTGACAGCTACACTTGCCAAAACCCTCCCTTTCCACGCAATCCAACACCAGCAGAACCACAGGACAGGATTTTTAGTTTCTCCACGCCCAGCTTGACCCAGTTGTGGTGCCAGCACAACAACCACGGTGGTCACACTAAAAAACACATGGTTTGAGAGCCAGTTGTGAATCCAGCCTGCTTTGGTCACTGGGAGATCACAAGGAGAAATCTTCCATCTCCGGGGCTGCTGTGCAGCACAGAGCACAGCACTGCTCAGGCAGTGTGGGGGGATAAATCTTTGCAGGAGCTGTTAGAGATTCCTCAGAGGGCATATTGCTGAGATTTCTTTATTGAAGTCACAAGTTTCCTTTTGCTTGCACATATTCCCTAACACTTCCTGAAGTTTGTCACCTTCAGGCTTTCATTGAACTCCGATTAAAATGAATTTGGCATCTTGTGCCTTTGATTTAATTCCTTTTATTTGTTCATGGGCATCTAGAAGCAAATGGTGTGACATGCAAAATAAAAAGAAATAGTGAAAATAAGAAGACAACATTTTCTTTTTTGCCATCTACACACTACCCCTCTCAAAATACAATGTGTGACTTAAGGGCAGCTTTTTAGTGCTTTCAGAACAACCTGTACCCTCTAAAATTACAGAGGTTGTGCTCAAAATAAAGCCAATTTCTAAGAAACTGAAGAAGACTACAGCCTCTATTAGTAGAAAGTTAAGATAAACATAGTTTTTAAATGGTTACTGCAATGTAAAACAGATTATACAGCAAGTAGGAGAGGTATGCTCTCCAATACATTATACATTGCATAATCCAGACTATTATTTATAAAGGAGCCCTGTTCTGGTTTGACCACTGTGGAACAAGCACAGTTGCAGGTTTTCTGTGATTTTCAATCTACGAAATTAGATTATTTGCTCATATTTTAGGGATGAAACAGAAAGGTCATCAAGTACTTAAAGCATAATTAGCTACAAACAACCTCAATTAATGTACTATTATTCAATAATGTTAATTCTAAAAACAAAAATCCTTTATCATTTAACCTTCTTCCCTTGAAGATTTACTTCTACATAAAAAGTAATTATTTTCGAGTGAAACAGCATTTCTGCACACACTCAACAGTGGTGATATCATGAATTCAAGCAGAAAATTGATTATCAAGCAATGAACTCATGGGCAGTTTAAAGTGATTAATGCACAGTGAAAATTAGGCAATCCTGAAGATCCAATATAGGAGAAAGAGTGTATCCATAGGGAACAAAGGGTGTTAGAGACATCTACCTCCACACCTCTCTGGGCCTTAGGAAGAGTTTTTGCATAACTTATATTAAATCAAAGGTAGAGATCAGGCACAAACCAGTGGCCAGACATAGTTTTATCACATCTCATACCTTGGGGACTTAATGAGCTGCTGCAGAAGGATGGAAGATCCCTAATTTGGGAATCAAACATTAGACAACACTCATCCATCCTCAGTTATAAGGGTTTGCTGGCACTTTGCAGAGTCCCTTTGGAGCTCCTCATGAGGGAGCCCGCTGCTGCTGGAGAGGATTTTGAGTGTGAGCCACACAAGGCTGTAGAACTTCCCCTGATTTTTTAAAAAAAGGAAAAATTCTCAAGCGGGAGCAAGGGAGCAAAATTACTTAAAAAAAAAAAAAATCATGAGGGGAGGGCACCTGATTTAGTCACACAGAACAGTTTGTGTGGGGTAGACAGAAGAGGGAATGCAAAACCAACAGGTTAATTGGACTTGTGCTGTGCAGTTTTTCTTCTGAGGAAATTCACCCTCAGGCTGAGCAGCCACTGAAGTCTCTTACTGTCAAAATCTGCTGGCAAGAGTGGACACCTGAATGTGCATGGTTAGTAACAGGCACAAAGGCATTTTGGAGAGGTTGGCATTATTTTTAATTAGAGCCACGGATAACAGATCACCGGGGACACAAACCCTGACAACTCATCCTGTTCCTGGCTGGGACAACTCTTGATCAACAACCAGGATGGTGGAGCTGGGCCCATCAGGAGATTTAGGACAGCAAATTCTCTTCATCTTTGCTTTGGCATCTACTGCCAGCTCAATATTTACTGGTTTGGAGGATACAGGGAAAAGGGATGTAATCTTGTTACTCTCTCTCCAAACTATTTGTACATTCCCCAAAGAGCCCTTAATTATCACACCACTGCCAGTCTGACTGATGCCCTCAGCAGAGGTCAGTGTTTTGATAGCAGTAGTACATTAAACATCAAAGGTAAAAAGATATTAATATTAAATGCAATTTAAGACCGTGTTGAACTAATTCTTTGAACAGGCTTGTTTCACAGAGGAAATTAATGAAAAGTTAAGGCCAAAACAAAAAGCTATTTTCGTTAATAAGTAAAATAAGGACTCTGAAGCCACCTTTCTTCAGTTTTATTGCTCTCAACGCTTTTAAAAAGGCTTCTGACCTGGCACACAAAAGCTCCAATAGCACTAAATGCTCAAGAAATATGCACTCATTTTGGGTAAACCTACAGAATGACATTTACATTCATATTAGGGGATGCACACAGAGAAAACGCCATTCCAGCAACATCAGATGCAAAGTTAAACGCCAAGAAAAATTATTCTACGAGAAATGACACATTAAAGAAATATAAAATAGGCTTTTAATTTCAGTTGTGCAGATGATTCAGCCTACATTAGTTTCTTTTAAAAATTCATATTATAGGTGAAACATCTGCATCCTCTGAACTCCTGTCTCCACTATTTCCATGAGTCAGAAGGACTAGCAAGGAGAAAACAAGAATCAGAAGGACACAAGGAAGTGTTTTTCAAAATTAGGCTCATTCATAGAAGTCAAAATGCTGTTCCTAGTTGATGCTATGTCATATACATCCTGTGGAGTTCAATTTTAACTTGGAATATCACACAATATTAAACCTGCTGGTATTATTTTCTGGGCTTTGCTGATAAAATCTAGGTAATGAGGAGAAAACCATAAAAAAAACAGGTATAGAGGAAATAGATATCAAGAGATATATTCATGACCATTATGAACAGAGGTGCACATCATTTTGTCCTGTGACTGAGCTATGAGTGAAATCCAATTTGCCCAGATTTCATTGTGTAAACCAAGTGAACAGAAAATAAATTTGTTCTACAATAAATCAGTTTTTCCATACTGGAGGCAAATCAAATTCCGAGTCAAAAATCAAGATTCCAAAAGCCTATACAGAACTAATGAAAAATGGGCAGACATAATAAAAATAAAGTATTGACTTATTTTTTTGCCACAGCTGTAAAGGCATCTTTCAAAGCTCATTGTGCTCTACAGATCACAAAAAGGAAGGTGCCAGCCTTTGCATGCTACCAGGAGCTTGTTTTTCCTTAAATGTTTGTTGTGCCTTGCAAGCCTAATGAATTATGTTTATAAAGGTTAATTAGCTTTCTCCTATAATTCTACTTGAATGCAAAACTATTGGATCTCAAACAAATAGGGAATATACATCCAATTATTATTCTAAATGCAAGTCAGTGGAATATTCCAGAACTCTTCCTCCTTGTTCCCAGCAGCCAGGCTGGGACATTTTAACCACTTCCTGCAGAACTGCTCCAATTCCAGGAGCATCCAAACCCCAATTTCCAAAATGCACTGATCGCTTGGGGTGTCTTTGTAGAGAAATGGGGAATATTTTCAATTGAAATAAAAGGTGCACTTTTTAAGGTTGAAAAGTAAATGCCAGGATGGAAAAACTTCTGCCACTCCTGTTCCTTAGTGTTCTGCTCCCATTTCCAGCCCCACACAGCCTAAAATCAAAAGGTGGTGTCAAACAAGTCAGGCTAAATAATACAGGCTGCTATCACACATCAGAGGGGTTTTTCCATCGCAACATGTGAGTTCCAAGTAAGCATAGTTACTTGGCGTAAAATGCAAATAATCTGTTCCATTACCGTAGAAGTATCTTAATCAAGACTGTAAAATTAATGCAGTGATTCAGAAAACACATTACTCTTCAAACAAAAATATTAGGCATCTGTGTTTTCTAAATATGATTTCCTAATTTATCAGAAACAGTTCCTTTCCCAGAGGCTCATGGTATACAAATTTCCCTGTTGTTTTTGGTCTCAGCTATGAAGCCACCCTCTTGATTTTCACATTGCTGCAATTTCTCTCCTACATTCTCAGATTGTCATAATAAGACCAAAAGTGATGCAGACAGTTTTCAAGCAGCTTATGAGTTGGTGAAAAATACATGTTCTTACACATATATCCATGCTCTAGATTTTCCACTGGTTTATATAATCCCAATTTAAAAAAAAATTAATACAAGGGTTATTGTGATATACATAATTTATAGAATTGTTTATTTAGATCCCGATTGAAATTCCTGAAGATTCTTGCCTTTCATACTCTATATTTGAATAGATGCAATCAAAATATAAACACTGCTAAACTTTCATTAAGGAAAAATAAAGAAATAAATCCAGAGGCAACTAGGAGCTCATCTTAGAGTTTTACTCTATGGGCCTTCTCTTTTACTGCCATAATCTGCACAAAAAAACCCC